>CM031858.1:82905942-82975261 GCA_018697195.1 Certhia americana | reverse complement strand
ACAGATACAGATACAGATACAGATACAGATACAGATACAGATACAGACGCGGCCGAGGATGGCGGAGTCGGGTCAGTGCGGGTACCTGCCCCTGTGTGTGTCGGTGAGCACACACCGCGTTCCCGCTCTCACGGGCATCTCAAGGTGCGAGAAAAGAGCAGAGAGGGTTTCGGCTACTGGAAGTGAAAACTGAACATTGGTCGTACAGTAACTGGAAACACCAAACCCACAATCATGCGATGCAATTTTTAAAGTAATTTTTAAAGTTTTCGTACCAGAACCACACTGTAGTTTGACATAGTACGGAATACATGGGAGACAGAGCAATTAAAATCTTCTTGGTAGAGAGCTTTCTGTGCATCAGGACAGTAAACACATTCGGCACAAGGCATTGCTGAGATGTATTTATTACAAAATCATGTATTTGGCATTTAGAGCAAAATTTATTCATGTCCTGTCTCACACCAAAGAACATTGTATGGAAATATAAGAGAGAGAAATCCCTTGCACAGATGCATTTCTAGGCATAAACAACATGCAAGAGGAATTGTTCAACAAACTCAGAAAATGTCACCTGTTTAGCTTGTTTGGATTTCCAGTGGGTGGAACAGAAGGAGAGGTTCCCAATCCATCTTCAATTTTCATGTTCATTAAATATTTGTCAAGACTTCCAAGCTATAGTAGTGGACAAACATCTTAGAAGAGTGTTTAATTCTGTGGAAGAAAGTTTTCCTTCAAACAAGAATATTGCCTACCACTTCATCTCAGGGTCCAGTAAAAAGTCTACTTTAGCTTTCAGGTCATTTTCTATTCAGCTATACATAAAGAGAATAATCAATTTTAATTGCTTATTTTTTAAAATAATAAGATCACTAGTTACCTTGTCTGAAATGTTCAATAAATTATGCATTTCTATGAGTCTAATAACTGGTAACCTTTGCTTTCAGTTATCACTAGAAAACTTTTAAATCTCCTTTTAGCTTCCTGGTTTTGTAGTGTAGTGTTTGGGTTTTCGTTCCATTTTGTATTTTAGTGGGAAGGATACTAATGTTGTTTAGAAGGGTGAAAAACACACAGCTACATACTGGGGTAATGACAATATGCAACTGGTGTCCGTTTTCAGGTTTTTATATTGCATGGATGAAAATTTGAACTATGGAAAATAAGGCTGTCTGTCATAATCAAACGCATTCTCTTGTGCTCACCATAAACCATTTTTACAGACAATTGGTCAAATAATTCAGTGCAGCTGTTTTACCCACTTCATTTTGATTCTTCAGTTATTCTGGATGTTTTGTATCATGACAACAACTATTAATAGAAGGACAAAATGTGCCAAGACTGAACTTCTATATTTCTATTTCTAGCTTTTTCTTCCACACTATAGCATAAGATGTAACTACATTCTGAAAAATTATCTTCAGAGAAGAGCAAGAGCAGAATATGAAGCTATTTATTTACAGAAAGTGAGCTTTCTCCTACATTTTTTACAACACAGCCTGCATATTCAGCACAGATAATAGTATTTAAGAAATCGATAAGCCAAAATCTACAACGGAATTGTAGATGCTTCAGAAGCACATGGGTCAATTGAACTTTTGTTTGTATTGCTACACAAAAAAAGTTAGTGCATACATACCCTTGATCTCTGAAAGCATGTTTATACTTTAGTCTAGTCCAAGAAGACAGACATGGTAAGAATTATATATTAGATATATATTAGACTTCATTACAGTGAAGTGGCTGCATATAAAAGGAAAATTACTCTCTGGTTGCTAAACTGCAAAGTTATTGTTAAATTTTTATCTGGAATTCTCTTTTAGAAATATTCACATGATCAGTATATTTGGATGCAATTCATGAAATGTAACTGCACTTTTGTTTTATCTTTGGGCTTGCAAAGCAATCAGCATTCAAAAAAAAAAAATCTTACTACTTAAAGGCATTCAGGACAGAAATAGAGCACAAGACAATGAAACAAATGTTTCAGCATTTAAAACAATAAGGCAAGATTTTGTAATAAGCACCCAGCTTTTGATTTTGGCATTTCTCTGAAAAACAGAAATGGAAAACCAGAAGCTTCCACTGCTTTTACATGGAACTGCTGATGACTTTGAAAACTGCCAGCTGCATGACTGTATTGACTCAGAAGTAAATAGAACAATGTGATTACTGCGATAAGGTGAATTCAAGCCGCACACTTCCATCCTTGGGTTCAGCTGGAGCTTTTTGATTTGTTACACCACTTTGACTTCATGTCCCTTGGAGAACAGACAAGTTATGTGCCTGCTGCAGCTCTCTGTTATTTTGAATGCACAAACAGATTCCAGGATCTGCTCTTGTGGAGAGAAAACTCGGGCTGTTAATATTCCAACTCACAGTATTCAAACTGTGGTCCAGTCAGACTCAGATGACCAACAGTGCAAATCAAACCTCTCCTTGGCTTCACTAAGGAAAGCTGAATACACATTAATGGCAATCATTTAAGTTGGAAAAGATCTCTAAGATCATCAAGTCCAACCTTCAACTGAACACCACGTTGTCAACTAGGCCATAGCACTGTCATGTGCGGTTGTTTCTTGAACACTTCCAAGAGATATTTCACCACTTCCCTGGACAGTCTATTCCCGTGCTTAAACCCCCTTTCAGTGAAGACATTCTTCCTGATGTCCAACCTGAATCTCCCCTGGCTGTTTCCTCTCATTCTGTCACTGGATAACTGGGAGAGACCAGCCCCCACCTGGCTACAGCCTCCTTTCAGGCAGTTATAGAGAGTGTTAAGGTCACCCCTGGGCCTCCTTTTCTCCAGGCTAAACAAACCCAGCTCCCTCAGCTGCTCCTCATAGGACTTAGTCTCTAGAACCTTCACCAGCTCTGTGGCCCTTTACTGGAGTCACTCCTACAAGTTATGTTCTATCTTATTTTCTCTCCCCTGTTGGGCAGGGGCGTGATAGAGAGGCTTGGGAAGCACCTGGTGTCCAGCCAAGGTCATCTCACCACACCTGGGGAGATTTTAATGCTATGAGCTCCAACTCTGGCATCCCCTGATACAGGAGCCTAGAAAACTGGATTTCCCTGAAAGCTCTGACTTCACGGCAAAATTAATGGTTTCAATGTATCTGGACATAATCCACAACACAAATTCTAAGTGAAAACAGATACAAGGTAAGTAATCTCACACAACACTAAAGTTACAGCTTGATATAAACTTTTCGTATATTTAGAAAAACTTGCTGAGAAGCCAATAACTACATTTAAGCATTTGCATATGTTTTAGCCTTTTATTTTTTTAAACACAACTCAGTTGAATTGTTCAAAATAATGGATAGGAGATCCAGCAGATCAGGTGCTAGGTCTGACAACATCAAAAGCAAAATTTCTACAGTTTGCTGAAAATTTTGAGGGTTCAGATTAGCAATGGTTTAACTATTTCCAAACAGTTTTTACATCAAGGTTCAAAAGAAGAGCAGTATTAAACCAAATACTCTAAACATTCTGTTCAAAGAAGTCTATATTTAGCAATATATTTTAGAATCTTCAGGACTTGGTTTCAAGGGTGTAAAATGTACTGAATGTAATCTGAAGAGGAATTCTAAAAATTAAGAATTTACTTTTCATGGTATTAGCAAAAAACACGGTAATGAAATTGCATCCACTTCATAGAAGACTTTATAATCAATCTTTAATTATTAATAAGATTTCAGGGATATGTCCTAATCCAAGTAGATAAAATAGCAAGTGTTGAAATATCAGTGTATCTTAACTTTTTCAAAATATTAAAGTACAACTTCTATAAATTGCTATTTCAAAGTACAAACTTCTGCTGGTGTGAATAAACACAGTGATCTACCATATAATATTTTAGTTGCAGTCAAGACTTCAGGATAGATATTTTTTTATCTAACAGCTGACAGTGCAGACATCATAGATAGCTGAGTCCATAGGACTGCTAATTAATGATTCAGCTTCTATACAACAAGACTATACCAGGAAATGCCACCAGGTCTTTAATTATGCAGTTGAACCCTATGACTGATCAACTAGTTCCTGTGCAGCAGGCACAGCAATAGAAATGTCCTAAAAAGCTGAGTATCTGTTCAAACGAAATGAGCTTTTGGGATGAAGAAGCACTCTTTTCAGTGAAGGTTTCACTTTTTTACAGCAAGTATCCATACCAGTTCAATTCTTTCTGTCAGCGTTTCATCCCATACCACACAGTTCCCCTTCACCTTTCCTTGTGGCATCATTCATGATTACAGCTGTACTTAACTGAAGCAACTTGCTGATTTGGACACATCACTAGCATGCCTGTGTCTACTTAAGTCAGCAGCAATATGAAAACCCTGTTAGAGAACAGCAAAGCAGCAGGAGTCACGTGCAGAAGAAAACCTCAGTTTTGCTTTATTTTGTTTATTATACTAAGAAAAGGTCTAGGACTAAGCACTGACAGCCGTTGCCTGTTCTTTAAAATTTGCTGTAAACAAGCCAAATGAAGTTCATCTATCTCGCAAACTCTGGATGAGTAAAATTACAAAAATAATCTAGCCAACATGTAAATAGTGGGTTATATAAGCAACACAAGACTTTAATTTTCCCAACATTTTCCCAACTTCCTTTCAAGTTACTTATTACATCCCTGAAACGGTGGCTTTAACTCATTGCTTGCAGGTGGCTTTAACTCATTGCTTGCAGGTGGTGATTCAGATAGTTCTGAATCTGCAATAGAAAAAAAAAGTTTAAAGTTTACAGAGTAACTTCAACCATAGTAATTTAAAAGGTCAGCTAAAATTATTGGTTTCTTCCTCATGTCAAAATACACATGAATTCCACTACTTTTAATTCTGAATAAAAAGATAAACAAGCTACCTAAGAAATTTGCAATATGACACAAATCTCTATCCCAAAACAAAGGGATTTTAGATTTACATATGGAATGGGTTGTATCTCCCTCCTGATGTGTCTTGGACTTATTCTGTGCAAGTGAGAACACAGAAAGCTCCGTCTCAAAAGGGAGCTGCATGGTGCTCGTACTGCCAATTGCTTTGGATGAACAGAAAAATGTACACAAGTGGGAAAAAGGTAAAAGCACTACCTTCAGCAATCACTTAAAAGAATGAAAAGGACAAGGTCAAAACTGAATGAAGATACACATCTGGATGAAATCATATCATTAAGAGCATTAAAAGCAATCTCCTTTTACACTGAGTACAGAACCAGTCTCAATCAGAATAGATGTGACTACAAACAAAGGCAATAGAAGCAAAGCAGGTACCATGTTATCAAAAAAAATGAAAAAGAAAAGCAACTCAAAAATTAGATGTATCTATATGTCAATCTATGATGCACACTGACTTTTCAGCAGCCTTTACAGTGTATATTTTTCTTCTCCATTGCCTAAGTGGTATAACCAAACCAATTTCGTATTTACTCTGAAAAAATCTTCAAGTTTTCTTTATATCTCAGATGTCTCATTAGTGGCACACACATTAAAGAAAAAACCACCACCAAATTAATGAAATCGAGATTTTGAAAGCCCTTTTAATTTTACCCACAATAATGGGAAAGAAAAACGTCAGCACACAAGAAAGTTAAATAGAATCTGAAAACAAGAATAATCAAAGTGTTCTTTCATGCTGAGGAAGAGCACTTTTAGACTCAATGCTTGAATTGTTGGATCACTGAGTCTCTCAAAGCAGCATCCTCTGCATGAACAGAGTTTGGATAATTAAGTTAACTTGAACAGTGGCTTCTAAGGTTATGCATTCTCCTTCAGATCCAGACTGAGATCTGGCTTCATTCCTCAGTTTTATGACATTTTTTCTTCTGAAAAAAAACCCACACAGCTTATAGTTCTCTGTTTTCTCCTGATACTCACCTGAAGGAAGATGTTTTACAAACCCCAAAAAAATAGACACAAAAAAACTCCACAAAAAAAAAACCCAAACCAAAAAAAGCCCTCACCAACATCCACCAACCATAGATACACCTTAATAGAAAACACAAAGATAAATTCCGACAGCTGATGTGTCAGAGAAATTAAAATACCTGACCTCTAAGATTTTCATACCTTTATATATCAAGGTCAAGGGAATAATGGCAATGGCCAGTGTATACAAAATGATTTCCTGACACAAATAAAAAAGATCTGGTGCATGCAATGTGAGGTCCAATAGTATTTCCAAACATTACTAAAGAAAACTGAAATATTTTTGGTAACTGACATGGTTACCAAAGCAAAAGATCTTTGACAGAAGTAAGGGAAATTTTCCTCCCACCCTTTAACCTCTATTTTTAAGTGTTTCCAAGTGAAGTACTTCATAGCTATTACTACTGTGCATGACAAAGCAAGGTTTGAAAGCATAGGTGAACATTGGATAACTTTTTTCTCTTAAACTTTTTAAATTTCACATCCTTCAACAATGTGCATATATTTATTTTGACAAATTTCTATGAACAGTGATCTATTTCTTAAACACCTGTATCAATGACACTTGTGCCAGAAGTTTTTGGAAAAATATTAGGGGCAACAGAATATTCATTACAAAGAGGTAATGACTATTTTACAGTCTGCTTAACTTTAGGCAGGATGGCTGTGTCTCTGTAGCATTTCATGGAAACACATCACAGAGAAGCCCCTGGATCAGAACACAGAAGCCCCTGGACTGGTACAGAACATACTGCAATTGTGGAGATGAAAAAAGTCCGTGAAAGCGCATGCCTTCGCTGACTACAAACAGGAGCACTCCTTTCTTTAGCTGGTCATAGGGTATTGTAAACTAAGCACAATAATTCAATGTGTCTCACCATATTCAGAGAGCCACACAAATATTGAGGCTGCCCTCTGCTGTTACCTTGAGAGTCCAGCTCATTTTAAAAGAAACAGCTTTCAACAACATTACCTTCAGAGTGCTCACTCTTTTCCGATGTTTCTTCAATCCTTTTTTCCCATCCAGTACATTGCTGAAACCAGTCAGTTCCATAACCATTGCTTATTAATTTACTAAAATTTACTGCTTCAATTTTTCTCTGAGCAGGCCTGTACAAATGTATTAAAGGAAAACAAAAGCAAAAGTAACCAAAAATGGGGGCTAGATGGAAAAATCGTATTTTGCACAGAAAAGGCCTTATTACTTATTTCTAATTATAACGTTGATTTCAAAATAAAGCATTTATAGACTTAAAATTTATTTATAAATAACAAAATATATATTCATGTAAATATTCATGTATATACATGTAAACATCTAAGGAAAAAAAACAAAAACAAGCAAACAAACAAAAGCACAGAACTATGCCTGATTTAGTACTGTGTAAATGTACATGAGAAGAGCCATCTGTTCCATTGGAATTTTACATGTATAATGATTACACTGTTCTGGTCTTAATGACAAAAAGTGCAAAAGGGAAATCCCACAAAGAATGTGCAAGTGAAAAAGGAGGAATCATTTTATGGAGCACAAAAGTGAAATTATGTCACAAATTTTCTCTTAAATTCCTTTTACAGTTTGATCACTTATTTGGCAGCATTAGCATAATTCTAAAACATACTAGGACTACTGATGACTGAGCAATAAATTTTTACGAAAGTATGCAAAAACAATTCAGCTGTGCACACAGCTGATGATGTGATTACATCACATCACACATGACAAAAATTTGCTTAAAACACCTCTTTCAGGTGTTCATTAGAGTATTTTTGCTCTGTCTGACCTTATAAAGGCTACAGTTTGTCTTTCCTTAGAGTGTCTGTCCTACATGTTTCTCTGTAACCTACACTGACAGAACTAACAGTGTAGATTGTCATTTTTTATCATTTTTATATTTTCTACCATTTCTATCTTTATCATTTAATTTTGGTTGACAAAGACCCAATTTAGAATACCACAAAAGTCCGCTACATGAAGACATGCAACTCTATGCTTAGTTTTCCTAACACAAAGTTATATTGAATAATTTTCTTATATGAGTTAAAGTACTGTTATTTTAGTTGGTTTAGACTCTTTTAAAGCTATTTTAGCATCTAAAACTATTTATCATATGATAGCAAATTTAACAGCAATAAAGATCTACAAGGGCCATATCCACTAATTCCTGAAATTTCACAAGTAGCAATTTTACTTGTACGCATGAATAGTTGCAGGATTAGGTGTTTAATGATAAATGTACTACTTACACAGGTGGGAAGGAAAGTTTATTTGATCCACTAAATTCCTTGTTTGTAGAAACAGTTGGCATTCTGCTCAGATATTTAGGGCTTATAGGTGGGAGCTTGACCTGTGTTAGAGAAATCTTAGCTCAAAAAAAAGGAGTTATGAAAAAAATAACCAAGAAGATTATATGATAGCATAGCCTTCAAAAGTGAGGTTGATATTAAAGGACTAAATGTGTTCAAATATCCATATCTTATCTACATTATTTCCATTAGTAATACTTTAGTATTTTTGAGGCATAACAAAAGATAAAGCAGCCCCTCAGTTAGTTATTCTACATGAGATTAGCTGCTTGCTTTCTCCACAACATGCTCTACGTTGAGGCTCTACACAAGCCTTTCCCTCACAATATACTTCTACCCAAAACTAAGCTTCAAATTCAAACTTATTCATTGAAACCTCTCATCTTGGTCCATTTCTCTGTATGCAAAATATGAAAACAGACCAGTCTTACTAAAGTCAGGAGGACTAGAAATTAGCATACAGTTTAATTGCCACTTCCTTTTTAGTTTGTTTGATTTTTTTTTTTTTTATAAAAAGCATAAAACATCCTATATAATAAGAGAACTGTTTCGATATATTAATTAGAGGTTTGATATTCAAACAAATACATAAATATTGGGGGAAGCCTACAACAGAAAAATATATTTTACTTTTATCATCTTTAAAATGACAGATAAAGAAACTCAGTGTTGACTAAAAGACTGAAAGATGACATCTAGAAAGCCAGGGAAAGACAACACACACTCCAGAACTGAAAGTGGGAAAACCTATAAGTAGTGGAGAAACATGGGCAACATATACCAAAGCTCTTTTTTTAACTTCGATCAAAATCAACAGTTAAAAGGTCAGTCTACTTCCCTCTCAAATAAAAGCCCAAATAAAAAAATGAAATCAAATATGCTCAACAACTCCCAGATATTTTTCACTAATAGATGCTGAGAAATACTGAGTTAAAAAACCAAAATATCTTCAAAGACTACTGACAGCTTCCTTTGTTGTATGAAGGGGGCAAGGGGGAAGTCCTGAAGATAGCGCAAAATTTTCAAAGCTTATTAACCTTAATAATTAAGCTTATTTTAGGTTTAAAGAGCGCCGGCACTTAGCTGCACTGCAGTGATATGCCGTGCTCAAGGTACAGGTTAGGCAGATACAAGTTAGTTTTTTAGTCACCGTTAATGGCTCTCCTACAGATAGAGAAGATGAACTGGCCATAGACCACGTTGGGCGCCAGACTGTAAGAAACTGTTACGTGCCATGAACGGTCGAGACAGTATGCAGCCGAGATCTCTGTGATTAAATTTTGAGGTTTATTCCATAGGGTGTGGGTGAAAAGAGCCCAGCTCAGGGTTGGCTCAGACCAGGCTAGAGAACACAGGAGCAGGAGAGAGCACAAGGCAAGAGAGCGTAAGAGAAAAGAGACAAAAGAGTGAAGAGTAAAGAGCAAAAGAGCGAGCAAAAGAGCGCGAGCTCTCCTTTTACAATGACTTCTATCTCTTTCTATGTTGAATATTCTACTTTCTCATCAACTAATCTAGTATAGAATACAAATTTTCTACATTTACATGCATCCTATAGGAGTCAGTACATTACCATGTTTTACTACTTTCTAATCTCTAAATCTTATCAGGGGTCTCTTCCTGGCAAGCCAGGGAAGAAGGGTCTGTTCTGGTTTGGTATGTCTGTTAGTAAATCACATTCTTAACAAAGACAGAAAGACCTTTGGTCAGCCAAAGCTGTTCTATAAACATTCAAACAAACACTGCTTTCATTTCAATGTCTCTTCTAGTTCTTGCATTCTTAGCATCTTTGGATAAGTAGTCAGATTTATAGGACTTGCCTGTTTCTTCCTTCCCAACACTCTGGACTCCTCCAACATGTCCATGTCCTCCTTGTGCTGGTCCCCCAGAGCTGGATGCAGCACTGCAATTGGGTCTCACCAGAGCAGAGCAGAGGGGCAGAATCCCCTCCCTCCCCTGATGCCCACACTGCTCTGGTGCATCCCAGGATACAATTGGCTTTCTGGGCTGCAAACACACTTTGCCAGCTCATGTCCAGCCTCTCAGCCACCAGCACCCCCAAGTCTTTCTGGGCAGGGCTGCTCTTGATCTGTTAATCCCACAGCCTGTGCTGATAACAGGGGCTGTCCCAGCACAGACGGAGGACCTTGCACTTGATCTTATTATGCCTTGTGGGATTCCCAAGGGCTGCTTCTCCCTGGGCCAGAAGTCCATCACTTTGCTATGAGCATGAAGGCTAAATCCTTCATGCTCTAATGCTCCTTGCTGATTTGCAAAATTCCCAGAAGAATAAGACTTATTGCTGTGATTAAGGCATTAGGGAGGAACCACAGGATCCATCCTAAAGCATGGAGAACCATGTAATGGCTTCCAGATCTCGAGGCCTCCTCTACACAACAATAACCACAAGAAACAGTGGAGATTTTAATATTTCAGAACAAAGCAGCACAGAGGATTAAACCGTCAGAGCAAGGGCCCACTTGGGAACAATGTTTTCCAAACCGAGCAGAAGAGGTATCCTTAGAGGTTAAATGGTTTTTGCACTTGTTCCTAAGGGTGCCCTTTGGGATTTAACTCCACAATTGCATGTCATGTGCATGTCTCTTCTGAATAACTGCTTAGTCACACTGGACTGAAAAATATTTTCAATACATTCAGTCTCATACTACCAGAAATACTTGAGTATTCTCAAGTATTGAGCTGCAGTGTCATCATGTAGTCAAATAAATAAATTGAGTATTCCTTAAAAATTTGCCTGTGGTGTTTTAGAATACATTACTCTTACCTTTCAACATACAAGACATATGACAAAAACCTAAAATTGAGACTCTTTGGTAGGGCTAGTTCCATTGTCTCACTCTTTGGGAAAGTACTCTAAGAGCATGGCATAGAAGATTCCCAAAAGATGATTTTCAAGAAATAGCTGTGAAAGAAGCACCATGTGACATTTCAAGATAAATGATATGATTTTCAGTGTACAACAAAGATGCTGTGAAGCACAGCCAAATGAGAGATGGTGGTGTGGAGGTAGAGATAAACCTAGCAATACAGAATCTGTCTTTGCAGGCACCTAATCTTACAGAAAAAAACTTGGTAGATTTAGAACCTTAGACAAAACTTAACTTCAGCTTCCAGGAGAACAGTGCAAATTATGTAAATTATTAGTGTAAATTATGAGTGCCTCAGCATATTCGTAATCTGAGCTGAATATATAACATATATTCACTCTGCATTTAGTCATAAATAAAGCACATGGAAATTTTCAGACACATGACTGAATGAAACTGGGTCTCAACCAAACTCCACCAAAACTGAAATGAACCTCAGTTTCACTTTACAAGTCAGCACATGGGCTTGAATTACTGTTAAGTAATCAAAGTCAATTTGACTCTTAGAGCAGTGAACATAATTGCTTCTTAAGTAAAGGCGTGAGGAACAGCACTTCCTCTCTGTCCAATTCCTTTAAGAGGCACTGCAGCAAGTCAAGTTTTTATTTTCAGTGCCTTAAATCTATGATTGAAATGAAAAAAAAAGCTTCACCTACAAGCACCAGGCAAATTACAGTTTAAACATATGTTGCTTGTTTGCCTGTTGCCACAAATTCAGTAAACATTCCCAAGCCTATTCAATCATGAGGTGTTCCCATTTACACAAGATATCATTCGGAATTTTCACTAGTTATTCATCTCAGCAAAGGCTGAGGACTTTTTATCTTAAAATGTCCAACATTTGCCCTTCTGTTCAAGGGAGGTACTAGTGTTCAAGTACATCAAATGCCTTTCCAGGTACACCCCTAAGGCCTATGGTAAATGTAGCAACTGAGATTACAGAGGATATTTTAAAAGCATAAGGTTTCAGAATCTAAACTGGGCAGGGAGGATGAAAGAGGGAGGATAGCAGAGAGGTCTTCGAGACAAAGCACCAATGTCAGTACAGAAAGGTTTGTTTGGGGCATAGCTTGTGCTATTCTTACTTTGTCTTGGATACATCTTTCATTCAAAGACAGCTAGAACAGTATCTTTGGGAACTCCCTTGCATTTCAAACTAACTTAAACTCCCTTTTCACAATATTCTTCTGTTCTTACCTTCTTTCTTCCTCACCCAAGATTACTAAACAAGATGTCTCTTCACCAAGAATGAATTTCAGAGGAAATAAGGCATGAGAAGATAGAAACCAATTACTGCTTTTTATTTATACTGAAGTATTTGTACCATATAATGTGATGGGAAACTGCATTTTTATGCTACACCTGCAGCACTTAAGAAAACATGACTTTCTTCTTGTTCTGTAACTGCAACATAAAAACTGATTCTGGAATACAGAAACTCACATAGATTACAGCTTCTCTCCTATAAGAAGCAACAGGCCCAGACAGAGATATGTTCACAAGCTCTACAAACAAAACACCATCACAGGGTGCCTTTCCATCCTACCTTCTTTTTCTCTGAATTTTCTTTGTCCTCAGCTTCCCGCTGCCAAACACTTTTTGTATCAAAATCAAAAGGCCCTCTTCTTGTCTCATAACTGTTGCTGTGATGGTCATCAGCTCTAAACTCTCTGTGAACCATATAATCTGGTAGAGAGGAAACACAGCTCCTGCAGGCAAATATTTAATGCTTGTTTGTACAAGGTATACCAATCCTGCACTTTAGTACAGAAGCATTCAGAAATGTTAACAGGTGAAGAGAAAGTCCAAGATGTGCTGGTCTTCAGCAATCTTACCGTGGCTTCTCAATCCCTGTGGGATTGGCACAGTGTGTATACCAGTCAGGTGCAGCATAGGCTGCTGGAGGGGACTCCATTACCACAGGAGAGTAGTGCTTCAGTAGGTCTGGAGAGAAAAAGACCAAAGTCAATGCTTTTCCAACTTCTTATCTAGTTGCAAAAGCACTGCCTTTGTTTTCAGATTGCTGTTCTGTCAGGAAGAAATCAATTTACTCATTTTTTCCACGAGTTTATTTCAAAAGTCCAGAGGATCCTTCTGTGGCATCTACGAGCACTTTACACCGCACTCAAGCAAAGCCAAAGAAAGCAAAGAAAAACCAGAGAAGCAAGACAGATGCTCACCAGGTCGGCCTCCTTGCTTTGCCAGCCTCACATAGGGTGAATCAGTCTCTTTGATCCACTTCCTGTGGCACCCAGGCAGTGGCACTTCATGGGGAGCTCTTGAAAGGTCACTGAGACCCAGAATCTGGGAGGGAAATGGGCTCTTCTCTGGTTGTTTCAGTGGCATGGAGTATTGCTGTCCTGTAATAACGGAATGAAAGTATTTATGGTAAAAGTTAATTGCTAGCAACCCTTTTCCAGGCAACTTAACAAATTGATCCCCCTGGAACATGAATGAGGTACTACATTTCATTGTGAAGACAAAAGACCAGGTTTATTCATTCTGGGGGATATAGCACAAGTAATTTCTAGAGAATTAGATGCAAAACACTTTTGTTCCAGTTCTGAGACAGCATTCAAATTTTCCCTTAAAGTGCTCTCATACAGAGGATTGTGCCTCTTCATTCAGAAAACTATTGCCAAGGACAGATCAAAAGCAGTGAGAGGCACACGAGAGAGCAGAAAACGCTTCAGCCTTTGGTTTCCTTTCCTTCATATTAAGTAACTAAAAGCAAAGACAGTAGCTGTCCATTGTCATGTCTTTACTTGTAAAACAACCAAATCCGATCCCCAAACAGAAAATTTAATAAAAACCAACACCAAACGCCCTACCTCTCCATACATTACTTTCTCAACTTCGAGTAAGCAAAAGAAAATATAAACAAATCCCTCAAAATGGGAAAATGAATGGCAGATAAATAAGAAAAAGACAGCACTGAGCCATAAAAGACGCAGAAGCACTTACCGGAGCAGGTCCAGCTGCAGCTGATGCCGCTCCGCCGATGTAAGGACAACACTTCCACGCAGCAGCTGGCTGAGGAGCTCCTGGCACACACACGCGCGCTGGCTGTGCCCAAACTCAACCCCAAGAAAGAACCCAAAGCGCTGCCTCTGCCCAGGGTCAGGAGCGCAGAGGCACCAGCCGGCTGCCTCCTCCCGGGCGGGTCCGTCCCCCGGCGCTCTCCCGCTGACGATGCTCGGGGTCCCCGCTGCCGCCGCGGCTGCAGCTCAGAGACCGAAGGGCGATTCCGCGAAGGGTGCCCCGCAACCCCCGGGAAAAGGGCGAGACGGGGCCCGAAGGGGAGACGCTGGTGGAGCCGGATGCCGCCGGGGGAGGAGCGGGACAGCCCGGCTCACCGTACCTACCTACCTCTCTCTTTCCTCTGCGGTGCTCGCCATCGCCAGCAGCAGCAGGGGCGCAGAGCGGAGTGGGGCGGCTCCCAGGTCGGGAAGCGGCGGCAGCCGTGCCGGGACGCCTTCCTCCCGAAGAGAGGAGGACGCCCTCCCACTGTGACCGCTGCCTGGATCTTGCCGCTTCTGAGAAACTCCATCCCAGCTGAAACCAGGGCAAAGTCCATACTTTATTCCATGGCATTTACTATTCTAATCTATTTAATCTTTGTCTTCTGTGTGGTCCATATAATGAAAGCCTGCTTGGGGACCTTTTGGGTCCTTGAAATACCCTTCTCTGAGATTATTTTTGTATTCCTGGAGCTGGAAAACCACTTTATCCACCAATGCCGCTGCTTCATCTTTCCATGTCCGGAGAACATGGAAGGATAATGGAATATAGTGAGATAGTGAGAGTGGGACAATGTGGAGGGATAGAGAGACATGAAGAAAATGGTGGGGTGATGGAACATGGAGGATATAGTGAGACATAGAGGAGATGGAGGGCCAGAGGGGTGGTGGAATGTGGGGATGATGAGTCATGAAGTTGTTGGGATGTGGAGAGGATGGACAGGTAGTAGGACATGGAGATTGTGAGATGT
Source organism: Certhia americana (assembly GCA_018697195.1). Taxonomy (NCBI): domain Eukaryota; kingdom Metazoa; phylum Chordata; class Aves; order Passeriformes; family Certhiidae; genus Certhia; species Certhia americana. The sequence continues at coordinate 82,960,152 of CM031858.1, read as the reverse complement.
GTAGGACATAGAGGAAATGGAGTGGTAGAGAACATATAGGGATGGTGGGATGTGGTGGGATGTGGTGGGATGTGGTGGGATGATGGGTCATGAAGGAGATGGAGGGACAGTGAGAAATGGAGGATAACAAGTTGGAGGAGGCAAGGGTGTTGGGCCAAGGGGTGGTGGAACAATCAAGGGAAAGACCAGACAGATGAAAGCATTTGGGACAGAAGGGCAGAGGTACATGTGGGGAAAAGGAACATGGTGGGTAGTGGGACAGAGCAGCTGGTGGCTAGGGGAACAATGAGGCCAGGAGCAGCAGAAGCTGCAAGCTCAGGAACCAGCCCTGAAGGGCTCACCCAGGCTCATTGCCACATGTGGAGTTAATAGATGCTGCCTCTCACCTCCTGGGGACCCTCCCTCCCCAGTCCTGTACATGCCCCCAGGCACATCTCTTCCCACACACAGACATGGATTGGTGTAAGGCAGGATATGATACACTGTGAGGCAATTTGAGGTCACCCCCATGGGTAAAATCATATTGCATTGTGGGGCGGGTTGCAACATCCTGTGGGGTGTGCCAGGTCCACATGGGCGGGCAATCCATAAAATTTTTAGGGTTGGAAGGAACCTCTGAAGATCATTCAGTCCAACACCCCTGCCAAGTCAGGGTGACCTAGAGAATTTACTACAGGAATGTGTCCTGTTGAGTTTTGAATGTCTGCTGACAGGGAGACTCCAAAACCTCCCTGGGCAGCCTGTTTCTGTACTCTGCCTCCCTCAATGTAAAGTTCTCCCTCATGCTGACGTGGAACTTCTTGGGTTTTAGTTTGTGACCATTGCTTCTTGTCCTGTCTCTGGGTACCACTGAAAGGTCTGGCACCATCCTCTGGACACCAGCCTTTGAGATTGATAAGATCCCCTCTGAGCCTTCTCTAGACTTAGACCCAGCTCCCTCCAGTCTCTTTCCCTGGAGAGATGCTCCAGATCTCAGATCATCTTTGTGGCCTCCTCCTGTGGCTGGACTCTCTCCAGTAACTCCTTATCTTTCATGTGCTGAGGAGCCCGAAACTGGAACCACAGTACTACAGATGTGGCCTCACTATGGCAAGCTAGAGGGGCAGGATCATCTCCTTCAACCTGCTGGTCACATGCTTCCCTCGGACACTATTGGCCCTCCTGGCCCCAAGAACACACTGCCAGCTCATAATCAGCTTCATCCACCAAGACTCTCAGGTCCTTCTCCATAGAGATGCTCTCTCAACTGATCCAGCAGTGGCCTCATATTTTCCCTAATTTTCCTTTTGCTGCTGATATAGTCGTAGAAGTCCTTCTTCTTTTTGTCAATATCTCTTGCCAGATTCAATTCCAAGGGGACTTTACCCTTCCTTGCTGCATCCCTGAATACTCTGACAATGCTCCTACAATACTCCCACGTGACCTGTCCCTTTTTCCACATCCCATAAATTTCTTCTTCATAAATTTCAGATTTACTAGAAACTTGTGTGGGCTCCATCCATATTGCAGGTGCCATACAATGTGGTAATTCCACCCTCCAAACACAAACACAGCCCCACAAAAAGTGCTGCTGCTCAATGCTTTTTATTGGCTGACCAAGCTTAAGGGGCTAGGGGGAACTGGGCACTTGGAAGTCTAAGTGGGACAGCTGCGAGTTCAGGTAGGATGATACTTGGGGATCCAGAACGTCACTCTTCATTGAGTCCCTTCTGATGGAGAACAAGAAAAAGGGAGCATGTAAGCATGAGGAGGTTGTGGGGCAGCCATGGGGCAGCTCTAGGGCAGGGGAAAGTCCCACCTTGGCTCCAATGTCACGGCTCTTGGCCCGCAGCTTGTTGACCTGGGACTCGGCAATGTCGGCACGCTCCTCTGCCTCATCCAGCTCGTGCTGCGCCTTGCGGAACTTGGCCAAGTTGGTGTTGGCCTGTTCCTCCTGAGGTGGCAGGCACAACAGTGAGGCTCCCACACAGCTAGCTCTCTCTGGCCTCCTGCCACCCCATCTATATCCATACATCTGACTTTCTTATTGCTCCATCTGGCCCACAATAGAACCACCTGCTTCTTCAGGCATCCCATTTTCAAATCACCCAAACATCTACTTAATGATCCATTCATCCATCCATCCATCCATCCATCCATCCATCCATCCATCCATCCATCCATCCATCCATCCAATCCAATCATGCACCCACATAGATTTCAAGCTTGCCTGCCTTCCTTCCTTCCTTCCTTCCTTCCTTCCTTCCTTCCTTCCTTCCTTCCTTCCTTCCTTCCTTCCTTCCTTCCTTCCATGCATTCCTTCCACTCATTCCTTCCTTCCGTCCTTCCATGCATTCCTTCCACGCATTCCTTCCACGCATTCCTTCCTTCCTTCCTTCCTTCCTTCCTTCCTTCCTTCCTTCCATGCATTCCTTCCGCGCATTCCTTCCGCACCTTCCTTCCTTCCACACATTCCTTCCTTCTGCACATTCTTTCCTCCCACATCCAACCACCATCTCTCAATCCCACCATCCACCCACCCTCCCACCCCCTGATATCCCACCCCTTGACCACCTCATCTCAAGGTCCTCTGCTACTCCCCACATCCTCTCCCACACCCAAATCCCACACTGGCCCCTCCTGGGGGTTGATCCCATGGCTGCCCGCCTAATGCTCACCGCCTCCTCTGCCTGTCGCTTGTAGGCCTTGACCTTCAGCTGGAGCTTGTCCACGAGGTCCTGGAGCCGGACCATATTTTTACGGTCCTCCTCCGTCTGCAGGGTGAGACACATGTGGATCATGACCTGAGCTAACGTGTGCTTTGAGCTTCCACCCAAGCTATAAGGGTCAGGAGACAGTTAATGATGTTCTTGGGGAGTGAAGCCTCTCTAGATCTGTGGGTGACATCAGCTCTGGGAGTGGGAGGTAGAATGTTTTCTTGACCTTGATGAGATCCCACCTGAGGTTCTGGATCATGCAAAGATCCAATGGATAATGGGACATTGAGAGGTGGCCTGGATAGCTCATGACCCAGACCATGTTATGGGTCCCACTCATCAGACATACATGCAATGGGTGGTATAGTATAGAATTTAGACAGTCTGTGACTCTCAGGCCAGCAGGTCAGCCACGCTCTAAATCATGTACAGCATGAGATATGAGGCCCTGAGGCCAAGGGGCGGGAGTTGACCTGGGCCAGCCCAGGAGCCCCACCTGGTAGCTGAGCTCCTTGACACGACGCTCAGACTTGCGGAGACCCTTAATGCTCTCAGCATTGCGCTTCTGCTCAGCCTCCAACTCATTCTCCAGCTCCCGCACACGAGCCTCCAGCTTCTGCAGCTGCTTCTTGCCCCCTTTAAGGGCCAACTGCTCAGCCTCATCCAACCTCATCTGCAGGTCCTTGATGGTCTGCTCCATGTTCTTCTTCATCCTCTCCAGATGGGCGCTCGTGTCCTGCTCCTTCTTCAGCTCTTCTGCCATCATGGCTGCCTGCCCGAGGACAGAAGCAAGCAGAGAAGGAGGACCAAAGCATGCTCACCATCACCCTGGAGTGCAAGGTGTCCTAGATGGTGGTCCCACCATGGCACTCACATCAGTGATGGCTTTCTTGGCCTTCTCCTCAGCATTCCTGCACTCCTGGATGGCCTCTTCCACCTCTGTCTGCAGCTGGGAGATGTCAACCTCCATCTTCTTCTTCTGGTTGATGAGGCTGGTGTTCTGGAGTTAGAGGAGAAGATCTCAGGAGGTGTCTGTGGAACTGCTGACCCATCCTTCTTCAGTGCCCCAGTACTTAATGCCCCCCTCCTCCCTGCCAGCTCTGCTGGCATAAAGGATCTGGAGATCTCTGTAACTCAACCCATTAGAATCCCACACCCATGGATGGAGGAGACCACTCTCCTTGAAGGTATGTGAGGTCTCACCTGTGAGTGGAGAAGCTGGACTCTCTCGCTGGCCTCAATCAGCTCCTGCTCAGCCAACTTGCGGGCCCTCTCAGTCTGTTCCACCACTGCCTGCAGCTCTTCCAGCTCTGACTGGAGGAGGTTGTTTCTCCTCTCCACAATGGCTATATTCTCCTTTAGGTCTTCATTGGCTCTTACCACATCATCCAGCTGCAGTTGGGTGTCCTGTTGGGATAAATAGGATAATCAGCTAGCAGCTCCAAGGGCGTCTAGGAAGCCCTCCTTAGAGGTGGGTGATCCCACCTTCAGGTGAGCCTGGGCTCCTTTCAGGTGGGACTGAGCCTCAGCAGCCACACGGTTGGCATGGCTGAGCTGAATCTCCATCTCATTGAGGTCACCCTCCATCTTCTTCTTCAGCCTCAGGGCCTCATTGCGGCTACGGGTCTCAGCATCCAGAGAGGTCTGCAGTGAGTCCACCACCCGCAGGTGGTTGCGCTTGGCCTGCTCCATCTCCTCATCCTTCTCGGCCAGCTTGCGCTCGTAGTCTGCCTTCACCTGGTTGAACTCCAGTTGGGCTCTCAGGATCTTTCCCTCCTCGTGCTCCAGAGAGGCCTAGTGGACACAGAGAGAAATTAGAGGGCTGCAGAGAAGTCTAGGACAACATGGCACTCATGGGGATGTGATTTGGCTCACCTCAGCCTCCTCCAGTGCAGCTTGGAGCTCCAATTTCTCAGCATCCAGCTGCTTCCGGACTTTCTCCAGTTCATGGATTGTCTTGTGGCTGCCACCCAGCTGCTCCGTGAGGTCCGAGATCTCCTCTGCCCAGATGATAACCCATCAGACACGGTGGAAAATGGTGGAGAACAGGTTGTGCAGGGGAAGTACCACAGTCTCACCTTGGAGATTCTTGTTCTCCCTTTTGAAAGTCTCCAGGTGCTCAAGCGATTCCTCATAGGCATTCTTCAGCTTGAAGAGCTCGGTGCTGAGGGACCTGGCCTCTTTCTGTGATGCCTCCAGCTCCATCTGTGACTCTTCAAACTTCTGTTTCCACTCCGACAAAATCTGGAGCAAAGCATGGGGTCACCCTGTTGTCCCCATGTCTCCCATCTGCTCCTGTCTCAACACTGTGTCCTCCCACCTTGTCAAAATTTCTCTGCTTCTTGTCCAATGCAGCAGCTGCTGCATTTGACCGCTCTACATCTGCCATCAGGTCCTCAATCTCATTCTGCAGCCGGTGCTTGGTCTTCTCCAGGGAAGAACATTTGGCATTGACTGCCTCCACTGCCTCCTCAGCCTCCTGCAGCCGCTGGGCCAGCTTCTTCCTGACCCAGGAGAAAACCTGGCTGTGGTGACCCATGGACCAAATGGGCCAACTCAAACCTTATTCTACCTATTGACTGGCTGAGGCTCTGGATCTCTGCCATCTCCAGATCCCTATACCATCTCCATATCCTTGTGCTGTGGGAGGGTGTCGACTCTTCCCTACCCCATAGAAGCTCCCTTCATGGGGAGATGACTCACTTGGCCTCCTCCAGCTCCTCAGTGCGCTGGATCGCATCCGTCTCATACTTGGTCCTCCACTGTGCCACCTCAGAGTTGGCCTTGGAGAGTGAGCGCTGGAGCTCAGCCTTGGCCTCTGTCTCCTCCTCATACTGCTCCCTCAGAAGGTCACAGTCATGCCGGGCTGACTGGAGAGCATGGGCCAGTGCATTCTTGGCCTGCGAGAGAGAGCAAGGAGAAGGTGAGCTTGAGTGATGTGTAGGTCCTCAAATTCAGTCAGCACTGGTATTTCTCAGCCAAACCTGCTCTAGATCATCCCAACCAAATTCAGCACATCTAGACCCAGAGAGATCTAAAGATGTGTGTCTCTAGTCTGGCCCACTTTGACTTCCCCTCATCCAATGCCACCCAACTGCCCATAGACCAAGCCAGCTGCTTCAGAATTGACCTGCTCAGACCCTGAGCCTCTCAGGGGTTAGACCAATGCAACCCAACGCAACCACTCTTAGATGCAGCCACCCAACTGAACTGGGCTGAACTGGACTTCCATTTGGTGCTATCACCATGAGGGTTAAGGAGACCTTGTCTTGTGGCCCTCCTGGAGACCCTCTCAGCCATCCCACAAATCTCACCTTCATCTCCTCCTCCAGCTGCCTCTTCAAGTCCTCCATCTGCTGGGTGTACGACTGCTTGCCCCTAGTTAATTGAGAGACAAGGGCCTCCTTTTCCTCTAGCTGGCGTGACAGCTCTCCTGCAGATAGGAAGGACAGGTTTTCAAGGGTGTGGCAGGGATTGAAGATGTGGCCCAGGGGCTAAGGATGTGGATGAGGAGTATGGTGGGTCAGGGTTCCCACCATTCTCAGTCTGGAGCTTGGCCCGTTGGGTGCTAGTGTCGTTGAGGACTCGTTGTGTCTCCTCCAGCTTGGCCCGGTGTTCAGCTGCCTGGTCCTCCATGGTGCGAGAGATCTTCTCCATGCCCACCTTGGAGGAGGAAAGTATGGAAGGAAGGAATGAAGCAGGAGAATGATGCTCATGGTGGAGATAAGATGTCCACCTTGGCCTCCTTCTACCTTGGCCTTTATCAACTGCTCCATGTTGGAGCTGAGGTCATCCAGCTCCAGCTTGAGGTCGCTCTTCTCCTTCTCCAGCTTCTGCTTGACACGCTGTAAGTTGTCGATCTGCTCGCTGAGCTCAGCCACACTGTCAGCGTGCTTCTTGCGCAGCGCAGCAGCTGTGGCCTCATGCTGCAGCGTGGCCTCCTCCAGATCCCGACGCATCTTCTGGAACTCTGCCTCCCGCTTCTTGTTGAGCTCGATCTGCACTGAGGTGACACCACCCGCCTCCTCCAGGCGCTCACTGATCTCCTCCAGCTCCCGTGACAGGTCTGAGCGCAGCTTCTCCACCTTGGCTCTGCCTGTCCGCTCTGCCTCCAGCTCTTCTTCCAGCTCCTCAATCCGTGCCTGTGCCCGGATGGAGGTGGTGTCAGTAGACCTGGTTCCACCCAACTCCTCCACTCAACTGAACCAGCTGAGCTGGAGACTTTTCAACCCAACTCACCCCTCACCCCAATAAGCTGAAAATTCTTCAGCTCAACCCAGACATCTGAATATTTGTCAACCAAATGGAAACTCCTAAACTCAGCCTAACCAGATATAGATTCTTCACCTCAATCCAACCAGCTGGAGGCTCTCCAGTCCAGCCCAAATAAGCAGAGAATAGACCCCTCACCTGCAGCTCTTTCAGCTTCTTCTGGAGCTGAAGAGCCAGAGCCTGCTCATCTTCAACCTTGCTGTTCTGCTGGTTGATCTCAAACTCTTTCCTGCAAATAAAAGCAGTTAGCAGTGAGGTCCCTGCCCTTTCCCCCTGACCAGTTTAGACTGGGGAAAGAGGTCCATCTTTACTTCTTGAGCTTCTCTTCCAACTGCTGTTTATCATTCTCCAGGTCCATGATGTTCTCCTGGGTCAGCTTCAAGTCACCTTCCAGCTTCCTTTTGGCACGTTCCAGGTCCATTCGGACCTTCTTCTCCTGTTCCAGGGAGCCTTCAAGCTGTATGGAAACATGGAAATGGGAGGAAACCTCAGTTTTTCATCATATATGTCCCAAAAAGCTCCTCAGCACTACCCATGGTGGGACCAGACCACACTCACATCATCCACTTGCTGTTCCATCTTGAGTTTGGCCTTTGTCAGGGTGTTGACTTTGTCTTCCTCTGCCTGCAGGTCATCCAGCGTCTGCTGGTGAGATTCTTGCAGGGCCTTCTTCTCCTTCGTTAGCTTGGCAATGGTTTCATCCAGCCCAGCCATCTCCTCTGTGAGGTTCTTTACCTGAAGGAGGAGAAACACTAGGCCTCCAGCTTGGTACCAGAGGTAGGGCAAAGCTGAGTGCTGCTGCTGTTGTCCTTGGCCAATGAGGCCACTGCAGTGGTAGAGAACCCAAAGGGTATTGAGTCTTCATGTAGCCCAGATCAACTAGCCTTGAAGCTCCTCAACTCAACCCATCCACCTTGTGTTCACCCAAATCCCCACAACTTAATGTCAAGGCCTCTCTTCATCCTCACCTTGTTCTCAGTGGCATGTTTCTCCTTTTCCACTTTGGCCAGAGTCAGCTCTAGATCATCAATATCCTTTTTCAGCTCCGAACACTCATCCTCCAGCTTTCTCTTCCTAGCTGTCAGCTCTGCGTTCATCTCTTCCTCATCCTCCAGTCGCTCTGTCAGCTCCTTCACCTTGGCCTCCAGCTGGATCTTGTTCTTGATCAGCTGGTCACAACGCTCCTCAGCATCATTGAGGTTGTCCTGCTCCTGTATTGGTAAGTGAAGTAGGGTGGCCATGGAGGGGTGCTGGTCACCCCCCTGACATGGTTTTGGGGGGCAGTCTCACTCACGGCCTGCACTTGGAGCTGAAGGTCATTTTTCTCCTGCAGCATGGAGACCATCTTCTCCTCCAGTTCCTTGCGCCGAGTCTCTGATTTCTCCAGGGCATCCTTCAGCCTCCCAAACTCTTCCTTCATGTTCTGAAGCAAAGCCCAGGAGACCAGTAGCCACATCCAATCCACTCCATCCATCAACCCCACCCCACCCATTTTGGATCCCAAGCTGTCCATCTCATCACCTCCTCCCACCTGCATCTCCTTCTCTGTCTCAGCACTCTTCAACAAGGGCTTGATCTTGAAGTAGAGCTTCATCCAAGGCCAATTCTTCACCCCCATGAAGGCCCTGATGTTCCACTGGATCACCAAAAGTGAATCCCTAGAATGGTGACATAGATGCCACTACACCACAAACCTGGTGACCCACCAGAGGTCCCTTCCCAAGGAGAAAGACCCTTCCCCTCTCACCGTCGCTCCAGGATCTTCTTGAACTCAATGCGCATGAGCTGCCCTCGGGCCTGAGCCTGGATGCGGGTGATGATGCGGGAGAGACGCTCGTCCCTCATCTCCTCCAGAAGACCCAGCAGCCCAGCCTTGAAGAAGACCTGACAGAGGTAGGAGGCAAGTGACAGAGTGAATTGGTTGGGAAGGGTTCGTGTACAGATGGAAGGATTGATGGCTTGCTGGGGGGATGAAGTGATGTATGGTGGAAAGGGTATGGATAGGCAGGTTGACACATCAGTGGTGAGACCATGGAGACACCACATGACCACATGGGTGGTAGAGCCATGGAGAAACCATGTACCCTCACCTTGGTGTGTCCAAATTTGTACTGGTTGTGGTCAATGTCAATGGATCCCAGGAGCTTCTCGGCACCCTTGCGACTGTCAATGAACTGCCCCTCAGGGATGGCAGCGGGGTTCAGGATGCGGTACCTGGTGACCAGAGAGGACATGAAAATGCTGAGGTCAACCCCTGTTGGGTTGTCTACCATCTCCCTGCATCTCTGTCCTTACCGCTGGCGGAAATCTCCATAGAGGATGCGATTGGGGAAGCCCTTGCGGCAGATGCGGATGCCCTCTAGCACCCCGTTGCAGCGGAGCTGGTGCATTACCAGAGGGTTGTCCATCACACCTGGGTGTGGGTTAGAAGGGTGGTGTCAGCCACAAGCCACACCAACAACCCTTTTCCCTGCCCTCAGCCCTCCCCTTTGCCTACCCGGCTCCTTTCGCTCATTGGGGATGATGCAGCGGACAAAGTGAGGATGGGTGGTCTTGAGGTTGGCCATCAGCTTGTTGAGGTTCTCCTGTTGAGGAGGGAGGAGGGAAAAAGCTGACCAACGAGAGAGCAAGAGAGGGTCTGTGGGTCTGAATAGATGTTCCACCACTCAGGAGGTTTTCATCCCACTGCCCCACACTGGGTCCACTATGTAGGTCCCTCACCCGATGCAGGGCTGAGACAGTCTGAAAGGAGGAACCTTTCTTCTTTGCTCCTTTCCCCTTCCCTCCATCACCACCTAGAGAGAAGAGGGGTAGGGTAACACAGGAAGAGGGTAACTGGTGGACAGTAGTGTTCTCCATCAACTCATCCCTCCATCACCCCACCATCCATTCACCCACCAGCATCAGCCCCAGCATAGTTAGAGAAGAGGTTGGCCAAGAGCTTCAGGGCTGATTTCTGGTAGAGCCCCACCACTGTCTCATTGAGAGGATCCTTGTTCTTCTCCAGCCACCCAATGATGTTGTAATCCACTGTGCCAGCGTAGTGGACAAGAGAGAAATGAGCCTCTGGCTTTCCTTTGACATTGCGTGGCTTCCCAAAGTTGGCTGACTTGCCCAGGTGATTATCAAAGAGCTTGGCCTTGAAGGTCATGTCTGAGGCTTTGGGAAACATGCACTCCTCCTCCAGGATGGACATGATCCCCATGGGCTAGGAAGAAAAGTGATGGTGGAGGACACCAAACACAACCCAGCTGACCAACTTTGAGGTTCCTGGCAGGCTCCATATGAAAGGGCCTTTCCCCAGAAGTCCCTTCAGCCCCCATGAGACCCAAGGGGGAGGTGGTACCTTCTCAATGAGGTCAATGCAAGCCTGGAGGTCCATGCCAAAGTCAATGAACTCCCACTCGATGCCCTCCTTCTTGTATTCCTCCTGCTCCAGCACGAACATGTGGTGGTTGAAAAACTGCTGCAGCTTCTCATTGGTGAAGTTGATGCAGAGCTGCTCAAAGCTGTTGAACTGGGGAGGGAGAGAGGAGATGGCCAACAGGGTTAACTGGATCAACTCAACACCCAACAGGGCCAACAGAATACTTGATGAGATCCATCATCCATCACAGGATGGAGTTGATGATCCATCATCCATCATAGGCTCAGTTAACCTGAGCCCCAGCTGGGTCAACAGAATGCCCAGTAGTATCAATGAGGTCAGCTCAACACCCAAGAGGATCAACACAAGACCCAAAGAGTTCAAGTTTCCAGAACAGGTCAAAATGAAGCTTCAAAAGATAATTTCAACACTCAACTGGATCAACCAAACCCCCAACAGGACAAACACCCTGCCACCTCCTCAGTCCTCACATCAAAGATCTCAAATCCGGCAATGTCCAGCACACCGATGAAGTACTGCCTTGGCTGCTTGGTGTCCAGAGAGTTGTTGATTCTCACCACCATCCAGTTGAACATCTTCTCATATACAGCCTTGGCCAAGGCCCCAATGGAGTAGTACACCTGCTGGACATTCTGCCCCTTGGTGACATATTCATTGCCCACTTTCACCCGGGGGTGGCACAACCCCTTGAGAAGGTCAGCTGAATTCAGCCCCATCAAGTAGGCTGACTTGTCAGCATCTGCAGGATGTCAAGAGGAAGACATGCTGTCAGATTCCACCTAAGCTGTTGACCCCAAGACCTATGTCATCTTGTACCCACTCACCTTCAGTACCATCTGGTTCTGCCTGCTCTTCCCGTTGCTTCTGCTTGAACTTCATGTTGCCAAAGTGCATGATGGCACCTGTCAGCTTGTAGACACCAGCCTTCTCCTCAGCCGTGAAGCCCAGGACATCAAAAGCGCTCTGGGTGATAGGTGGAGGGAATTGTTAGAGGACCTTGCCTCCAGCTGGGGTCATGGCTCTCTGCTGGCCACCATTTGTGTCCCTCTGCTCTTCCACCTCATCAACTCCTCCATCTATCTGCAGACTAATCCACCCATGGACTCACCATTATGGATTCACCCATCCATCCATCCATCCATCCATCCATCCATCCATCCATCCATCCATCCATCCATCCATCCATCCATCCAAGGACTACATCCATCCATTCACTATCCATAGACTCTTCTAACCATGGATCCATCCATCCATCCATCCATCCATCCATCCATTGACTCATCCATTTATAGACTCATCAATCCATTCATGGACTCATCCATTCACCATTAATTCCATCCATGCATCCATGGACTCATTCATCTGTTTGAGGACTTTTTCACCCATGGACACATCTTTTTACCTAAGTACTCCCCCACCTATTTTTATCTCTACCTACAACCTCCTCCACCTCCCTGCCTCCTGTCCTGCCTTCTGTCCCTCACCCCACATCATCTCACTCCACCAACCCACCATGGTCCACCCTTCCAATCCTCCACCTCTCATCTCTATGCTCCTCCTCTCCTCCACCCATCCATCTTCTAGTATCTCAGCCATCCATCTGGCACTTCACCATCATGGGGACGTCCACCTGCCCACCCCACCACTTACGTCGGTTGCCAACAGCTCTTCAGAGTCATCGATGGAGGCCACAGTCACCTCTCCTTGGGAGACATAACTGTAGTCATAGGGGTTGTTCGTGATGAGAAGCATCTCTGTTCCATAAGTCCATGATAGAAAGAAAAACTGAGCACTTGCACTGGCTAAACAGCCCCAAATCATCCTCTATTGCCCCAGAAAGGAGCAGAGAATTGGAGGAGAGGAAGTAGAAAACTCAAGGCCAAGCACCCTACTCACCCAGCAGCTCTGGCTTCTTGTTGGAGAGAATCTGGTAAAAGATGTGGTAGTTCCTCTCAGCCTTCAGCTGAAAAATGACACGGGACTTCTCCAGGAGGTCTGTGGCAGGTATGGAGAGAAGGAGGATGGAGGTTGGGGTTAGAATATGGACTGAGATATGGAGAGATGGATGTTAGGATGAAGATACGGAAAAAGAGGAGTATCTGGGTGGCAGGATGAGATGGAGGGATGAGGACATGGAGGGAAGAAGAGAGAAAAATGGAAGGTCAGATGGATAGTGGGATGAGACAATGGATCCATCAACCTTGAAGACAGATGAAGGGATGGACATGGCTGGAGGGGAGGCAGGCAAGGAGGGAGGGAGGTAGACACAAGGAGATGGAGGGACAGAGAAGACGGAAGGTCAGGTGGATGGTGGGATAAGGAGATGGAGATGAAGAGGTAACTGGAGGGAGGAGGGGAGATATGTATGGATGAATGGAATTCCTGGGTGGATGGATGAAGTTCTTGGGGGGATGGAATAGTCCATGGACTAGCTGGATGGATGAGTCCTAGTATGGATGAATAAATCTACAGATAGATAAGTCCATGATGGACAACAAGACATCCTCTCATTGGGCTCTCAACCCACTTACAGGTCTCAATGTCTGCTGATGCCAACTTCCCGGTAGCCCCGAAATGGATCCGGATGAATTTCCCCTGAGAAAGCAGTGGCAGAAGGTGGAGGTGGCTGCCTTCATGCAGCAGATCCCACAGCATTAACTCTGTCCCACAAACTGCCCTACAGACCCTTCCTCATAGAACCCACACTCATCACTCACAAATCGGGACGAGTTGTCATTGCGGAGGGTCTTGGCATTGCCAAAGGCCTCCAAAGCAGGGTTGGCCTGGATGATCTGGTCCTCCAAGGTGCCCTGGATGGGACAGGATAATGCTGGGTGTGGACACCACTGGGATACACTCTCTGCCAAGGGTACATAGACTGAGGCACTCACCTTGCTGCTATTGGTAGCCTCCTTCTTGCGGTCACCAATGGCAGCAATGCTGGCAAAGTATTGGATGACCCTCTTGGTGTTGACGGTCTTCCCTGCCCCGGATTCTCCGCTGGAGGAGCAATAGTGAGATATTGGATAACAACCTGGTGGGTCCTTCATCCCACCTGCTATGGGGCAGGGTTAGACAAAGCAGGGCCTTACGTGATGAGGATGGACTGGTTCTCTCGGTCTGGCAAGAAAAGAGAGGAGTCTGGTGAGATGAAGTTGAAAAACATGCTTGGGGTCTTAGGATTGAGGCTGAGGTTCTCCATTCTCCCAGATGAGAACAAGTTCTAAGTCAGAAGCCAATTTTTGGAGTGGGGTTTTCTAGTTTGAGGTCCTCACAGGACCTCACAGGACATCCTTACCTGTCAGCATGTTCTGGTAGGCATTATCAGAGATGGAGAAGATGTGGGGTGGAGCTTCACTCCGCTTCTTTCCCCGGTAGGCAGCCACCACCTCAGCATTGTAGACGGGCAGCCACTTATAGGGGTTGACAGTCACACAGAAGAGCCCTGAATAGGTCTGGAGTAAAGGGCAGGTGGGTCAGAGCCAGGAGGTGCCACCCCACCAGATGGGAGAATCCTAGGTCTAGGTGGGCCAAGGGATGTGGTGATGGGATGTCCTGATGCTGGTTGTACAAAAAGGGGCTGGAGAAGGGACATCTTGGGTCTGGGTGGCACTCAACATGCAGAGATGGGACATCTCATGTGTCAGTGGCCCAAGACTCCCCTTCATGGGGGCTCTCTTGGATCTGGGTGGCCAAAGGGTCAGGGGATGCAACACCTCAGGTCTTGGCAGCTGAGGCAGTCTAGAAATGGGATATCTTGGGTCTGGGTGGCCCAAAGGAGCTGGAGAAGGGACACCAGGTATTAGGTGTCCCAAAGTCCATGAAAAAGCCACACCACTAAGGTAGTCCTTAGACTCTCTAGAGGGCCCATCTGGTTCTAGGTATCCCAAGAGCTTTGGGGAAGGGTCACTAGTTTCCATCCACCCAAAGGCTGCGGGGAAGGCCCTGCCTGCTTTCCAGGTGCTCCAGGGACTTGTGGGAAGGCTCACATAAATCAACCAAGAAGCATAGCGCTCCTTGAGGTTGTAGAGAACAGCAGGCTCATGGAGAAAGGTCAGCATCGCCATATCCTCGATCTTGTCAAATTTGGGGGGGTTCTGCTGGTGAATGTCAGCTTCCTTCACCGTCACCGTCTAGGGGAATGAGGAGACATGGGGGTGGGGGTTGGAAGGTATCCATGGCTTGGGGGGTGCCTTGTGGGGTAGGGGTGCTCAATTGGTGGATTTCTTCCATGAGTTGGGAGGGGTCTCCTATGGGTTGGGAGGGTACCCCTCATTGGCTGTGAGTCTTCAATGGGTCAGGGCCCCCCCACTATGAGTCTGGTTTCCCCCTCCTCCATTTGCTTCCCTTCCCCCCAAACCTTCAACCCCTCTTCCTCATTTAACCCCTCTTCCTCCTTTAACCCCTCCCCCATTAACTTCATCCCATTAATCCCTCCCTCCTTAACTCTTCACCCCCGTGCTTCCCACCAACCTGTCACCCCCCATGATGCCCAACCCCCCCTTCTTTTCCCCTATGCCCCCACATGCCATTAACCCTTCCTAGCCTTAATCCCTCCCTCCGTTACCCCCTCACTCCCACTGATCCTTTGCCCCGCATGGCCCCTTGCCCCCCTCCCCTCACTCCCCCTATTTCCCAGTTGCCCACCTCTCCCAGCTCAGTCTGGACGGTGGCTTCCCCTCCTTGACGCCCCGTCACCCGTCCCCGAACGAACTCCTCCCGGGGGTGGGGGACGAAGCACTCGCTGCGGGGGTCGAAGGGTCTGGTCTGCGCTGCCAGCCGCTCCCGCTCCCCTGGCCGCAGGAAGGGGGCTGCCGCTCCCAGCGCTGCCAGCACTGCGTCTGCCATCCTGCCCTACACAGACAGGGACCCTGCATCACCTGGAGGAGCTGGGAGGCTGTGGCCACAGGGTCTCACCCCTTATTCCATGGCCCCACACAACTCCACTGGCGAGATCGCATTGCCATGCACGGACCACTATAGCCATGCCCAGACCCCTATGGCCGTGGCAGACACTTGAGCCAGACACAGAGATTCGTAGCTGTGCACAGCCCCGTGCACAGGTCCCTATAGATGTGCAAGGAGCCCCATGGCTCTCTGCACACCCACGGAGTCATGCACTGCCCCGTGCACAGAGTCCTGTAGTGATTCAGGCACCTGCACTCCCTGCAGGGACCCCTATAGCCTTTAGAGGACACCTAATAGTGATGTACAGGACCTCATAGTTGTGTATGGCCCCATGCACAGAATCCTACAGCCATTCATGACCCCAGGTATTGAGCCCTATACAGTGCACAGACCCCCTGTAGCTGTAGGCAGGGACCCCAATACCCATGCACAGCCCCATGTACAGATCGCTGTACTGATGCAGGCACCTCCATAAGCAGGGACCACCAACCCCTGGAGTGATGCACAGACTCCTGTAACACAAAGTCCCCCATAGCCAAGCACAGACCCCCATAGTTATTCAGGCATCCCTTTAGTGATGCATGGACACCCATAGCAGTGCAGGGACCCTTATAACAATGCAGGGAACCTGAAAGTCCTGCACAACCCCACATGCAGACCCCCGTAGGAAAGTATGGATCCCCCGTAGTGATGTGCAGACCCTACAGTAACACACACGCCCTACAGCAGCACAGCCGCATCCCCCCCAAAACACCCATCCCCATGCTGCCCCACAGCATCACCCTCACCTGGAGTCTGTGGATCTAGCAGGTAAGATGAAGGGAGCTGGAAGAACATGCAGAGGGTGAATAGGGCTACACCCCATGCCCCCTATAGACCCTCTTTACCCCATAGATCACTTTGCCAAATAGACCCCTTGTGCCCCATACCCCTGTTTTTGCCACATAGGCCTCCTGTGCCCTCAGACCATCAGTGTCCCCTAATTGCTGTTCTCCCATAGATCTCTTTCCCCCCACAGTTCACCTCCCTTGCTTCTCATTCCTCTGTGCATCAAGTAACCCCAAGTGCACCCCAATTCCCCATATCCCGAGACTCTATTATCCCCTACCCCCAACGATTTCCTGTTGCCCCTAGTCCCCAGATACATAGCCTCCTGTGCCCCCATAGCCCCCATATCCTCCCTCAGCCCGTTCATAGCCACACCCCACATGCTCCCTACTCCCCCCCCTCTCACCTCGCTGCCCCACGCCGACACCTGAATCCAGCCTCGCAGCCCCAATGTCCTTTAATTCCCATCAAGCGATTGGGAGAGGTAGGACATCCTGGAAGAGGGTGGCAGATAAGAAAGAAGGAAGCACACCTCCTCCCCCCCCCCCCGCTTCGCTTCCCAGCCACAAGGTGGCACCTGTTCCAGTGACCTGGCATCCAGGAACCCAATATTCCACCCCCAGGAATGGATCTATAGGGCTAGCAGGTCTGTCCAACCCCTTGTGAGGGAGTGGAGTGTGGGGTGGGTTAGTGGCCTGAATGCCGTGTATCTCTGGTGTTAGGTGTGTGTTGTCCTATGGAGCCCAGTACGGCCTGGATCCCTTGGGGGGGGGGGGGTGGAGAGGCTGGTGTGGTGTTTTAGCCTGTTGTAAACTAGGGAGCCCCAGGAGCCGTCCCTGTTTGGTGGGGCGATTTAGGGGGTCCAGGCTGATTTGTGGAGTTTGTGGAGGTTTTTCTATGGGTCTCAGATGCCTAGGTTTCTGTGGTCTGTGTCACAAGAGTTGGAGCCCGGTTGACTGGGTTCTTGTGCGGATTGAGGGGACGAGTGGGCTAGACTCCTGGACCCTATTGAATGGGGGACCCTAGGGGCCTGGACGCCTCGTCCCTGGCCATGTCCTGTCACCCACGTGTGGCGGTGACAGCCTAGCCTGCCAGGTTATATTGGTGAAAAAAAAAAAAAAAACAAGCCGGCGGAGAGTGGGGGGGAGATTGTTATCTCGTCCGCCCCAGTGAGGCGCCGTGGGGCCGGCAGGGGTCTGAGGGACGGGGGGGTCTGGCAGCAGTCCCCGAACACCGTGTCCACTTTGTCATCAAGGAGGTGACAAGTGTTCCCGCGAGGTGACACATTCCGGCGGGCGGGGAATTCCCCACCTCCCCATTGTGCCCCATAAACCCCGTAACCCACAGACTCTCTCCTCTGCCCCACAGAGCCCTTATAGAGCCCCATAACTGTTCCATAGAGCCACAGTGAGCCTCCACAGATCCCCATAGAGTCTTTTTAGAGCCCCACGGACTCCACACAAGGCCCCATATAGACAATACCCCACCCTTCCTCGGCCCGAGTTTGGCGGGGGAGGGGAGCCGCCCGGACGCCGGGGTCCCCTGGGGTCCATCATGCGGCGCCGCCAGGACCGGGAGGGATGGGGCGACAGATGGACGGGGGAAGGGAGGGTGAGGGGGGAAGGCAGGAGGGACAGAGGAGTTGTGGGGGGAGGGACAGGCAGGAGTCAGAGGGACAGTGGGACACAGAGAACATGCAGGGACCAGGGGGACATGAAGAAGGTAGAAGGGCTATAGGAAATGGAGGACGCAAGGCTGTGGGCCAAGAGGTGGTGGGGTGATGGATGGAAAGTCCAGAGCAATGGAGGGACATGGGACAGAATGCCAGCAGGGGGTTGTGGGACATGGTGTGCAGTGGGACAGAGCAGCTGGTGTCTAGAGGAACACTGAGGCCAGGACAGAGGGACCTCAGCACCTGCAGCAGGAAAAGCTGCAACCTCAGGAGCCAAGACATGCCTGAGAGGTCCGCTCAGGCTCTGTCCCATATGTGGGGGTCTTAGATGCTGCCCCCCACATCCTGGGGTCCCTCCCTCTCCACCCCCACATCTGCCCCCAGACGTGTCTCTCCCCCCACATGGATCTAGGTTGGCATGGAGCAGGTCGAGGTTACAGAACACCATGGAGCAGAGAGAGACACACTGTGGGGCAGCTCATCACATTGCACTGTGGGTCTGCTTGTGTCATGCTGTGGGGCATGCTGTGCTGCACACTGCTGGGTGATCTTGCATGGGCTACAGACACCTTATAGGCTCCACGCCATGGGGAAACCCCACCCTCCCCATACAAACAAAGCTCCACAAAAACTGCTGCTGCTCAATGCTTTTTATTGGCTGACCAAGGTTAGGGGGCTGGGAATGGGGGTGGGCCACTTGGAGGTCCAGGGGATATTGTTGGGGGTCCAGAGCTTCACTCTTCATTGAGTCCCTTCTGATGGAAAATGAGAAAAAGGGAGCATGTAAGCATGAGGAGGTTGTGGGGCAGCCATGGGGCAGCTCTAGGGCAGGGGAAAGTCCCACCTTGGCTCCAATGTCACGGCTCTTGGCCCGCAGCTTGTTGACCTGGGACTCGGCGATGTCAGCACGCTCCTCTGCCTCATCCAGCTCGTGCTGCGCCTTGCGGAACTTGGCCAAGTTGGAGTTGGCCTGTTCCTCCTGAGGTGGCAGGGACAACAGTGAGGCTCTCACACTCTCTCTGGCCTCCTGCCACCCTGCCAGCTGTCCCTCCATTGTATCTTCTTATTGCTCCATCTTCCAACCACCCAACCATCTACTCAACAAACCATCCATCCATCCATCCATCCATCCATCCATCCATCCATCCATCCATCCATCCATCCATCCATCCATCCATCCATCCATCCATCTACCCGTCCTTCCCACCAGAATCTCTACATCCCACCACCCACCCACTTTCCCCACTTTCCCTTTCCTACATTCCCTTTCTTCACCCCCTGACATACCACCCATTGACCTCCCCAAGGTCCCCTGCTCCTCCCCACATCCTCTCCCACACCCAAATCCCACACCGGCCCCTCCTGTGGGTAGTCCCACAGATGTTCCTCCAGTGCTCACCGCTTCCTCTGCCTGTCGCTTGTAGGACTTGACCTTCATTTGGAGTTTGTCCACGAGGTCCTGGAGCCGGACCAGGTTCTTGCGGTCCTCTTCCGTCTGTGGGGTAAGACACATGTGGGATAGGACATAACCCTACCTGTGCTTTGAATCACCACCAGAGCAGTGAGGGTTAGGAGATGGTTAATGATCTTCTTGGGGAGTGAAGCCTCTCTAGATCTGTAGGTGACATCAGCTGTGGGGCAGAAAGTGGGTTGTCTCTCTGTGAGAAGATATCTTCTTGCCTGTGATGAAGTTCCACCTGAGGTTCTGGATCATGCAAAGATCCCATAGTGCTGGGACACTGAAACATGGCCTGTATAGCTCATGACCCCAGACCATGTTATGGGTCCCACTACAGCATCAGACATACATGCAATGGGTGGTCTAGTATAGAATTTAGACAGTCTTTGTCTCTCTGGCCAGCAGGTCAACCACGCTCTAAGTCATGTGCAGCATGAGATATGAGGCCCTGAGGCCACAGGCAGAGTGGATTATCTCCAGCCACAGGGAGAGTAGATTATCTCCAGCACCATCTCACGCAACTCACCTGGTAGCTGAGCTCCTTGACACGACGCTCGGACTTGCGGAGACCTTTGACACTCTCGGCATGGCGCTTCTGCTCAGCCTCCAGCTCATTCTCCAGCTCCCGCACACGAGCCTCCAGCTTCTGCAGCTGCTTCTTGCCCCCTTTGAGGGCCAACTGCTCAGCCTCATCCAACCTCATCTGCAGGTCCTTGATGGTCTGCTCCATGTTCTTCTTCATCCTCTCCAGATGGGCGCTCGTGTCCTGCTCCTTCTTCAGCTCTTCTGCCATCATGGCCGCCTGCCCGAGGACAGAAGCAAGCAGAGAAGGAGGACCAAAGCATGCTCACCATCACCCTGGAGTGCAAGGTGTCCTAGATGGTGGTCCCACCATGGCACTCACATCAGTGATGGCTTTCTTGGCCTTCTCCTCAGCATTCCTGCACTCCTGGATGGCCTCTTCCACCTCTGTCTGCAGCTGGGAGATGTCAACCTCCATCTTCTTCTTCTGGTTGATGAGGCTGGTGTTCTGGAGTTAGAGGAGAGGATCTCAGGAGGTGTCTGTGGAACTGCTGACCCATCCTTCTTCAGTGCCCCAGTACTTAATGCCCCCCTCCTCCCTGCCAGCTCTGCTGGTATAAAGGATCTGGAGATCTCTGTAACTCAACCCATTAGAATCCTACACCCATGGATGGAGGAGACCACTCTCCTTGAAGGTATGTGAGGTCTCACCTGTGAGTGGAGAAGCTGGACCCTCTCGCTGGCCTCAATCAGCTCCTGCTCAGCCAACTTGCGGGCCCTCTCAGTCTGTTCCACGACTGCCCGCAGCTCTTCCAGCTCTGACTGGAGGAGGTTGTTTCTCCTCTCCACAATGGCTATATTCTCCTTTAGGTCTTCATTGACCCGTACCATGTCATCCAGCTGCAGCTGGGTGTCCTACAAGCCAGCATGGGGGATGAGGTTGAATGAGGATGATGGGAAAGTGGCTCAAGGTCTACCTTTCTTCCACTGTGGAGTGGTAAGACCTACTACATTTCAACATTCATATGGCATAGAAGTCTGATGGATACCTTGAGATAGCCCTGCAATGTCTTGACTTGCTTCTGAGCCTCAGCAGCCACACGGTTGGCATGGCTGAGCTGAATCTCCATCTCATTGAGGTCACCCTCCATCTTCTTCTTCAGCCTCAGGGCCTCATTGCGGCTACGGGTCTCAGCATCCAGAGAGGTCTGCAGTGAGTCCACCACCCGCAGGTGGTTGCGCTTGGCCTGCTCCATCTCCTCATCCTTCTCGGCCAGCTTGCGCTCGTAGTCTGCCTTCACCTGGTTGAACTCCAGTTGGGCTCTCAGGATCTTTCCCTCCTCGTGCTCCAGAGAGGCCTAGTGGACACAGAGAGAAATTAGAGGGCTGCAGAGAAGTCTAGGACAACATGGCACTCATGGGGATGTGATTTGGCTCACCTCAGCCTCCTCCAGTGCAGCTTGGAGCTCCAATTTCTCAGCATCCAGCTGCTTCCGGACTTTCTCCAGTTCATGGATTGTCTTGTGGCTGCCACCCAGCTGCTCCGTGAGGTCCGAGATCTCCTCTGCCCAGATGATAACCCATTAGACTTGGTGGAAAGTGGTGGAATACAACAAGGTGGGCAGGGAAGTATCACAGTCTCACCTTGGAGATTCTTGTTTTCCCTCTTTAAAGTCTCTAAGTGATCAAGTGACTCCTCATAGGCATTCTTCAGTTTGAAGAGCTCTGTGCTGAGGGACCTGGCCTCTTTCTGTGATGCTTCCAGCTCCACCTGTGACTCTTCAAACTTCTGCTTCCACTCAGACAAGATCTATGAGGACACCACCTGCTCAGCTGCAGCTCTGCCTATTAAGAACCCTCTTTCCATCCTCCTCCTCCTTTTCTCAATACTCTCCTGAAAGGGACTTGAAGCTCTGCTAAAACACAGCCCTTGAAACTCAGTTGTTCAGCTTTCTTCTGGACTTCTGCCTTTTTCTGATTCATGGGACCCACATCTCTCTACCCACCTCCCACCCTTCTCCTTACACCATTTCTTAGTCCTCCCACCTTGTCAAAGTTTCTCTGCTTCTTGTCCAATGCAGCAGCTGCTGCATTTGACCGCTCCAGGTCTGCCATCAGATCCTCAATCTCATTCTGCAGCCGGTGCTTGGTCTTCTCCAGGGAAGAACATTTGGCATTGACTGCCTCCACTGCCTCCTCAGCCTCCTGCAGCCGCTGGGCCAGCTTCTTCCTGACCCAGGAGAAAACCTGGCTGTGGTGACCCATGGACCAAATGGGCCAACTCAAACCTTATTCTACCTATTGACTGGCTGAGGCTCTGAATCTCTGCCATCTCCAGATCCCTATACCATCTCCATATCCTTGTGCTGTGGGAGGGTGTCGACTCTTCCCTACCCCATAGAAGCTCCCTTCATGGGGAGATGACTCACTTGGCCTCCTCCAGCTCCTCAGTGCGCTGGATTGCATCCGTCTCATACTTGGTCCTCCACTGTGCCACCTCAGAGTTGGCCTTGGAGAGTGAGCGCTGGAGCTCAGCCTTGGCCTCTGTCTCCTCCTCATACTGCTCCCTCAGAAGGTCGCAGTCATGCCGGGCTGACTGGAGAGCATGGGCCAGTGCATTCTTGGCCTGCAAGGGAGAGTTATGAGGTGAGAAGTTGAGTCCATATCAACTTGAGCTATATTGGCATTCTGTAACTCCAACTTAGTTACCATCCAACCAACCCAATCCAACCCAAGGCAACCCAGTTTAACCTCCTTGTAAGCACCAACCCTACTGAACTTCTGAGGACCTTCAATTCAATTTCTCTTACTGTAATGGCAGGCTCATGATGCACCTCTTAATCCCAAACCAACTACATCCTTGACACTGGAGGTGTCATTAAGAACCACTGACCCCCCAACAAAGCCCTACCTTGACTTCTTCCTCTAGCTGCCTCTTGAGGTCCTCCAACTGTTGTGTGTAGGTGAGTTTCCCTCGTGTCATCTGGTTGATGAAGGCTTCCTTCTCCTCTAGCTGCCTGGAGAGCTCACCTGTAGGGTGGAATGGTGGATAATCACTTGTGGGACATAACCCAAAGCCACCCCCTCTGGGCAAGAGCTAGGCAATTTGGTTAGGGAAGCACAAGCCCCTCACCATTTTCTGTCTGGAGCTTGGCTCGTTGAGTGGTGAGGTCATTGACCATGCGTTGAGCTTCTTCAGACTTGGTCCGGTGCTCATTCATCTGGTCTTCCATTGTGCGGCACATTTTCTCCAGGTTGGCCTACAAACAAGAAGGGCAGGAAGATGAAAAGGAACCTTGACAGGGCAGTGGAAGTGTTGTCCCTTCATGGCAGACCTATTTCCTACCTTGGCCTTTATCAGTTGCTCCATGTTGGAGCCAACATCATCCAGCTCCAGCTTGAGCTCACTCTTCTCCTTCTCCAGCTTCTGCTTGACACGCTGTAAGTTGTCGATCTGCTCGCTGAGCTCAGCCACACTGTCAGCGTGCTTCTTGCGCAGCGCAGCAGCTGTGGCCTCATGCTGCAGCGTGGCCTCCTCCAGATCCCGACGCATCTTCTGGAACTCTGCCTCCCGCTTCTTGTTGAGCTCGATCTGCACTGAGGTGGCACCACCCGCCTCCTCCAGGCGCTCGCTGATCTCCTCCAGCTCCCGTGACAGGTCTGAGCGCAGCTTCTCCACCTTGGCTCTGCCTGTCCGCTCTGCCTCCAGCTCTTCCTCCAGCTCCTCAATCCGTGCCTGTGCTCCGGGAATGAACATGTTTTCAGCAGACTTGGTTTCACCCAACTCCTCTACTCAACCAATCAAGCTGGAGCGTCTTTAAGTCAATTCAAGTCAACACAAACAACTGTATATGCTTCAGCTCAACCCAGACAGTTGTAGACCCATCACCTCAACCAGTCTTGATACCATTCACTTCTCTTCAAACTAGTCAAGAATCTGAACTCTCCAGATCAACCTGGCCTTATTTGAAGACACTCCACCTTCTCAAATTACCTTGAGAGTCTTCAACTCAACTGGTCTTGAGGACATTCAACTCAGCTAGTTCTAGAGATAACTGGACTAACAGACAACACAAACTTCTCTAAGGAGAGAGAAGTTCATTCTTTGGAATGAATGTGATTCAACCCAGATAGCCTGTTCAGCTCAGATGATTCTACCTAAGATGCTACCCCTACATTGGGTACTTCAAACCCATTGGTTCAGCTCACCCCCCACGAAAGCAAACGTGTCTAGGAGCCCATTAGTCATTTCAAGGCAATAAATGACAGAGAGGTTCTGGGACAAGGGACATGCCATGGGCTTCCAATTTCAGGTGGGTGGCATACTGGTTTAGGTCCTTCTCAAAAAGATGTGAAGAAGATAATGGGGAGAAACAGTTCCTCCTTCTGCTTGATCCCCAAGCTGAAGCCCACCTCACCTGAAGCTCTTTGAGCTTCTTCTGGAGCTGGGCTGCAACTGCTTGCTCATCTTCGATTCTGGCATTGAGGGCATTGAGCTCAAAGTCTTTCCTAGGTGTGGGGAGAAACACCAGTAATTCTGCCAAGTGCTCAGCAGAGATGTTATAGGTAAAGGATAAGCAAGTGTGCAGGCCCTTACTTTTTCAGCCTCTCATCCAATTGTTGCTTGTCATTTTCCAGGTCCATTATATTCTCCTGGGCCAGCTTCAAGTCACCTTCCAGCTTCCTTTTGGCCCGTTCCAAGTCCATCCGGACCTTCTTCTCTTGCTCCAGTGAACTCTCCAGCTGCAAGTGAGGAGGAGACACACCTGTTAGCCCCCACAAACACACACTCCAGAAGGACTTCCACACCTGAAGGGACCAGTTATGTGCCCATCAAGGAAGTGGCCTATACTCACGTCATCCACTTGCTGTTCCAGCTTGACTTTGGCCTTTGTCAAGGTGTTGACCTTGTCTTCCTCAGCCTGCAGGTCATCCAGGGCTTGCTGGTGAGATTCTTGCAGGGCCTTCTTCTCCTTCGTTAGCTTGACAATGATCTCGTCCAGCCCGGCCATCTCCTCTGTGAGGTTCTTGACCTGCAGCAGGAGAAATATCAGGCCTACAGCTTGGTACCAGAGGTAGGACAAGAGACAGGAGGTTATTCTTGCTCTTTTTGAAGCTGGGTATAAGTCAGGAGATGTAGGAAAACACAAATAGCCTTGTTTCTTGATGATGCAACCTGACCAGCCTTGGATCATCACAAACCAACCCAAGCAGTTTTGGGTCTTCATGATCCAACTCATCCAGCCTTGAATTTGGCTGCCCAAACAGCCTTGATACTTGGCAACCCAACCTAACCAGCCTTGGGTTCTTCACCAGTCTCTATTCACTTTTTCTTGAGTCAGCTCAATTCTCCACAATTTGAGGGCAAGATCTCTCCCCACACTCACCTTGTTCTCAGTGGCATGTTTCTCCTTTTCCACTTTGGCCAATGACAACTCCAGGTCATCAATGTCCTTCTTCAGCTCCGAACACTCATCCTCCAGTTTCCTCTTCTTTGCTGTCAATTCAGCATTCATCTCCTCCTCATCCTCCATCCGCTCTGTCATCTCCTTCACCTTGGCCTCCAGCTGGATCTTGTTCTTGATCAGCTGGTCACAGCGCTCCTCAGCATCAGCCAGGTTGTCTTGCTCCTGGAAGGGGTAAGCTTGGTTTGAGGTGAATGAAAAAGGAGTGCAGAGCTGGGACATCTAGGTCACTCACAGCCTGCACTTGGAGCTGAAGGTCATTTTTCTCCTGCAGCATGGAGACCATCTTCTCCTCCAGCTCCTTCCGACGGGCTTCTGACTTCTCCAGGGCCTCCTTCAGCCTCCCAAACTCTTCCTTCATATTCTGTGGAAGGCACAAAGGCGCCATGTAAATCTCATTTCTTCCTTTTTGTCCCCGCATACCACTTCCTCTCTCCATCCACCCACCCACCTTCCCTACATATGGCCCTGTCCTACCTGCATCTCCTTCTCTGTCTCAGCACTCTTCAACAGGGGCTTGATCTTGAAGTAGAGCTTCATCCAAGGCCAGTTCTTCACCCCCATGAAGGCCCTGATGTTCCACTGGATCACCAGCAATGAGTCCCTGGAGAAGTCACATCAAGATGTGGGTCATCAAGGGGCTTCCACTCAACATGGATGCAGCACCATCTCCATCTTACTACATACCTGCGCTCCAGGATCTTCTTGAATTCCTGACGGGAAAGGAAACCACGGACTTGGGCCTGTAAGCGGGTCATGATCCGGGCCAGGCGCTCATCCCTCATCTCTTCCAGCAGTCCCAGCAGCCCAGCCTTGAAAAAGACCTTTGAGGAGAGATAAACATAAGTGTTTCTGGGATTTGGAGGCATGGTGAAGGAATGGATGGTGGTATGAATGGGTGGAGCTCAGATGGGCAGGTGGACAAGTAGATGATGGGACCATAGAGTCCATCTGGTCCCACCATGAAAACCTTGTGGATTGGTGGGACCACCAGAACTGAGACCAAGTGACCTCACCTTGGTGTGTCCAAATTTGTACTGGTTGTGGTCAATATCAAGGGATCCCAGGAGCTTCTCAGCACCCTTGCGGCTGTCAATGAACTGCCCCTCAGGGATAGCAGCGGGGTTCAGGATGCGGTACCTGGTGACCAGAGAGGACAGGAAACCTCTGAAATCAGCCCCAGTGGTATTGTCCACCCCATTCCCACATATTCTCCTCTGTGCCTACCGCTGGCGGAAATCTCCATAGAGGATGCGATTGGGGAAGCCCTTGCGGCAGATGCGGATGCCTTCCAGCACTCCATTGCAGCGGAGCTGGTGCATTACCAGGGCGTTGTTCATCACACCTGGTGGGTCATCAAGACTGGTAAGTCAAGGCCTACCCCCACAGCACTGCTCACCACCACCACCTTTGGCTAGGGCCCAACACTGTCTTCTGGATCAGCCCTCAGGGGCTGGCTTACCAGGAGACTTGGTCTCATTGGGGATGATGCAGCGGACAAAATGAGGGTGGGTGGACCGCAGGTTGGTCATCAGCTTGTTGAGATTCTCCTGAAAGATGGAGGAGGTGATGATGAAAGGAATGAAGACACCCCTCCCTGCCCCACCAAGTGTCATCCCTTGCCCTAGGACATGTTTTCCATGCCCACACACCCTGTGGTCCACCAATAACCCTTGTACTCTCACCCGATGCAGGGCAGAGACAGTTTGGAAGGAGGAACCTTTCTTCTTGGCTCCTTTCCCCTTCTCCACAGCTGTTGAAGAAGAAGAAAGGATGAGATAGGACCAGGACAGGGTGAGAAAATCCCCAGATGCTGAGGAAGGGGGTTCCTCTTACGTGCATCAGCCCCAGCATAGTTTGCAAAGAGGTTGGCCAAGAGCTTCAGGGCTGATTTCTGGTAGAGCCCCACCACTGTCTCATTGAGAGGGTCCTTGTTCTTCTGCAGCCACCCGATGATGTTGTAATCCACCGTGCCAGCATAGTGGACAATGGCAAAGTGGGCCTCTTGCTTCCCCTTGACATTGCGTGGCTTCCCAAAGTTGGCTGACTTGCCCAGGTGATTATCAAAGAGCTTAGCCTTGAAGGTCATGTCTGTGGCCTTGGGAAACATGCACTCCTCCTCCAGGATGGACATGATCCCCATGGGCTAGGAAGAAAAGTGATGGTGGAGGACACCAAACACAACCCAGCTGACCAACTTTGAGGTTCCTGGCAGGCTCCATATGAAAGGGCCTTTCCCCAGAAGTCCCTTCAGCCCCCATGAGACCCAAGGGGGAGGTGGTACCTTCTCAATGAGATCAATGCAAGCCTGGAGGTCCATGCCAAAGTCAATGAACTCCCACTCGATGCCCTCCTTCTTGTATTCCTCCTGCTCCAGCACGAACATGTGGTGGTTGAAAAACTGCTGCAGCTTCTCATTGGTGAAGTTGATGCAGAGCTGCTCAAAGCTGTTGAACTGGGGAGGGAGAGAGGAGATGGCCAGTTAGGTCAACAGAACAACTAATATGTTCGGTGGGGTCAACCTGAGCCCCAGCTGGGTCAACACAAATGAAAACAGTCCATCCAGTAGGATTAACTCTATACCCAGTGGGGTCAGCACAACACAGTTAATCAGGGCTTACATCAAATATTTCAAAGCCAGCAATGTCCAGCACACCAATGAAGTACTGCCGTGGCTGTTTGGTCTCCAGTGAATTGTTGATCCTGGTCACCATCCAGTTGAACATCTTCTCATACACAGCTTTGGCCAAGGCACCAACAGCATAAATCACCTGGAAGAGGAATGTGCCATCAGTGAGAGGAGCCTCTTGGTGTTCTCCTTGCTAGAGATGGCACCATGTCATCCCAAAAGGAGGACATTTTGGGGGTGTCCTACTCACCTGCTGGACATTCTGCCCCTTGGTGACATACTCATTGCCCACCTTGACACGAGGGTGGCACAACCCCTTGAGAAGATCAGCTGAGTTCAGCCCCATTAGGTAAGCTGACTTGTCTGCCTCTGAGGATGAAGAAGAGAAAATATGAACCTGGAAGGATCACGGAGTTCACCCCAGTTTCCACTTCAACCTTGGCTGGACCCAACCTTCTGTGCCATCTGGTTCTGCCTGCTCTTCCCGTTGTTTCTGCTTGAACTTCATGTTGCCGAAATGCATAATGGCTCCTGTCAGTTTATAGATGGAGTTCTTCTCCTCTGGGGTGAAGCCCAGGACATCGAAGGCACTCTGTGAGGCAAAAATGTATTCAAGATCTTTTCCAGCCCTCAGAGACACATACACACTGCCTGATGGCCTCCCATCTCACATCTGTGGCCAGGAGCTCCTCTCCATCATCAATGGATGGAACTGTGGTCTCTCCTTGGGAGATGAAGGCATAGTCATAGGGGTTGTTGGTCACCAGCATCATGTCTGAAAGGAGAAAAAGGGGTTGGGACATGCAGGTCCCAAAAGGGGTGTGGGATCAGGTATTTGCAGGTAGGTTAGGAGCATGGCTCACCCAGAAGCTCTGGCTTCTTATTGGAGAGGATCTGGTAGTAAATGTGGTAGTTTCTTTCAGCCTTCAGCTGGAAGATGACACGGGACTTCTCCAGGAGGTCTGGGTTGGGGATGAAGAGAAGATAGGTGGAAGTTGGGATGAGGAGATAGAGGATCAGATGGATGAATGGAGAGAGGCTTGAGGATGTGGAAGGGTAGTTGGATGATGGCATGAGGAGTGGGATGGACAGGTGGATGGAGAAATAGATAGAGGGAAGGATGGTGGTGAACAAGATGCCCTCTCATGGAACCCTCAACCTACTCACAGGTCTCAATGTCAGCTGATGCCAACTTCCCAGTAGCCCCAAAATGGATCCGGATGAACTTCCCCTGGAAGAATAGTGGAAGAAGGTGGAGGTGGCTACCTTCTCCCAAAACACCCCAACCCACAGACCCTTCCCCACGGACTCCACCCCATAGACCCTTCCTCACAGACTCCACTCCCATCACTCACAAATCGGGATGAGTTGTCATTCCGGACAGTTTTGGCATTGCCAAAGGCTTCCAAGGCAGGGTTTGCCTGGATGATCTGGTCCTCCAGGGTGCCCTGGATGGAGTGGGACAGTGTCAGGGAGGGGTCTCATAGTAAGGGGCAGGGGATGTAGGGTGTGAGGTTGAAATGGATGGATGGGAGAACACAGCTGGCCATGAAGGTTTGTGTGGGTGGTCAGGGAGATGGACAGGGATGTGCGTTGATGCCATGGAGGGATGGAGGGATGGTTAGTTGGCTGGATGGGGCTGGGATGATGAATGTGATGAACACCAGATGAATGGAAGGCTGGATAGATGGTTGGTTGGTTGGTTGGTTGGTTGGTCGGATGATTGGTTGGATTTTTGGGTTTTTGGTTGGGTAATTGTTTAGGTGGTTGATTGTGTCATTGGTTGGAAAGACAGGTGGCAGAATGTTGGCCGCACCCCAGGGTTTCATCCCCCACTCACTGCCATTACCTTTCCTGGGGCCCCTGCCTCCTTCTTGCCACGGTCACCAATGGCAGCGATGACAGCGAAGTACTGGATGACCCTCTTGGTGTTCACCGTTTTCCCCGCCCCGGATTCTCCGCTGAAGGTAGCCAAGGAGAGCAATGGTTGGATACTGGTGTTATGGTGCCGGGGGTGGGGACTCACTGGGGAGATCCTAATGGACCTCCACAGACAAGTCCATGTAGTTGGCCAAAGAGTTGGCCAGTAGATGTAGCATCAAGGGGAAAGGGGAGGGACTATGTGCCAGGTAGGGAGGGTCTTAGCTATGAGCAGGACTAAGACAATGTTTACAGATGAGATTACTCACGTGATGAGGATGGATTGGTTCTCCCGATCTGGTGGGATGAAGAGAATAAACATGAGGTTCTGAAGGCCATCTTGGCCTTGCCCCAGATCTCCTGCTTCCCAAATAGGATCAGGAAATATGGTAATGGGGTCCCTGCAGAAGGTCCCTACCTGTCAGCATGTTCTGGTAGGCATTGTCAGAGATGGAGAAGATGTGGGGTGGAGCTTCACTCCGCTTCTTTCCCCGGTAGGCAGCCACCACCTCAGCATTGTAGACGGGCAACCACTTGTAGGGGTTGACAGTCACACAGAAGAGCCCTGAATAGGTCTGGAGAAAAGGGCAGGTGGGTCAGAGCCAGGAGGTGCCACCCCACCAGATGGTCCAAGGGGTCTGCAGAAGGAACCTCTTGTGTCTAAGCGATATCTTGGGTTTAGGTGACTGCTGTGGTCTGGAGATGGGAGACATCTTAGGTGTGGGGAACCAAAGAGGTCTGGAGAGAGGATGTCCCAGTTCTGGGTGGCCCATGTGATCTGAAGAAGGGACATCCTGGTTTTGAGTGGCCCAAAGAGTCTGGGATATCTTGGATCTGGTGGCTCAAGAGGTGTGAAGAAAGATCACTCCAGTGGGCCATGGGCATGACCAGTGGGCCATGAGATCTAGAGAAGGGATATCTTGCATCTATGTTGCCCAAGGGGTCTACAGAAGGGGCATCCGAGTTCTGGATGGGATCTGAACAACTTCACGGGCTCCCAACTCACATAGATCATCCAAGATGCGTAGCGCTCCTTGAGGTTGTAGAGGACGGCAGGCTCATGGAGGAAAGTCAGCATGGCCATGTCCTCAATCTTGTCGAACTTGGGGGGGTTCTGCTGCATGATCTGGTCCTCCTTGACTGTCACTGTCTGCTCAAGGTAAGGAGAACCCCATGGAGCAGGAACACAGGGCAAGGAGTTTCCCAAGTTGTTCCTTCCCAAAGGGCTGGAAGCTGGGCATCTGGGTGTTCCCTTGAGAGCCAGAGGAGGTCTAGGTGTCCCTCAAGTGACAAAAAAGCTATTTTGGGGTCTGGGTATCTCTGGGGTAATAGAGGAAGTTAGATGGCGTCTAGTTTTCCAGTGGGTTCTGGGAAAGGTGGATCAGGGTCTAGATATTTCCTGGGTTCTAGAGAAGATGCCATGGAATCTCAGCATCCAGTGGGTGCTGGAGAAGGCATGTTGGGGTCTAGATGTTTCTTGGGTTCTAGAGAAGGTGGATGGGGTTCCTTGTGTCCCATGTTGAATAGGGTTGCTATTTTGAGGTTCTGGTGTCCCAGATGTGGCTGGGGTCCCCCCACCTTGCCATGCTCAGTCTCAGCAGTGATCTTGGAGCCCTCACGACTGACAATGGTGGCCTTGACGTATTCCTCCTTTTCATCAGGGACAAAGATGTCCTTCTTCAGGTCGAAGGGGCGGGTCTGGGCAGCCAACCGTTCCTTCTCCGACTTGCGGAGATAGGGGGCAGCCTCCCCAAATTCGGCCATCTCCACATCAGGCATGGTGGCGCTGGACAGGGCTGGGTGGGGTAAGAGGGATAAGACCTCTGAGTGCTGCCAGTTCCTCCCAGCTGACCCCACTGCAGTTCTTTCCTTGGTGTGCCCATAATTTCCTCTTCTTTTCCACATCTGCTACTTCCTCCTGGTCAGCCCGACTCCTTAATTCGTCCCCAGTGCTCACAGTTCCTCTCTAATGCTCCGAATCCTCCCAGCTGGCCCACCCCAAGTCCATCCTCAGTGCTTCCGTCACCTAGAGTTCCCTCCCAGTGTTTCCAGTTCCTCTCCAGTGCTCCCAGTAGCCCCATCCAAAGTCCATCCTGGGTGATCTCATCTTCTCCCATTCTTCTCCAGTGCTCCCAGTTCCTTTCCAGGGCTCCTAGTTCCTGCCAGTTGTCCTCATCTCCATCCCAAGTCCCCTCTTGGAAGTCCCAGTGCTGTCCCCAGTGCTCCCTGCTCCTTGCAGCCCCTCACACTGCCTGCCCTTTAATCCCACCCCAGCACCTCCCAGTATTTGTGGGTGCCAGTACTCCTGCATCCCTCCCAGTCTTTCACAGTTCCCCTACAAACCCTCTGAGTACCATCCCAGACCCTCCCAGTCACCCCCAGTCTCCCCAGACACCCCTCAGTTCCTTCCACTACTCAGCCCCACCTCTCTCTGTGGTCTCCGAGTCAGGGGATGACAGTGCAGACTCAGGGCGGTTCTGGTCCTGCTCCAGGACACAACATCCCCCCCATAGTATGTCCCAGTATATCCCAGTATGTCAAATTATATCCCAGCATATATTCCCGCCCAGCCCCACCAGTACTTCTCCAGTATACCAACACACAGACACACAGACACACACACACACAGACACACACACACACACACAGACACATACACAAACACACACACACACACACAGAGTACTGCTCAGTAAGTCCCAGTAGGATTTATCCAGTACCCTCCCTCTTCCCCAGTATCATTCCAGTTCCTCCCAGTTACCACATGAACCCTCCCAGCATCATCCCAGTCCCACCCTGTTTCCCCACAGATGCTCCCAGTATCATCCCAGTCTCCTGCAAAGACCCTCCCTGTTCCTTCCTAGATCCTCCCAGTCCCTCCCAGTTCCCCTACAGACCCTCCCAGTATAGTCCCAGTCCCTCCCAGTTCCCCCATAGACCCTCCCAGTACTCCCATAGACCCTCCCAGTATAATCCCAGTCCCTCCCAGTTCCCCCACAGACCCTCCCAGTTCTCCTGTAGACCCTCCCAGTCCCTCCCAGTTCACCCATAGACCCTTCCAGTTCCCTCCCAGTTCCTTCCTGTTCTTTCCCAGTCTCTTTCAGTTGCCCCCAGTTCCCCCATAATCCCCTTCCAGACCCTCACAGTGCTCCAAGTGCCCCCTGCCCCACCTGCCCCTGGGTCTGCAGGAGCTGGCTGGGGGACCCCCCTTATATCACCCCCTCCCCCCTGCAGCTGCGTCACCAGGAGGGGGGGAGGGCATGGACAGACAGTGACCTCAAGGCCACCTTATTGCCCTATAGGGACACAGTGACCTCTATGGATCCACAGTAAACTCCCCAAATCCATAGGACCCTCCCTCTTCTCTGTAATCCTACAGGACCTTCTCCGCCCCATAGGGTCCAGTGACTCCTATGGACCTATAGCTCCACCAGCCCCATGGGACCCCCATATCTCACACCCACAAGGACCCTATAGCTCCCCCATACCTCATAAGACATACTTGCAGCTCGACAGGACTCTCGTAGCCCCACAGGACATCACTCCAGCCCTATAGGACATGCATAGAACCCTTCTCAGCCCCACAGAGTCCCCATTACTTCCTTTCAATAGGACCCCTATAAGTGTGCACAGGCCCATAGAATCCACTCCCAAACTCCCCTCCTCAGTCCCATGGTCCTACAGGACCCATGTCCAGCCCCATGGGAGCTCTAAATATTTCCCTATAGGACCCTCATACTTCCCCCCCCTTACCATAGGCCACTCCCAGCTCTATAAACCTTCCATACAACCCACTCCTAGCCTCATAGAATCCCCAGAGGGCTCCCCCAGACCCACAGGAACCCCCCCAGAGCCACAGGATACCCCACTCTCAGCCCCTATAGGGGCCCCCTCTAGCTTCCCTTCCCCTCCACCCCCCTCCCAGTTTATTACAGGATAGATGAGGCAAGCCAAAAGACTCGTCTGGATGCCTGGGTCCCCCTGGGCTGGGGGAGGGGACAGACAGACAAAGGACAGGTGTGACCCCCCCCTTCCCCCTCCAAGGGAACTCAGGCATCTGTGC
This sequence comes from Certhia americana, assembly GCA_018697195.1. Taxonomy (NCBI): domain Eukaryota; kingdom Metazoa; phylum Chordata; class Aves; order Passeriformes; family Certhiidae; genus Certhia; species Certhia americana. The sequence goes on along the minus strand of CM031858.1, from coordinate 82,926,330 downwards.
CCCTCCTCCCATCCCTTTGTTCCCTCTCCCTCCCCCCACAATGAGATATTTTTGGGACATTCCCCCCCCACAACCCCTGACATCCGATCAGCTTGTGACGCCAGTGGGGCTGTGGGGCACCTTCACCTCATAACCATATATGGGGCTGGCCCTACAGGTTCCCCTTCCCCTCCTCAACCCCTATAGCTCACCTAAGAATAGACAGGGGCACCCAGGCATCCAGACCCCATCAATCCCATTAAATTATGGAGGACCAGGTGCCTGAATTTCACCTTATTTTCATTATTTCCCCCAATGTTTCCTGATTTTCCCCAAAATTTCCTTGGTTTCTCCCTGCTTTCCCTATATTTACATCAATTTTGCCCTGAATTTCCCTGGTTTCCCTAATTTTTCCAAATCTTTCAGATTTTCCCCAACATGTGTCCTTATTTTTTCCTGCAATTTGTCCCAAATGTCCTTGTTTTCCCCTTGATTTCCCAAAATTTTGTTTTCCTCAATTTCCCCCTAATTCCCTCACTTTGCTAATTTTCCCTCAATTTCTCCTTATTTCCCATAATTTTCCCTAATTTTCCTGTTCTGACCTTTTACACCTAAATTTCCTCTTCCTGAAATTTTCCTAATCTCTCTCAATTTGCTCCACTTTCTCCAGGTTTTTCTTTGTTTCCCCTACACTTTCTTAAATTTCCATACATTTCCCCTGATTCCCCTAAGATACCTCATTTTTCACAAATTTCCCCAAATTTTCCTCAATTCCCTCTAATTTTCAAAAACTTTCATCAATTTTTCCTAATTTTCATTGAATATATCCCTAATCTCCCCTAATCGAAATTTATTTCCCCAATTTACCAAATTTTCCTTATATTTCTCCTCATTTATATTAATTTCTTCAGATTTCCCCTAATTCCATCCTACTTTGCCCCAATCATCCCTTATTTTCCCCCATTTCCCTGAATTTTCCCTTTATTTTTTCACAACTACCACAATTTTCTCAATTTCACCCTAATTGCCCCTATTTTCCCCAACATTTTCATAACTTGTCTTGTTTTCTCCGTATTTTACTTAATTTGCTCCAACATTTCATTGGATACGGGGTGGGGAAACATAGCAACGAGGATGAGAAAAAGTCTCAGGTACTTAATGCTTCTGTCTTTAATAGCAAGAGGACTTATACTCAGCATACCCAGGACCCTGAACGGGAAGACTGGGATGGGAAAAAGAACAAGGCCCCCATAAACCAAGGACTGTACCATTCAGGCATTTCCCTCCCAGACATTCCCTCCCTGAAATGCGTTCCTGGTTCTGCAGAAGCTCCTTATCCTCCCGGGACAGGTGAAGTCGGCTACTGCCTCTCCCTTGGCTGAACAGCACTTGACTTGAACTTGGTTCTGACTGACAGAGCTGGAGCTTTCCTTGACTTTAGTTTTGGCAATTCGGCCTTTTGTGTCTCTCCAGACACAAACCCTCTCTGGGCTTCCAACCCCCACCCACTCTCTAATGACAGGGCTTCCTTTTCTGGTGCTTTCTCTGTGCCAAGAGCAGTCTCATCTATTCCATTCGACTATTTGTGTTCCCTGACCATCGCACAGAGCTGTTTCTGTGCTGCCCCGTCTGCCATCCTGCCTTCCATATGTGCCAAGTGCTGCCAGCTGCCAGCACAGCCACCTCCCACCCGCCCCAGCCCTGCTCCCCTGCCCGTTTGCATCCCTGGCACAATGGCCATGCACTCAGCCTGGGGAAAATAAATGGGATCTATTGCCAGATAAAACTGATCCAATACCCTCCCCTCTTCTTTGCCAGGATCCCTGTGGGACCTGACTCAAGACAGGCAGGAACTCTGGCTCAGGTTCCACGGTGGCCCAGCACGTGCAGCCTGAGGTAGTTCAAAAACCCAGAGGGCTCCTCCTGAAATGAGAAGGGGAAATAAGGGGCCTTTTCCTCTGTGGTGTGTGACTGCTCACAGAGCAGTGCCACAGAGACCAGAGCATAGCAGCATGTGTAAATAAAAAGGACACTGTCATTTCTTCACGGTACTTCCTTGAGGAGGACTCAAGACATGGATGGAGAGGAAGGTATGACTAAGGCAACTCTCATTCCCTCCATGGCACTCTCTTCCTCTATCAGGAAGTGTGAGACAACAAGAAAATTATGTGTGGCCATAAACACGGGCTGTTTCATCAGCACCAGCCTTTTGGCTGACTATGTCAGGAAATTAGAGAATATATGCTGGAGAGAAGAGAGAAAAGTCTGTGTCAAGACTTCTGCAGCGTGCCCTTCCTTGCAACTCCAGTAAAGCCTGGGACCCCTTCTTCAAGGTTGGCAACAGCCTTTGCACTGTCATCATGGATGGAATCCTGCACTTCACTCTCAAAAGAAGGGACAATGGATTTTATTGATATGAGAGTGAGAGAACAAAGTTCAGTAGCAAGCGTGACAGCGACTTAACAAGTCTAATGGTCAAAGCTTCACTCAGCACCTCTTACTTCACTCAGCACGTTTTTTTCTGCAGGCCAAGAAAAAGGGAGCAACAGACACATGGGAAGGCAGTTCCTATAGAAAACAGCCACAGAAACCACAGGCTTTTCTTTTAAAAGCAGTCTCCAGGCAGGCTGCTGTGAGCTCAGAGGCACCTGACAGGTTCACAGCATTCTGATCCAGTGCACGTCTGCCCAGTCTGAACCTACAGTTCCTGCTGTGCCTGTCACTTGGGCAGGGACAGGGAAGGCTGCAAGGCACAAAGAGCTGCTGCTGTTGCCAAGTGTTTCCTATCAATGACAGTGCTCTCCTCTACTTTCTTGCTTGTTTCCCTCCCTGAACTCTGGTTCTAGGAAATGCCCTGTCCCACTCTCTCTCTTTGCACCACCCCTGAATTGCTCGGTCCTTTGGGGCACTCTCAAAAAAACCCTCCCTGTCCATCTGGGCTCAAAGCAGTTCTGCCCACAGCCAAATTTCTGAAATGGCCCCATGCAGAAGGTTGGGGCAGCAGTACTCTAATGCTGATCAAAACCAAAAGACATAAGTCTTCACACCAAGACTGCTTTGCTGAAACCTTCACAGGCTCAGTTTGGCCTCAGCACTGCTCTCTGTCAGCTGTGTGCAATGCCACAGACTGTGTACACTGCTGTTGGTTCCAGCTGACCTTTTCCTGAATGGCCACAGCAGCCACTGGGTGACCAGAGGGTGGCCATTCACAGCCCTGACCACAGGCTGCGAGTGAGATGCACTGTGAGCTCTGGCATTATGCCAGCAGAACCAGCCTGGACCTGAATAAACCCGACATCCCCTGCTGTTGAAGGGGATAAATGCAGAAGGAGAGGCAGGCCTGGAACACTGCTGCCTCCTCTGGAGGCATTCTCCACCAAGCTGTCCCACAACACCTGATGACACATGCCAAAGCTCTCCTTATGCTTGGAACTCAGTCTAAGATGGGGTCATGCCTCAGGGTGCCTGCTCCTTTCTGTGGTCACAATGGCACTACAGTGGCTACAACAGATAGATATCCTCTACCCTAGAACATGCTCCTGGTCCTCCAGAAGCTCCTCAACTTCCAGGGTCAGGTGATGTTGGCTACTGCCTCTCCCTCAGCTTCAGAGAACTGGCTTAGCCCTCCTGAGGAAGTTAAGCCCCACTTCCTCTGAGGCGGGGGACACTGGCACATCCCTGTCAGCAGATTTTTGCTCTTAACTGGGCTCCTCTGGTCACAGCAGGGGAAGTGGACTAAAGCAGAACAGAGCCCTGGGGATGTCCTAAAGCACCACCCTCAGGTGTGAGCTGCAGAGAGACTTGTTGAAAGAGAACAGGCAGACACACAACACCAGAGTCATATCTTCAGAGACTTTGTATTCTTGCAGGGCAGCAAGGAGGAAAAGCACCTTGAAGCCTTCACTACCCATGCAGTTCAGCAGCAGACTCAAGAGCAGCAGTAGGGACTGCAGGCCATGAACCTGGCATCCCTGGCTTGGATCAGCTTGGTCCTGCATAAGCCTGAGTCAGTTGTAGAGTTGTCACCAAGTGCACCACAGATCACCTGGAAAGGCAGTGTTTGGCACTAATTCCTTAGGGATGAAGGGCTCTGACTCCAGAGGAGGATAAGGAGCTGCAACAATAGCTGTGGCCAGACCTCTCACCTGTGGGGGTGGAGAGGAATTCTTTGGAAATGGAAGGGATGTAATGAACACCCATTTCTCCTGTCACCATCCCATTGTGCTGTTGCTGTTCTTCACTCCATCTCAAGAGAAGGGTCAAACCTAGTGCCCTTACAGTTCAATAGCCAGCAGGGCTTAATTCTCCTCTCCAGCACCATTTCTTTACTTAACTGAAGTTTGTCAATGACACCATACTCAGTGGGGAAGCGGACCCTTTGGAGAGACGCCCTGCAGGAACACCTGGATAGGCTGGAAGAATGGGCTAGCAAGAATTTTATGAAGTTCAACAAGGACAAATGTAAGGTCTTGCACCTGGGCAAACATGATCCAGGAGTGCAGCACAGGCTGGGATCTACCTGGATGGAGAGCAGATATGTGGAAAGGGCCTTGGGGTCCTGGTGGACAAGCAGTTCAATATGGGTGAACAGTGCAGAGAAAGTTAACAGGATGTCGAGTTACATCAAAAGTGATGTTACCAGCAGAGGCAGATGAGTCATTATCCCAGTCTATTCAGCACTCATCAGCACACCTGGAATACTGTTCATTTTTGGTCCTCAGTATGCAAACCAGATGTGGATGCGCTGGAAAATGTCCAGAGAAGGGTCTCTAAGATGACTCAATGACTGGTAAGCCTGACATATGAAGAGAGGCTTGTTCAGTGGGAAGAAGATTTGTTCTGTCTCAAGAAAAAGAGGATCATGGGAGACTTTATTACCATGTTCTAGTATTTGAAGGGTGTCAACAAAGAGGATGGAGATTCTGCATTTCCAGGAATACCATGGAAAGAATGAGGGGTAATGGGTAAAAGTTACTCCTTGGGGAATTCTGTTTTACCACAAGAGGAAAACCTTTTTTCCAGTGAGTACAATCAGCAAGTGGAATGATCTGCCCCAGGAAGCAGTAGATTCCCCAATGCTGAATACATTTAAGTTCCAGTTGAGCAACTGGAACTGGGCAAGGTGCCTGGGCCATCTTATCTATACAATGCTTTGACAAGAAACTTGGGTCATCCAGCCTGTCATTCTCTGGTTCTATGATTCTATGACATGTATCAGAAGCAGATAGGGAGCAATTTACTTCCACCTGGCAGGGATTCCACCATATACATTTACTCCTTTTGTTCACATTTTGTTGATTAGTCTGACCACCGCTGTTTTGTCGGAAGAACTGGGAACATTCCCATAGCCACAGGAGGTCACTGTTGGGCAGTGTATGTGTGCTCGTGGCAGTGATGAGCCTTGTCATTCCACTTTTGAAAAGAAGCTGCTACCAGCTTACAAAGGACCTGCAGGGACTGAATCCTTGACCCAGGGAAGGAACATAAGATTGCATTGCTAACACTTATTCTTAAACCTATGCTGGCTGGTAAACCAGTACATTTAGCTATAGCACGTAAATCCCTGTACTGTGTTTTGCCGCCGGGTTTTGCTACACAGCCAATTCCACAACAGGTACAGTCAGGTGACTTTTAAAATAAATTAATACAGAAATGTTGTCTGGGGCATGGAGTTAAGTGGACTTTGCACTAACTGTGTTGAATTCAGAGTATTGGAGAATTGAATTGAATTCAGAGTGTTGTAGGAGAAAGATGAAGCAGGTTGTTTAAACAAATGGTGTCACTAATTACTAAATACATTTACCAGAGGCTATGCAATTCCTGACAGACAGCAACTGGTAGTCACTGTATAAAAGTTTTGAACAATCTCCTGCATTGAACTAACAGAAGCAGGATGCTTTGAACACCTCAGTGTGGCATCCAAGACATCAGGAGAGAATTCATCACTGTTGCTCTGGAAACGCTGGGTTACTTTGCAGTGGGTTTCAGGGAAAGGAGCCTAGGAAATGGAAGAGAAATTTATCATTACAGAGTAAATACAGCCCAAGTCATAGGTCTTTCTCATTCCCAAGGAGCCACTGATGTCCTGGACATATGAGTAAAATGTGTTTGCTGTGGAAAATGTCCATCTTGTTTACTGTGGAAAGTGTCCATCCATCAAGTACAGTACCTATTCCTTAGAACTACATTAACATTCCCTGTGTTGGGGGTGTTATCACCAGAGAGAATGTTGACAACATCTAGAAAGTCAGTATCCTTCATATATCAAACAAGCCTGACCCTTCCATTGGGAATTCTCAGATACTGTTAGAGAAATGTTGATGCACAATGCCATAATCAAGCACACCTTTGGATGATGGTATAATCAAGCACACCTTGTCCATGACATAGACTAAGAAGTCCAGTATATTCAAAACCCACTAGTGAGGTAGCAAGAATCAGATATTCACCTGACTGCCTAAACCTTGCATTTGTTGAAAGATCTCTCCCAGAATCTGGCAACCTGGACTTGGGTAGAGAAATTAATACCTTATAAAGACCCCTGAAAACAATCACAACACTATTGAAGCTCCTGCTCTTCTGTGTAAGTTTTTCCTCTTGCACAGTTGTACACGTGTGAAATAACAAATAACACAAGGGATGGTGATGCCTGCTGGGAAAAAGGACTGTTAGAATTCATTGTAAGTCTATGAGCCAGCTAGCCATCAAACTGTGCCACAAGCAGCAGTACAAAATTTGAAATTTCCCTGATTGCCATTCCCACTACTACAGCAGTAATAGTTACTCGAGGATTTCTGAAAAGATTTGCAATTTTTACCTCAGAAGTCTTTGGATGTTCCATTCGGGTTTGATGGGACAGCGTTAGCTGAAGTATAATCCCATTGCTCATAATGGGTAGTACTTATGTGTGAACAATTGTGCTGTCCCACCAGAACATCTGCAAAGTTCGGAGTGTTTTGGGGGGGATTAGGAACAGTTATATTGAGCACAGGAGCATTGAACATTATCAGTCCATAAATCCTTAATAATTAAGTGTCCAGTCTAGGACTATCAAGCAGACAAGCTATAATTGAACAGACCCTGGATATAATAAATGACGAGGATGGAACTACCGAAACCTTGATAATTAGACTAAACCCTTGGAGAAAACTCTGGAAGATTTCAAGGAAATTTATGTTGGTGTTCACAAATCTGCTTCCAATTTCAGCAGTGCCATTGCTTGTGTTGTTGTGCAAGACATTATTATAATGGATATGGGCTGCAAGCCTTTTGGATCTGTAATGGGAATCTTGTGACGTTAGGGACCTGGTTATTTGGATTGATGCCAGTATCGTAACCTCCATTTATCAAAGTTTAGGAGTAGCAAGCAAAAGTAAACTGTTGGGTAGATCTGTTTAGCACCACACCACAAGTAGGCAAAGTGAAAATGAACCCATTTACACACCCCATTCCCTGTTACTGTAGCCAATAGAATATGACTGACAGTTCAAGGGGCCAAATACATGGATAACAAAGGTAACCCAGTTGATACCCATGGATGTAAAATGGGGAAAGCACTAATGGAACTGGCATGAACATTTAGATTTCCAAGGCCCTTGTGCAAATAATAAGGCCTCAGGTAACTGCTATTTAGGCTTTTACTTAAGTAAAAATTGTGTTATATATGCATTTAATTTGCTTTGTGATGTTTTCTGTAATGACAGGATGACTTCATAGAAACTAAAAATCTAATTCATGTGTTTTGCTGCTAGAATACTATCTTAAAACTTGGACAGGACCCTTAGGAGCATTAAGGGACATGGTACATTCTCAAACCGAAGAACTGAAAATTTTCAATCAACAAGTATAAGAAAATAATTGCATCTCAAAAGCAGATGACTGTTTCTATATTGACCAGTCTGTCGAGACTGTACCAGGAATTGAACAAACTGCGAAATATCATTGATATGGGATTTTTATGGATTATGCACCATCTGCAACTGGCATATTGCATTTTAGGTTGAAACTCAGGAGCATTGTATTGTTTTTCTGTATTTTATTTGTTTTATACATCCAGAGTTAGTGCTAACATCATGCTGAAGGCATATTATCTAATAATAAATTATGATGCGAGACTTTCCCATGAAAGTGCTCAAAGCTTTCCCCTACTCTCACTCACAGTGAGGCAGAAAGAGTAGCAGTACCTCACATACTGCAGCGTGGGACTTACCAGACTTTTTGCCTATTCTGGGTGGTAGAGTGTGGGTGATTACTTGACTCCTGCCCAGGTTTTGGCCTAACACACAGCTCATGCTAAAGCCTGATGTATGGCAGCAGCAGTACAACTAAACTAAAGTGAGAGCAACAGGTATGCTGGCTGAGTGAATTTGTGAGCTATTGCGTTTGTCAGCTAATAAATTTGTGAATTAAAGAAAGTATGAATTAGGGAGTTATCAACTAGATTAGTCTGCTGAGAGACGATTGAGCCCTTGTTTGATTTTTACCTAATGAGGTAATGAAATTCAGATTGGCACACAAGAGAGCATTGTCCTTTAAATTGGAGAGATACAAAGGAACTCTGGCATGCATGTCATCCAGAATCTGCTATGTGACTTTGCTGGCAGTCCACTGACCGTTTGTTCCTTTAGCAAGGGATAGGTTTTCATTCAACTGCTTTCTGTCCCCTAAGTATTGCTTAGCTATAATAGGAAAGAAATATTTATAGGGAGCTGATACCTGTAACAGGACTGTGAAAATTGTCATTGTATGTTCACAAAAGAAGAAAACTTATTTCTAGTTTTGTCAAGCTCTGATGACAAGCTATGGTTTGTTTTCCTCTTTCTATACTCCCATAAAATTAAAGATGGCAATTTATCGGTGCAGGGAGAAAAGAGAAAAGATGAGAGGAGTGGAAGAGCTTTGCATTTCTTAGCTTCATTTCCTATTTTTGTGCTGGGCGGCTCACTGAGATATCAGTTTTCACTGAACAAAAAAATTCCTTCCTCTGAGAGACTGGAGTCATGCCATCGTGCTGCTTCTTGCTTGACAAGTGTATATTAACTTAAATGGTTTGTTTCATCTGCTCCTTATGGTGCTTTTTTATTAACACCAAGTGATGATTAAGGAAGGTCTCCTTTCTTATTCTAACTTTAGAAGTCACGATCACAGACACATTGTATGGTAATAAGGTATGTAATTTTTACACTTTTTTTCCTACCGAAAGAACTAGAGTTAGTCATGTGCTAAACAACATACTTTATTTCAATAGAAATACTACAGAAAAGCTATGAGTCAAACTCTCCAATTTCCATACATGTATCTCTTCTTTTCCTATGACAGCCCAAGCCATTCATAATTAATGTTTCTCATTTTTAAAAAAAATTAACCTTTTTACAGTTAGATGAATGAAAGCATATCAGGCTTCTGTACAGAATAGTTTTCCTGAGAGAAATTATGTATTTTATCAAATTATTTGCAACAAGATTTTTTTCCCCCTAAAATTAATTTTACAGTATCATTGGGGTTTGTGTGAGGAAGTGATTGCTCCTGAGCCAGGAGCAATTACAAAAACTCACACTGCAAAAATTGTGCTCAGACTCTTTTTTCAGATCATCCTGGACAAGTTGGAAATGCTGATAGGACAGGAAGACTCTGTCTGGTCTTTATTCAAAGAAAAAAAATTTAATATATTATAAATATGTTGCCTTCACAGAGTCAAGGCCTGCCTCAGCCCCTTGAAATAGAAATTAAGGGTGGGACAGGGCAGCAGCCTAGTCAGGACAAGAAGAACAACAACATGCTGTGACAAGAAATAGAAAACACAGGAAGAAAGGTGATCTGTTCTATTCATCGCCCAGGTAGTCTTTTTCCTATATTGCAAATTGAAACTGTAGTCAAGGAACAGGAAAAGTGGGAAAGAAGGGGTGATTCTTGCCCTGGTTGAAAACATTTTCCATGGGAATTCCCCATAACAAGGGGACTGGTGTCTGCAGAGCCACGGCTGTGGGCACAGCAGCAAGAGAGTGACAGGCTGAGGGAGGCAAGAGGAGGTGCTGCCTGGGCAGGAAAGTGAAGGCTTGCACAGCTCTGAGCAAAGGGCACAGACCTGCAGATCTGAGCCACAGCAATACTGATCACTCAGACATTGCTGGCCTAGGTGAAGCAGCTGCTGGCTCTTTCAGGGAGCTGGGCTGATTCATTACCCCAAATCTGAATCAAAACAGAGATGCAGCTCTTCCTCTTACCATTCAGCCATCAGGTTGTTTCTCAGCTACAGCTATGTCATGCTATCCACATTTGTTTTCTCCAAAGACACACCTGGGCAGCAGGAAGCTCATATTGAACAGCATTGGTGATCAGGGATTAGGTTGTGCTCAGCTGTGGTGGACCAGAGTGGGTGGATTGGACTGCTGGGACCCCTCCACAGTGACCCCTTTTTTCAAGACAATTTCGCTGAGTAGTGTGAATATTGAAATAAAGCTGACTCAGGGCAGGGGCAGCTTTTGCTGGGTGAGCTTCCTGGCAACAGGTGATTTTAAGAAGGTTTTCATCCACAGCTTTTTATCTGTAACGAAATTGCAGATGGCACCTGGAACAAGATGATGTTTGTCAGTATTCAGATTGTACCTCAACTACACTTTTTGTGATGCGAGATTAATAATTTTCTGCTTATTTTTTTTTTATTTTAAATAGAGATTCTAAATCACTTGTTTGTTTCAGCTGCTGCAGATTTTGACTGTAAATATGAAATCATCTGGGAGAGGTCTACTGTTCTTTTGGTTAAAAGATTCAGGCAGAAAAATTTAAGTCATAGAAAAATTATCAGGTATAAGGATATGTTTTTGTTTGGGTTTTTTTTGAGACAACTCAACTTTCTCTTCAACTTTAAAATCTGTGCCTTCTGCTCAATATACAGTTTCTGTACATTAACACTTTCCTATTTCTTCTGTCTATGCAAGTTAGTCCAATAAAAAATAAACTACCTTCTCCTAGTTGTTACGAAGTTTTCATTTTGACTAGTACCCAACTACCAAATTCGACAAGAATTGGTTTTGGGTTGCATCTACAAAACACATACAGTCTTTACTTACTACTCCTAAAAGCCTGGGGAAAATGGACATAAATAAAAATCTTCTTGAGATCATCTCAAGGGAAACTAGAAGTTTGAAAGGCTTATAGGGCTTGTTTGAAGCAGCTGTTGCCCACCTTTGTTTTGGGCGAAACTGAGCCTGCCCGCACTGAAAAATCTGGATGATGGGTTTCTCTCCAGGAAACACATTTATGAAAACTTTAATGATGAGTGCTGTCAGAGTTCTGAAATATTTGTAATGAATCATTCATTGCTACATATCGGCCTCCTCTTTTCCCACTGAGTCATAATTTTCAGTAGGAGTAAGCATGGGTAAAATGAAATTTTATTATCCCCTTTTGCCTTTCTCTGACGACTGGGCTACTGAACATCAGAGTTAATTAAAAGGCTGCTAACAAGAATTGAATGTAGTGATATAAAAAGGGCAGCCATCATCAGCTTCAGTGGTAATTATAAAAGTAGAACATACAGGAAAGGCCCTCAGTGCCAGATACAATATATAAATAAATCTCATGGTGTCAAGGTTCAAAATTACAGATGAGAAAACATCGGCTCAGTTGCTAGCTGAACTTGAAAACACTTGAAATTGACTAGTCATCTCCCAGAGAAGTTTCAAGGGTCTATATATCCTACAATTGAAATTCTGCACCCGCTAAAGTATCTCTTGGCTGAAACTGGAATGAACAGCAGTGAAGTCCCAAGCTATGCCTAGTTTTCCCTTGGAGTTGTGTCGGTCTCCACCCTTCTGCCATGAACCTGTGCTTCACCCACAAAAGCAGCCAAATCTTAGAGCTGCAGGGAGAAGGTGAATTCCATAGGTGCATATGTATTACCAGATGATAATGATGCCTTGTGAGGCCACCTGGAACAGAGGCCAGGCAGTCTTAAAGGAATAAAGTAGGTATTTGTTAAAAGGCCTTTAAAGGGTACACCTTGGGCAGTGTAAGAGCCCAGCTGTGGCTGCACCCAAGATGGACCAAAGATGGACTCCAAGTTTTCACACTTTTTTAAGTTTTGGTCCATTTACATATTGGGGTTGATTGTCCAATTACAGCTTTAGTTTATGAAGTCCCACACTCCCAGATTGCTCTTCTCAATTCACCATTGTTTACACTTTTTGGGCCTGAAGCTGCAATGGTGTCCTTGGTTCTCAGGCTAGAAAAGGATGGTTTTGTCTAACTGAACTGTGAAGAGAACTTGCCAACACTTTATATGAAGGTCAGAGTTATATACTAATGCAGTACAGAACCTGGAAGATATGAAAGCCAAAACTTAAGGCATCATTTATGCCAAACTTGTGGAGCCAAGAGGGCAAGAGGTAAGAATAGCCTGTAGTCTGAGGATCTGTAAGATAATTGTATTTCTGCTCTAGCAGAGATCTGAATCCAGAAGTCACACCATTGGGCAAACAACTCAGGGCAGGAAGTTTCTGGCCTTCAGCCTTGTTTGTTTCAGAACCACTGAACCAATTCTCTATCTGCAGCTACAGAAGATGTGTTCAGGAGCAGTGCTGGCACTTTGAGGAAACCCTCTGGAATAAAAAGAAAAAGTGCATTGTTCTTGTGCAACCACTCAGGTGCCTTATGCTATTCATGGAGAAAGACTGGCTGTTCATTCTGTTACTCACATTAGTATCTTGGTAAACACACTGGATTTAAGGCTGCTTTGTGAAGTATCAGATCATCCTCATGAAATGCACAGGAATCACAAGTATGTGGCTGTGATCTTATATTTCTAGGGTGGGAATTTAAATTCCAGCTTCTAGAGCCCTTCTGTAAACTTCAAAGCATGGAATGCATCATTTAGTATCATTAAAGATCTGAGTATACAGCATCTCTGTGTTATCTTCAAAATGTTTGCATGCTCTCAGGCAAACAAGAAGTTTTACCAAAAAAACCCACACTGCAAAAATGTCCAACTGCTTCTAAAATGGCATCCTGTAAGAGCTGGTATAAAAAAACTGAAAAATACAAAGATGCCATCTAATTCTCAGTGCTGACTCACAATGAGGAAGGTTTTTAGAAATTCTTCAGATCCTGTTTTACTTTCATCATGTTCAAGTACAATCCTTTCAATAACACCATTTCACTGACTCAAAAAAATGAAAATCTGTACTTTACCTTCTCCATGCAGTCCTGGAGCCTTGATTAAGAATAGTCTCTGATGTATCAGCATGGTTTAGATTCATGAACAGGATCTAAAGCAATGGCTGTGCGGAGATGTTGAGTAAACATGGACTTCTGCTGCTCTTATTTAGATAGTGCTGTTCCTGCCTTGGCTTGAAGGAATAAGCATGATATATATGACAAAGTCTGAAAGATTAGGCCTCACATTTATGAAACTGGAATTCATGTCTAGCACTGTCCAAGTGTTTTACAACAAACTAGAGTTGTACCAAAGGACTAGGTTTTGTGCAAAGTACTGATAGAGGTACCGCCGCTGCATCTGTCAAACACAGATACACAATTGGAACAGGTTGCTCAAAGGTGATGTGGAGTTTCCATTTTAAAGAATACTCAAAACATAGCTGGAGAAGATTCTGCACAACCTGATCTAAGCTGTCCTAATTTGAGCAGGCTGGTAGTAAGGAACACTCCAGACACCCCTTCCAACACTTACTTTTTATGAATTTCTGAATTAGTGTAACCATCTGGTGGAGAAGGAGAGCAATAAGAAAGACTTTGTACCAGTGAGAGCAAGGTGGCGGTTCTGAGCTCTTTTTAGACAATTTTAATTGCTCATAATGGGTAGTACTTATGTGTGAACAATTGTGCTGTCCCACCAGAACATCTGCAAAGTTAGGAGTGTTTTGGGGGGGATTAGGAACAGATCTTAGGCCTTTCTGCCTTTCTGCTCCTGCTGGTTCTCCTCCTGATGCATTTTATCAGCATAGCCTTGAGCATCACATTGGAATGATTTCACTCATATAAATGTTGAATCCAGACATTTGGAGGGCACCTCTGAAAATCATCTTGTCCCAAATGCTTTTGTGAGTGGAAGAAATTCAATGTTCAGTTTCACGTAACTTCAGTAACATGTAACATGTTTGATGTGAAGGAGATCTTCAAGCTAAAAGAAAATCAAAAGTGTTATTCATGTCTTATCTTTCAGTGCTGCAAGGAAATTTACAATGACTTCACATATTTTGTTACTTAGCACTCCGAAATGAAAAAAACCAAATAAATATTGAGTAGCAGACTAAAAATCACTTGCTGTGACTAAAGAGATAACAGATCATATCTAAGTTATTACTGACATTTGATATGTCTCGGTTTTAGTTTGATTAATGGAATGTACTTATATCAGGAACGATCAACTCTGATGGAAATATGGAAAGAAGCTGAAATATTTCCCTAAGTCCAAGTATTAGCGAATTTTATGAATTAAGATTATTTAGTATTAAATATCAAGAACTGCAGATAAAAGCTTAAAAAATGAAATGCTGAAGTAATGAAGAGACTGATGGAATTTTGAATGATAAATCTAAGCTTAATATATTATTTGAATATTTTTGTATCTGAATTAATTTCAAAAAAATTGTTTTTTCTTTGAGAAAAAATCTGCAGTTGGGAACAAACCAGACTCCAGTTCTGGGCAATTCAAAATCTCTGTGAGTCCTAATGTTTCTATCTGACAGCTGTTGAATAATTTATAGAATGACATCTTCTTTGTTTACATCTAAAAATAGTACTAGTAATTTAATAGCGAGTATAACTGTTTTCATTCAAAATATCACTGATGCCCTTTCTGCAAAGAAACCTTATCTGTCTCTGTACTTGAACAATAGAAAAACTATACAGATGGTTTCACTGGGTGTAGGAGTCAGGGAAAGAGTCTTCCAGAGGGCCTTTGGGGAGCCAAGAGACTAACATATACACAGAGTCCTGTGTTTGGTCGCCCTTCCATTAGCAACAGAAATTAATGGTAGGATCCCTTCTTTCATGCACTTGTCTTTTTCAGCAAAGACAGTTCAAAAGATAAACTTTTCCCGAATATACTGGGAACTAAGAGCTAAACGTTTCCTTGTTTATGACATAAAATCTTCTTGGTCAGTGCTGCTGAGAGGACTCTTTCCCCTCCATTCTAGTGGTTTGTTGGCTGTTATCTCTGCTTTGTCCTTGGTGTACAGCTGATAACAAGTGTTTATGGCTGGCTGATACTGCTGGAGGCAGTGGGACACTTCTGAGCATTCTGCCTGCTGGCCATGCTGATGGAAAAGATGGTTAGATTGCTCTGCACATTGCGAGGTCATTGCAGGACACGTGAAACCATAAAAGAGGACTCAAAGTACCAGCAGAAGGGAAATTATAACTTTAGGTACTAAAATACTTCAAGAAACTTATTTACTTCTCTCATTAATTTTTTGCATCTTTTGCTAGCATGATTCCTGTTTTTACTTTTATGTTCTTGATGAATACCCTTTCCCCTCATAACAGATAAAGTTGGGGAATTTAATAAAGAAAAATTCCATGAAATTTCTTTAAAACAAAGTTTGATTGGTCTAGAATGGTATTGGTACAATACAGTTTTCTCTTCTGTGATTCAGAAGCTCATGTGAGTCATACATTATTTCAAAGGCAGTCCCAAAGGCTCAGTCAAGGAAATATTTGGGCACCATTTAGTGCTGCTCTGTCCTTTGAGTCCCAGATGAGACAAAACCAGTAAAAAGGAGCACAGCAAATGAGTGCCCTTGGAATGAATAAAATGCCATGCATTTATGTATTTCTTTATTATCTTGTATTTTAATGATACTACTGAGAATAAGATTCCCTTTACATTGGTAATTAAAAAGGAGAGCAGATGGTGAAGGCTTATCTTAAAGTGTTAATTAAAATAGCATACATAGCCAAGCCTCTACTTGAATAAAGCACATCAGAAGATATAAGACATGAGTGAGTGCCCTATTCCAGTGAATTATTCTTATATAAAGCTACCTTGGAGAAATCCATCAGAGATACTTAGTATCATATTGGTGAAATCTCTTTCTGTCAAGTTCATGAAACAAGCACTAGATGACAGGTTCTAAGTGTATGTTTCTGGAAGGGAAGGGAAGAATGGGTTCACTAGGAGGATTTGTATTCCTGCCTGCCTTAGTAGGTATTCAAGTAAAAGAAGTGAACCTTCCTTATTGTCTCTATAGGTTTGTTGGCAGGCACGTGCAGGATCATTTCTGTGTGGGCTGTGCGGAACTGGAGGAATGCCAATTCCCCTTCGGGATTCGGGATTCGTCTTGTGAATTCATACAGGTGACTCAACACAAGACAATTATTTCAGAGATAGTGCCTAAGCCTCCAACCTTCTGAAAACCAGTCTGAGGGTGGTAACTGTCAGTCTGCAATACTCCCTTGTTGAAAGAACTCGGCTGGGTTACTGCAGATATAGTTTTACATGCTTTTTTCTTTTTTTTTTTTTTTTTTTTTTTAATTGAGACAGATCTCTGTAAGTCCTCAGCAGCAGCACATCATAGCCCCCTAGATACTTTGTAATGAAATATGAAGTCATCCACTGCATCAAGGACTATAAGCCAGTTGCCCATATATGCTGTGAAGTGATCACTGGACTAGTCATACATACAAATTTTTTTCTCATTTTATTATCTGAGCCAGTACAATTTTAATTCAACTGTAAAAAAAAGAAAGGCAAAGAGAGGAATAATGTTCTCTCTTCTTTTCTTCATTGGCATTCTGAACTGCTGAACTGATGACATTGGAAGCTATGAAGATTGAGACTGGACTGCCCTCTTCAGTTCATTTTTGTGCTGTTAACAATTTTAAGCTCTGGGTTAAGAGTATGCAAAACTACAAAGTAACACTGATGTGTGCCAGCTTCAGTGTATTCATCTTACAGGAACATTTTTCCCCAACCAGATATTGTAAACCTCTGTATAGAACTTTGTTTTTAAATAATAATAGGTGGGGGGAAACAGTACTTCTGTCAATTCTTTACATCACTTTTATTGTGTAGGTTTTGGCAGTAAAGACAGAAAATGTTAAAGATCATTTGGTAGGATAAACAAGATGTCAAATTCTTTGACTGCCTTTTCTTAAGGGTTTAAGCTCTCGGACTGTTTTCTGTAAGGTTACAGAAATAGCTCACACTTTGTCCTTCTATCTGCAAAACTGTTCTTTAACCTTGACTTGCTTAAAAAGTACAGTTGGGAACAGTCTGGAAACATAACTAGTTAAATAGCTTCACAAATGTAGGTGTTTGCTGGGTTCTTCTGTCATCTGCCCCTTTTACTTTAAGTCATCAAATGTTTATTTGTCCTGAAGTACTGAAAAATTCTGGATGGTTGAGAGTTGAACTGTGCTGAATGCTTCCTAGTTCCTCAGCACAACAAGACCAAGAGGTTGATAAATTCCAGGCTGGAATCTTCAGTGACTTATGGCATTATGGTAGATGTCAAATGCATCCTGGCCGCATGGAAACTGGAAGGTGGAAGAGGTGGCTGTGGCTCACAGTGGAGGACAAGTGGAACATGCACAGGAGAAGGAAGCGTTCTTTCTGACTGAGCTCTTCAAAGCAATTCTGTTGTTTGTAAATAGCCTACCTGATTTTTCCTGTGAAAAATTAGTATTCAGGTCATATGCAAGACAGAAAACTGAATTTTCCCTTCAGGCTCTTTTTTCTTCCCCTGTGTGCTTTGACCAAGTGCTTTGATGTTGCTGTTCTCATGGTATTCACTCTCCTGTAACAAGCTGCACTTAGAAGTAGCTTATGCTAGATTTTGTGTGAGCTCTGTGAATGCCTTTTAGATGCTGCACCTATAGTCAGAAAGTAGTCTAGATTTCTGACTTTAATAGGGTTTTATAACATATGTGTGAAAATTGGAAGCCCATTCCATTTTACAAAATCTCTCAGCTATACTCAAAATTTAAACAATATATTTTTGCAATAAAGTCATCTATCCACCAGGAACAGAATATTCTGCCATCAACATTTTAGAAACTGGAATGAGGCTATTTATCCTGTCAGTTCCTATTGCATCCTGTCATTCCCAAAAGACAGTCCCTACTGTCTCATTCAGATTGTAAGCAGGCATATAACTACTATGGTTTTAGTAACTTCTAAATTCTAAGCAGATCTCTCCTACCTGGTGTTCTGAGCATTCAAAGCTGCTCAGAGAAAATAAAATACTGCAAGGAAAAATTCTGAGATATTGTCAGATAACCTGATATGAAGACTTTTTGTACAGTACACTGTGATTATTTTTTTCTCCCTGTTCTAAACAATAAAATAAGCTAACAAAAAGTCATTTCAGACCAGTATTACATTGAAAAATTGGTGTATGAACCAGCTGCTGAGAAGATTCTTTCTAAATCTCACCTGACATTTCTGTTTCAATTTATAATGGGGAATATACAATATTAAAAATTGCTTTATAAATTACAGGTTTATTGCAGTTTATTCAATTGTTACTCCATGCCATTACTTAGCTCCCAGTGATAGCATTGTTCATGCAGACTTAACATGGAAAGGCTGTTCTTCCTCCTCCTTTGTTTAGTGAGAACCAAAACCTGCACAATACTTTGACTTCTCTATCTGATCTCTGCAATGTCATGTACATAAAGAAACAAAAGCCCCTCCACAGCCCTTGTCTCATCACTCTGTCTAAAGCAGACATCAGAGTCAAACCACCTTGTTGTAATGATGCAACTATGAATGAGCAAAAGTAAAAGCTAAAATTGAATTGTAAAGCTTGGATTCAATCACACACAGTCAGTCTTTAGCCCACTGAGACCTTCCTCATCCTCAGCCAGAGTGGGGGGCAGGATGAGGCTGTTGGTGCCATTTGTGTTTGTGTGTGTGCTGAGTGTGTCTGTCTGTGCTGCTTTGTGTGTCCAGGCTTGTCTCTAGGTGCATAACTACTCTCTGTGTGTAAGTATGTGTGCACAGTCTTGCTGGTAATACATGCTGGATTCAGCCACTCCAAATTCTGAATTCCCACAGGATGCGGGAAAACATTATCTACCAAATTTCATGACAAAATACCAAAATGATATTGCCACATATGATGCTCCACAAACAGAGAACAGAGAGTAGCTGATCAGGGTTCATTTATTTAGATTGGTAACTGGGTACAGAAGCTCTTCCAAAGCACATCAGAAGAACTGGCTATTAACATAGGAGATGGGAAGGAAAAAAAAAGAAAAAAACATAGTGATGCCAAAAGAATATATTAATCTGAACAGGTCACAAGTCATTTTGGACCAAAACTACAACCTAAGCCCCAACTAAGTTTAGTTCTTGTGTAGCTTAAAGAGACTGTCTGTTGGGCACATTCATTATGGTCAGGGGTTGGGAAACATCTGAAGGAGAGGAGAATATTTACAGCATGAGAGAATCCATTGGAAAACATGCTATGGGCAAGTATAACATTCTTCTCTCATTTGTATTAAAACCACACTGCCTTTTAATGATCTCTGTGTTATTATTAACATGGATTATCATCACTTCATAGTCTTTGACTGGCCAGTGGCTGAACTGATGCCTACATCAATTCTTTGCAATAAAATTAGGCAGTGCTGTACAGAATTTCATTACATTTTCTGATTAACATTTATTAGAGCAATTTTGCCAGACCAACATAAGGCGTTCCACAGTTTGATATGTCGCCTTTCCTGTAAATGATAATTGTACCAGAGAACGTTTTGAGGCCTTACATGATCACATTTCTCAAGGGATTCTAAAGATTGATTGTTTTGCTTCCTTTGATCTCAGAAAATCCTTGCCAAAATGAGCAATTGTGCATGTAACTAGTATTTCTTTCTTCTAATCTACAGCACTAATTTAATACCACTCTAGAAAATTCATGCTTTTGAAATTTGTGTCTTCAGTCATTAGAAAACTTTTGTATTCCATATGTTAATTACTTCCAGTGAGCCACACAATGCTTGTTTACTGAGATACTTTAACGCCTGCCAATAGCTTGAACAAGAACACAAGCAGTTTTTATGGGTGACCATTTAGGGTTCTAAATTTGCCCACAGCATTTATGTCAATATATTTCAGTGCAACACTTCAACAGAGTATGTTGACTGTAGCACATATATTCAAACACCCTGACTTCTGCAGTGAGGACTTTCCCTTCCTCTGAATCAGTTATAAAATAGCTGATATATGTATTCTCCAGGGCACAGGTAGAACCTCTTAATCTCTAATGTTTGAATGGGACATTCCTTCACCAAAGAATAGTCTATAGAGGTTGTAGACAGAAAACTGAACTCAGATTCAGGTGTACCTGTATCTTCTTGTGGAATCATAAATCTGAACCTTATATTCAAAATACAATGGATATATTCTTTCTCTAATTCACTTTCTTTCTTTCTTTTTTTTTTTTT
>CM031858.1:82876153-82905842 GCA_018697195.1 Certhia americana | reverse complement strand
TGGAGATGTAGAAATGGCTATCCTTACTGGGCATTTTCTCTCTGTCTGGAATTTCTCTAGTTTAAACCTTTTCTTTTTTTTTTTTTTTTTTTTAATCTGTGATAATTTCCATTTCTTGTTTTCAGAAGCAAGTCAGCTATGCATTAACTTTAGATTTTAGATTTTCAGTCTATGTTCACATGGTTTTCATTTCTGTTTTATGATTTCCATTGCCACTCATAAGTATTTATACCCTGGGCTGAGTCTGTAGAATAATGGTTGGAAAATGTTCTGTTTGATTAGTAAACCTGGAACATGTGTGAGATTAATGTGATAAATTCAAGACATCCTGTATCTTAAGGGAGAATATCCATTGGGATATGTCAGCTCTTTCAGGAGTCATTGCTAGGCCAGAGTTGTAGTGAAGTGGTGTGTGGAAGGATATATGGGAGAGTGTGCAGCACTGTGATGTAGCGGATACTTTGCCCTTCAAATTAAGAAACTGGGATTATCTGACTGCCTGTGACAACATTTTCAGTCAGTTCAGTAACCTGTACCATTCCTTCTGAAGTATGTGCAAGTGCCAGGGTCCTGGCCTGGGTAGAAAGTGGCTGTACTGAACATGTTAAACTGCTGAATGTGACATGAAAAATTCACAGACTTAATAAGTATCTGAGTGAGAAGTGGTCAAAGGTTGATGACAGCACTGTGAGGGACAGGGCATGTGAGGGGAGTTATGTGAAAGGTTGGGGGTCTGTGGGGGTCTGTCTGTGTCTATACTGAGAACTTGCACCCAGCCTTGCTGTGAGCTCCACATAAAGGCTGAACCACCCTCACTAAGCACCACCACTTGGGGCTGGAGAAATACCCAGGGTCCCAGCCCTCACTAGGCAGGAAAGAGGATTGCCCTGCATCTGCTATCAATCTCCTATCACAGAATTACAGAACAGATGGTATTGGAAAGAACCTTGAAAATCATCTAGTCCCAGCCTCCTTGCCATAGACAGGGATATCTTCCACTAGACCAGGCTGCTAAAAGCCCATCCAGCTTGGCCTTCAACACTTCCAGGGATGGGGGATCCACAGACTCTGTGGGAAACTTGTTCCAGTGTCTCATCACCTTCACAGTGAAGAATTTCTTCCTAATATCTATTTTAAATCTACCATCTTGCAGTTTAAAGTCGTTTACCCTTGGCCTGTCAGTCCATGTCCTTTAAAGAGCCTTTCCCCTGCTTTCTTGTCTCCAAAATTCTTTTTTTCCCCTGTTTTCGATAGCAAACACACAGATACAGTGGGCATGCAGTTGGGGCATACATGGGGCATGGGTATGCAGAGTTGTAATTTTAGGTGTGTACAATGTAAGCAATAAGTTGTTCTGCAGTTGCCTTCGTATTCACTGGGGACAGCACAGATACAAAACTACTTGCAGGGCCAAAAACCAAGATATGAGATCGTCTGACCAAAAGGTTTTAAAAAAACTTCTGCTGATTATTACTAAGGGGCTTCCAAACAGTGAACAAAACTCTGGGATGTGTTCAAAAGGGATGACACTCCAATGTATTTCAATGTATTTTGCCAAGCTACAGGTTGGTGTTGCCATGGTGTTCTAGATGTTGATAGCTTGCCAGAGAGAAATTTCTGGCTAGACATCAGGTGGTCATAGCCCTCTTGCTGGCCCCAGTGTTGTTTATTTGAGTGCAATATGTGCAGACGACTTCGGGTGAGTGGTCTTTGAATTGGCCTAATTGCAGTATATTTGTTCAGAAAAGCACTTAGACACACAGGCAGCTGTGCGTCAGTGAGAGCTGTGCTGAGGGCCAACTTAAAATGTGGTGTGTGTGCTAGTGCCACTCTGCTATGGGCAGGAATCACAAAGGTAAAATAAAGCAGTGCAATGACTGTTATTTTCTGCTTTTTTGTCACAAAAGGTCTTTTACATGTCAGTCGCCAAATTACAGACCTGGAAGGCTCAAGAAAATAACTTTTGCAATAATTCTGAATGCATGTTTCAGTCGGGAAGGCATCTAACCATATGCAGTTCTGGGGTGAGCCTGGAGCTGGAGAAATCTTAAGAACTTTAAAGTAAAAAGCCTGTTAGGAGACACGTGGACACAAAAATGTGGGGATGCAGGAATCATTTTCACAGGTTAAAAAGGCCATTTTATAACAATTAGCTGCAGAAGGAAAAGGATAATCTGATCACTCAGGATCTGATGTGTGTAGAAGCGAAGCTTCTGGATTGACCGTTTCCTTGCAAGTTTGTTTACTTTAAGATTTAACAAACTCCACCACGCTATGGGGTTTAAAGTCCCTAAAGAGTTTTTTCTCTTTTTTTTTCTTTTTCTTTTACAATATGCTTGGAAATATGCATTTTGTGGATCATTTCAAAAGACAATGATGGAATGAAGTCCCAGGAACAAGCTGGAGTTTTAAATAAAATACATCAGAACACAACTGAGATTTTTACCCTTCAGAAGAAATGTTTATACTTACTGCTCAGAGATGCTAAAGTTTTAAGGTCAACCTGAACTCTCTCTGAGAAAGGGATGGCAGAGAGGGCCACTTTCATGAAGAGGAAATAGAAGTAAGAAAGGGTGCGCAGATCTTTTCAAGTAATCTGCCAGCTGCTTGACTGTATAGAGGTTTGTGTAATTAAGGCACAAGGCATGGGATTTCTACCTCCATGCAACTGTTACAGTCCTATTGATACAGTGGTGGGCAGATACCTTGCAAAAGAAACCTTGAGATTTGTTATAGATCATGGGAGTAAAATTAAAAAAGGGTTCTTTTTTGAAGTTACACAGTTGTTGACAGACCACCTTTGAATACAAAGATGGTTTTTCCAAGATTGTTGCTAATGTGCACAGGGGAGGGCCTAACAAGGAAACTATTTTCTTTATTACTGAATATAGAACAAGATTGAATATCTTAATTAGATACAAGTTCACTGAGGGACCTGTTGGGAATATGACAGAAAGGCTGTGCTGGAACTGGGTGGAGAGCTTTGCTTAATGCATTTCAGCCCTTCCTCTGCACTCCTCAGGTGGGAAAAGCCATCAGGAGGGAATGCATTTCCACACTGCCCAAAAGCCTTCATTGCCTTGGGTACGGGTCCTGATGGGTACAAAAGGAGAGGAGTGTGAGCATGGTCAGCACTCCTTGGAGATATAGTTTTCCTTCCTTTTTCTGAATTGGTGAAATTACATTTCAGGCAGGAAAAAGGGGGGTTGAAATTTCCTGTATGATACAGTGCTTGAGATGAGAGGGAAAAAGAGAAACTCCACCAAAAGTGAGATGGAGTATATTTCCATGGCACAAAATATGTACAGAATAGTAGCATGTAGTACAGGAACAATCCCATGCTTACCCTCATTGTAGCACATAGTACTGAATGAACTTTGCTTGAGGAAAAATGTTGTTAAACCTGTGTGGCAAACTTATTCAAAGAACAAGTCTTTACCATCTCAGAGCCGTGAGAGATCCTGAGTTGCTTTTTTTGTTTGTTTGTCTTTTACTGTCACTTTTCCTCACAGAACAACTGGTTTCAACCTCTAACTTAATCAGTGGTGAAATGGCAGCTTGGAAATATGGCAAAGACTATTATGCATCTGTCAGAAATATGAATGTTTTACAATGTCCTTTTATTTATTTAGAATGATACAAATGTGGCTCAGCTTCTGTGACATTTCTGAAGCAGGGGGTTAGCAGAACCTTCCTCAGGGGGTGTTTCAAGAGACACCCCTATGCTAGCACCACGGGCCCACAGCACATCGTGTTTGTGTTTACATGCCCAAGAAATTCCAGCTTGGTGGAGGGGTGGGAGACCTGCATGACAGTCGAAGGCATTATTTGAAATGCTACAAACCAGTGGGGTAAATAAATCTGTTTTGATTTTTTTATATGAAAAGAGCTGGTTGTCCCCAGCTGGACTGTGGCTGGGAAAAACTATCTTAAAAAAGAGATTCAACACATATATCAACCATGCAGAAGAATAAAGACAGGGAAAAGTGAGAGAAATAACCCTTAAATAACTAACCAAAAGGATTTATCACCAGCTGTTTTAGAAAAAAAAAATGTATGCTAGAAACACCTTTTAAAACTTAAAAAGAATGGCAACAGTGAACTTCAGAAAAAAAAAAAAAAAAAGAAAAGAAGAACATGGTGTGGATGTTGTCTGCTGTGCTGCCACCCTCAAAAATACTGTGCAGTGTTCTAGTTACTTGCAATGTCTGTAAAAAGGATTGCTTGGCAGATTCTTGTTCATTTTTTTCTGTTGGAAGGATATCCTTTGGCTAATTTCCAGGTACCAGAAAGCATGGTTATTTTTAGATAATTTGATACATTCTGCTAGCAAATGTGAAGATGAAACACGATGAGTAAGTGTGGAAAGAATGGAATCTGAGGATCACAGGAATCTTGACATCATGCAGACAACCCAAGTTTTCTTCCACCAAGGAAGAACATCACTAGCCTGAACACCAAGTGTGTGTAATCCATGCCTTCCACACCCACCATGCAGAAGCTGTTTGTTACAGCTTTCACAAAAAGGCATTATCTTTTACCTACTTAGAAAGCCTGCTTCATCCTTTGTAAATCTTAGGCTGCCTTTTATCTTTTGTTTCCTCGTTTTGTGTGTCTGGTGGCTGCCGTCTTCTTCTCCTTCTTCTTCTCTTTGTTTCATTCTTTCTTCCTCTTCTGCCAGTCTTGGATCATGACTCAAGGAATATGACTCTGGATTATGACTCATTGTCCAGACTAATATAGTTTTGGCTCTGTTTGTCTCAACTTTCTGTCTTGTGGCCCCATAAGACCTTAAAGCAATGCTGGATCACATTTTTGCTCTTTGATTTTTCTATGAACTTCCTTTCTCACACAAATGATGTTGTGGGGAATTATTTTCCAATGTTCTTCTGTGAGTTCCATTTCAGTTTCCCAGTCCATCAGTTAGTAAGTTTGTAAAGAGCTATTGTTTAAACTATATTTAACTTCAAACTTTCCTAAAGCCCCTTTCGATTTTTAAGTTTTTTCTTCCTCTCTCTTCAGTTTTACAGCTTTTTCCCTTTATGTTAATTATTAAAATGCTTATTGGAAGCCAAAGTGTACTTCAGTCTGTTTTAAGTGTGTTGCTCTCCAAATGAAAGGAGATAGAAAGTGGTTTTGACTTTTGAAAGATTTGTTTCTCCTTTCAGCCATGTGTTCATATCCTTTAATTTTAAATATGTGCTTTTTATAATGCTTTACTGATATGTTACCCACCTTTATCAGTGCAGTACCCAACCAGTTATTACCCATTCTACCCTTAACTAACTTCTTTAGTTTCCAGATTCTGAAATATCAGCGATTTCTGCAGTTCCTCATGAGACTTTTTTCTCCTTCTTCTCCCCTGTATGCTTTTGACATACAATGGAATGAGAACACCTCTCTGATGTTTGTGTGTCTGCAAAGCAGGCTACTGCTATGTTAGTAACACGTGCTTCTTTAGTACAATCTTCTGAGTACAATCCTTGTCCCCATACTCGTTCAAAGCAGGTATAAGAAGTGATCTGGAAGGGAAAAGCATGACACAACAAGTCAGTAAGAGCCCCTGTCTGACCCAATTGCACCATGTGAGAAAAGTGTTCAGAACTCTGGAGCAAAACAGTAAGGAGAAAAAGAGATGAGAAATGAAGTGTGGATAGAGAAATTGGTAAATTAAAAATGAGGCAACAGTGTAAAAGAAGATGGTTGTTGGGCATAAAACACAGCTATAAAAAAATATGTTTACATATTAGTTTTAATATTAATCAATACTCCTTGTTGTACCTCTTTGTCTGTGTTTCCTCTGAGAACATGAGGACGATGATATTATGAATTACTTAACGATTTGAGCTCTTCATCTCAGAAAAATCTCACACCACAGCATAAAGAGGTAAATGTTTTATGATAATAGGATCAATAAAGACCATTTGCATTCATAAGGGAGGAAATGCAATGGCTTAATGACTTCTAAGATCAGGAAGAAATGATGGGTTGTACCAGTCCTTTAGTCATATCACTATATTCCATGTGAATGGTCACATAAAATTTAATAGCTGAAGATTAAAAAGAGCAATACCTTTCATTTACATTATCTGATAAAACGATTTTAACTTATAATTCTGCAATCAGTCTTAATCAGCAAGTACTTGGTGCTTAAATGCAGAAGTGATTCATCAGATTACACAGCATTACAGCAGCTGTAGCAAACTGTCCAAATTCTGTCATTTCAAATCAAATAGTGAACACCCAGCCCAATGCTTTACAAACTCAGACATGAGTGAATGAGCCACTAATGAATGCATTATTTCTGCTGTTTTCTTTGCTTTCAGCATTTTGGCACATTTTTTCTGGTTTTGAGTTTCTGCAGGAGGTATAACTTAGATAAACCAGTTTAAATTTGATGCAATATTGATACACTAAGACTATGGATACCCTGTGATCCCATTCCTGCAAACCATAGAATCATTTTAGCTCATGACTATGAGGTGCCTGTGCTCAAAGTACATTGGAGTAAGCGCTTCCTGAATTATGTTTGTTTCTTTTTTTCTGCACTAAACACATCCTCTTCTCTCTACAATCCTTTTTTTTCTCTTTCTTACCTTCTGCATAAGCCGTGTCAAAGTAAACTGTGGTATTTCAGTCTGTAGTCCTGCTTTGGACTCTTTTCTGTAGGTCATGGATAACTTTTCCACCTTACAATCCACACAGGAAAAGCTGTGCAAGGCTGAGAGGTATAAAATACCCACCCTATGCTGAGAGGTATAAAATACCCACAGCATACCTCAAAGATATACAGGAAAGAAATCTCAAAGACCAGAGAATTAAAAACAATCAAGATTATATTAAAACCCCCTGTGGCTGCCAACCATTGGATTTGTTGTAAAGGGGTATTATTAACTAACACAACTGTTTCTGGTCAGTTGCTGATCTAGCATTTAAATTCTTGCAGGAATTCAAAGGCTCACTTAAATAGGTATCAAGGAAAGAGTTAACTTCTTTTGAGTATGTCTGCTTTAAATAATAATACACGAAGATAGAATGAAGCACCTACAGCTAAGGAAGCAATGTCCAGATATGCTGAACACAGATATGATTTTTGGAGCTTTATTTTGAACAAACCTTGGCTTGACCACCATGTATTGAGTGGTCATGTGGAGCTGGAGCACATTAGGTGTGTTCTTGGCACACATCTTCTAGTTTAGTTTCATAGCAAAAGAATTCAGTGCCCATCCTGTAACACCCCTCCGCAACATGCACCACAGCAGGGGAATGGGGGTGAGCAGGACACTGGCTTGAGGAGTCTCCTCCTGACCCAAACTAAAACACTCTGCCACACAACCAGTGTGGCTAGTGCCAAAGCAGCAGCCTGCCTCCTTTGTGTCCTACACCAGTGGAAGCAGAGGAATGTGCTCTCTGGAAACGCTGTATTAGGGAAAGACAGAAAGACTTGCACTCAAACTTTTACTTGAGTCTTTAGTTAATAAATTCAATAGAATCAGTTAATCAAATCACTTTCACTAAGCCCACATTACCATGGTTACATTATTATTTTAATTTAGCCAGCATGTCATTGCCAGCCAAAAAAAAAAATAAACCTCATAGTAATAAAAATATAAAATCTCTTCTTTTTCTTCAGTAAACAGGGTCACTGTGACCTTTCCATGTAAGCAAGCACTCTATCTATTAACCTACCTGTAATGCAACTCAGTTCTCAGGCCTAAGTATTCTCCACTCACAATTTTGCAGAGCTGAAACACTTCAGCTGGGAAAAGGGCTGCCACTACTTCCCTGTGGTGTGATGCACATCTCCTGTGCCACTGATTCTAGGCCCAGGAGCTTTCATAGTTCACTGCTTACTACATTCAAAGCAAATCCACGTTATGGAAGTTACACCTGAGTAGTGACCAGTCTGGTTACATCTTAGGCTCCAGGGTTACTCATCTCTGCCCTATTTCCTGGTTGTCATTTACTGCTAAGTTTTCCATACACTAGTAGGAACAGATGATTAATTTAGAAGTTAGTCCTGATTTCAACTGAGGCACTAAACTAGATGACTTTAGGATGTCCCTTCAGACTTCAGGATGTCCCTTCAGACCCACAACCTGCTTTGAATCTATGACCAGAAAAAATCTGCCTATATATTTGTCCTAGAAAACCTACAGTTCTCATAGCAATTAAGCATTTTTTGCAATGAGTGCTTTATAGAATACCATATGCTGTTGTCCACCTAAAAGATAAACCAAACCCAAAGTGATCAGCATAACAATATGATCAAGCAACATGACAACATGACTTTTAGTGAACCCAAAGTCCACCTTATGAACATTGAAAGAACATTTCATAATACTAGACTTATCTAGATTTCTCAAAAAAAATCCCCAAGTAGGCTGCTCTTGTACCATAGGATGTAGTAAATTTGTAAAAGTCTTGCTCCTCTTAATGTAAAGGAAGGAAGATCCTTGATTGAAACTTCTGTGTTTATATTAGGTTTAATCAGAAGGCCATATATAAAGTAATTTGATTAGGTCTGTGTGTTCTAGATTAATGAAAATTTACAGCATATCTTTATTTTGTTCAAGATAGACCTTTTCAAGGATCAAGATGTCTTAAGTAATTCTTTTGTTAGCAAAATGCTTTTTTTAAGGTACCAGATAACATAACCAAAAACCAGGGATAAACACGTGGTTAATGTTATAGCAAAACTACAAAACCAGTTTCCTGATCAGTTTTATATATATATATAAAGATACTGCATCTTCATATATATAAATATAAATGTATTTTTATACATCTACATCTGCATATATATATATATATATATAAATACACTCTACTATTTTTTGTTACCTACCCTTGCATCTATATTTAAATATTAAGAAAGCTCTGACAGAAAAGCCATATGTCTTCATCAGTTTTTAAAAAATCTGCTTGGAAAGGCATAGACTATCTAGGGATAGACTATGTAATATGACTCATTGTATACTGAACCCAGCTCTTTCGGTTATCATCAGTAGCTGGTAGAAAGGTTATACACATGTGGATCAAAAAAAATTAAATGGAAGAGGTGGTTCAAACTCTTCCTGGAATGCTCCTCACATAGATTTTTATGAAGCATGAATTTTCAAGGTAATTCTTCATAATGCTTCTTTATCACTTTCAACAAGCACAAAGGGCTTTAGAAACTGACAGCTCAAATACAGCATTTCTTAGAAAGGTGAAGGAAGAAAAACATCTTGGAAAAAACAAATAAGAAGTGAAAAATAGTAAAACTATTTCAAAATCAGTGGTTTGTATTTGGCCAGATTGTAAAACAGATTGCCAACCAGCCAAGTGTGTAATCTATTGTTTAAATCTATTTTGCTACCAGTAAAATAGAAAGTAAATGTCATGGAAAATTTTGAAAACTGCCGCTGGGTGTACAAGTCAGGAAGTCTATCTTTGGTGTAAGGAAAATTGAGTGAAAGTGGAATGACAGAGAAAATTAACAGATCTGTGATCAATGATTAAGCAAGCAAAAGTCAACACAGTTTTTGTGGAAAGAAGTTATCACTCACAAATTGATGAAATGTTCTTTTAGGCAGCAAACAAGGAAATGGATAAGTATATTTGTATCTAAAAAAGAAAAAAAATCCAGTCAAGATGTCTCCTCAAAAATGGTCTCCTTTAAACAAAAAAAAAAAAAGAAAGAAAAAATAGAAAGAATAAAATATAAGAAAAACTATTCATTAAAAGAGAGAAAATAAAGGATGAGGCTAAACAGCCAGTTCTTATCACAGATCTCTTACATTAACAGAAATATACCCTAGGATGAAAGCTCAATATATTCACAAATTACCTAGAAATGCCGTTGAAAAATGAGAAGTCAAAATTATTCAAAATTGACAAAACTAAAACCGATCTCAAAGATTTGGAAAATGTCTTAGAATTTTAAAAGACCATGAGATCAAATAGGAGAGGTAATTCAGTGTTACTAATTACTGAGCTGTGGGAAGGGCAGCAGGAAACAACCCTGACTGCCCAGGTACAGCAATGAGCCATTGGTGCTCCTGACAGGAATCTTGGAGCTTTTGACAATCGTTCTTAGTGAACACTAGTGCCCAAAGAAGAAAAAAAAAAAAAGTAAATTAGGAATTAGAGAACAAAATTTTTATTTTACTGTGCACATCCATTGTCTATTCCAGAATACTGTTTGCTGGTTTGGCTGCACAGTCTCTAAAGGATGAGTCACATCAGGTACGGAGGTATAAACAACAGTGAGCAGAAAACCAGAAAATCAGAAAATGGAAAATCCCAAGTGGTCCCAAAAAAGTGAAAGATCATTGTGTGTTTTGTGTCTATTCTCATTTTGGGGGTCTCTCCTCAGCAATAAAGCAATCACAGCTTGGCTGGTAGCCCTCCATAGTCCAAAGACTCAATGGTAGCAAAGTGGAGGCTGAGGATGTCCCAGAACGACCTCTACCATCAGCCTGGGATGGCCCAGAGTCTATCAGCAGAGATTATTAGAGTTTATCAGCACACATGCTGCCAAGGCTTTTGCCATCAGGCAGAGCAGGAGCAAGCTCTGGATGCTCCCATAACTCATAAGGTGCCCCACTGCTGGAATGCAGAATGGCAACTCGCTCTGGTGAACAGGCACTCGCCTGGGCAGGAGATCTGAGCGTCATTTCGTCATATGCATTTACAGCCTCATGTCCTATCAGCCACCTACTTTCTTGACACTTGACATCTTTGGGGCTGGAAAAATTGCTCTCCTCTTGCCAGATAGCCAAAGCTCCAAAAATGCCCAGAGTACTGCCCTGCCTTCTGTATGCTCCATAGGGAATTTCCTGAGCTGGGTGTAGTTTAATACTTAAAAGCCAAGACAGCTTACAAGCACAGGCACAGGCCACTTCATGCCAGCTGGCCTCAGTCCCTGGGTATGTTTGCTACCAGGCATATTCAGTTTGCTGGTAGAAACACTTGTTCAGTGTTAGAGTTCAGTGTAATATTCCTTTTCCATGCTGTCTTTTGATTAATTTCTGCAGAGAACCCTTGCTGCTGTTTCTTGTGTGATCTTTGTTCTCTGTGTGAAGTCCTTTTGACCATGGATGACTCTGCCTTTGTGCAGACTGCCTGGCTCTGCCTGCTCTCTGCCTGTGTACTTTTTGCTCAGGCATCATCTGCCCTGAATAAGCTCTGAGGGTACAAATAAGCCTCAACAGCCCTGACCTAGTGCTGTCTGGGACCTTCACTTAACACCCTGTCCCAAGGACCAGGAGCTCTGTTTGAGATTAGCTCTGGAAGTTCTCTTCCTCCCTGAGCCCAGTCACTGGAGTATTGGTCTCCAGTTAGCTCTAGTCCCCATTGTCCTGCAGACTAAATGTCTGGTTTGACCTGGGATGTGCCACAATAACATGAACATGCCTGGGGGTCTGGATCCTTTGCTGAAGCCAGTCACTGTCCCTGGTTCTGCCCTACTCATCTTGCATAGGAGTGTGGGACTGGGCTCTGGCTGAGACCCCTGTCCTGTCACCTGAGTTACTTCTCTTGATTCAGTCTGTCCATCCTTTAGGGAGCAGCAACCCATTGCTGCTCTTTGATGAGCCCTCTCTGACTCCTTTTCAAAAAAATAATTGTTTCTTTCAACTAGGATTACTGAGACCAGGAAGGGGACCCTGCTGCTATGTGATTTTGCTTCAACAAGGCAAGAGTTTTTATACCACTTATGAAGTCAGTCAATTTGTGTTATGTAGGATAATTGCACAGCATTTTCATTCTTTCTCTGCATGAAAATCTGTTAGCTTAGTAGATCCCCTCTACTGTCTCTTCTGTAATCTTCTGGCCAGCATTAACATAGTCCATGGAGCCTGGGGTTATGTGTATTGACATAACATGAGTCAAACTGTGCCAAGCACATAATCTAATAGTGATACAGGATTCTCCAGGCTGATTAACATTTAATAAGCCCCTGTGGCAAGTGTTTAGCCTCTCCAACTGGCACACTCGTCAGCTATGCCTGGGCATGGTCTGGATGTGGGAACAATCCTAGCAGGCAGAATAGACAATATCATGTCCTCTGTCATGTTCACTCTGGCAGCCTTAGATCCCTATCCCAGCTGACCCTGACACAGTAACCTCTCTGCCATATTTATAGATTCTCTGATTCATAGAATCAGAGAATCACAGAATAACTTGGGTTAGAAGGGAGGGTACCTTAAAGTTGCAACCCCCCTGAAATTTATACCTTTCATTAGACCAGGTTGCTCAGAGCTCCATCCAATGTAGCCTGAAACACCTTCAGGATTGGGGCATCCACAGCCTCTCTGGGCAATGTGTTCCAGACCCTCACCACTCTCAAATTAAAGAATTCTTTTCTCATATGTAATCTAAACCTAGTCTCTTTCAATTTGAATCTATTCCCCTTTGTCCTGTCACTGCATGCCCTTGTAAAAGTCCCTCTCCATCCTTCTTGTAGTCTCCTCTCAACTTCAGATACTGGAAAGGCACAGTTAGGTCACCCCTAAACCATCTCTTCTTCAAGCTGCACAATCCAAATTCTCTCAGGCTTTGTTCATTGGAGAGGTGCTCCATGCCTTTGATCATCTGAATGTCCCTTCTCTGGACTCACTCCAATGGGCTGATGTCCTCCCTGTGCTGGATGCAGCATTCCAGGTGGGGTCTCACCAGAGCAGAGCAGAGGGGCAGAATCCTCTCCCTCCCCTGCTGCCCACGCTTCTCTGGATGCAGCCTAGGACGTGTTTGGTTTCTGAGCTGTGAGTGCACATGGCTGGGTCATGTCCAGCCATTCCAGCATCCCCAAGTCCTTCTGGGCAGGGTTGCTCTGGATCTGTTCATCCCCCAGAGTCTGCTGGAGTTGTCCCTTAGGGCCACATAAAACAGAGCCCTAGCCCTTTCTCTGCTACAAGGGAAAGACCTGTTTTTCTTCCTTCCTAGAATGTCAGCTCAAGGGGGAAGATCTTTTTAGTTCTCATTATAGCCAAAGGACAGCAGATAGCTGTTTACACCAAGGAGATGGCAACCATTGCCTCTCTTTGTTAAGATCTCCCATAGGATTGAGGGTTTGGAGAAGATTTGGATTTCAACTGTGGTGTCTCTTGCCACTTGAAGAGAATTAACGCAGCAGCTGGGACAGATAAACCACACACAGATGAGCAGCAATGCAAAAATATAATGTTTAAGACAGGACATACACAGGATCAAGATTGCAGTCCATGTCCTGGTATAGCTCAGCATGAATCCCATTTCTTTGATAATACAGAGATTTTGATCACTGGCGACCTAGGCTGGAATGCAGTGGCTCCCTTTCAGTGTCCCATTTTTCAGCTAGGCCTCCTGGCCTAATGTGCTGGAAGGGAAAAAAAGAGGCTGAGGATGCCATAAAGGGCTGCTACCATTAAGAGGCTATACACTCCAGAGGGTCTGCATGATAGGGACTTGCACTGTTCCCCTGAGTGTGAGTGATTGCAGGGCATTCTTTTATTCTTGACCAGGCAGATGTAGGGTCCTCACTTCAACCAGGAAAACTAATTGTGTGTATCCATCTGCAACCCTGAAAATGTTTCAGCTCAACAAATCATTCTGTGAGTCAGAAAGCACCAGAATTGCAACTCCCTGCCAAATGATCAACCAGGAGATATATGTGTGGCTCTGCCTAACATCTGGCTATTTAACAAACAACATCTTGAAAACCTCAAGGAATGCAATGAATCTGAGTGTTCCCAGTCTACATACTCTTCTTTCATGGCTAGGGATGACTGATATGAGGGAAGTGAGTATACAGAAACTAGTAACATGTCAAAGAATATTTGTAAATAGTATCTTAAATTAAACATTAGAGTCATTGAGTTTCAGCTCTGATTAAATAAAACCTTAACTCTTTCCTACAGGCAAAGGGATGGTGCTGACAAGGGCCACATCTCTGGGCCACCTCTCTATTCTTTGTCCATGGCAGCATCAAGTCAGCTTGGTTTCCATGGTTTCCAGAGGGGGGAGAAGGAAGAAAACAGGGATAGATTTTTGCAGGGATAGGATGCACTGTACACAAAGCTGGGCAGTACGCCATGGAGAGTGAGGGGAGAAATCTCTCATCACTTCATCAGATAGTCTCCTATAGCAACTGCAGCAGTAAAAGCAGTAGCTGCAGAGGCAGACAGCTGCATAGCAACCAGCTATGTCATACCAAGGGTCCCACACCCCCTCCTCATGCATGTACACTAATATTACAGAATAATTTGATTAGGTACATGCATCTCCCAAACAAGATCAAGCTTTGTAGGCACAGCACTCAAAGTCTACTTTCCTGCCCTGGGAGAGGATGGAGTATCACACATGCTGACCTCAGAAAGGTTCTCCGGAAAGCAACAAATGCTGCTGGATTTGCACAGTACCAGTGGGGTGAAGCAGTGATCATAGCAACAGCTCCCTGCCCACACCTAGTGTTAGCCACAGCTCCACTGCAGGTTCCCCTTTCCACCTCAAGGAATGGAGCACCTCCCACTTCACCATACAGTGCCCACATCAGCTCTTGAGCAGCCCTGTCTGCGCATTGCCGGTCAGCGATGGCTCATGGTCACTGAGCACACTGTGCAGGCTGCACTGCCCCCACCACCTCAGAGCAAACCTGGTGGATGCTGTCCAGGGCTCCACTGTCAGGGAGACATCTTGGGAGCAGGAATGTTTACTACATGGATGACAGAACAGAGGGTGTCTAGGAAATGGGGGAGGGTTGTACCCATTTGCTGTGGGTATGTTTATTCAATGCTGGTATCTGGGCACACCCAGGAATGGGCCAGCAAAGGGTGCAGTGGTGGCCACTGGCTGCCCTCCCTAGGGCACCAACACCAGAGTTCTTCATGCAGAAATACATCGCATCCCAGTGGAGAGTCTGAGCATTATGCTGTGCTTCAAGAGAAGGCCAAAATCCTGGCAGTGAAAAAAAGTGATTTTTTTTTTTCCATAGTTACTGTTGAAAGATTTCTCCTCCTGCCATTTAAGGCCATGATGTCTTTTTTCTTTCCCAGACAGGTAGAGGAGGTACCACCCTTATCCTTTCACCTCCTTGTCATGTCAGGTCCAGTGGCCTCTGCTCAGGTTGTTCTGGCCAGGCAGTGTCAGTGCCTGGAGAAGGAGAGACATTGGGAGCAGAAAGAGGAGCTGGGCTTTCTGAACACCACATGAATATTGCTCCAGAGCTGATGCCTATCAGGAAGCGAGTGTGCCCTGCTGTGCTAGCTGCATCCATCTTCCTTATATTTGAAAGACAGCAGTCCATCTGACAGTGATGCTGGCCATGCAAGCCTGCTCTCCAGTGACTGATCCTTTGGTTTGTTTTCAAGTCAGGCTGTCAGATGAAGAGATGACAGATGGCTCACAGTGCAGACCTCTGTGTTTGCACAGCACCATGCTGCCCGGTATCATGAAGCATCTGATTCCAGCAAAAAGTCCAAGTTTTTTTCTTTTTCCTTGCCTTACCAGCCAGAGGGAGAAGCATACTCTTTATACCTGCTTCTGTTCTCAAGGCAGATGCTGCGGGTGGTGGTGGTGAAGCAGGAGGTCTGTGTCCAATCCAGCATGAAAAGCAGACCACTCAGGAATGGCCCCAAAAGAGGCAGCCTGTGATGCTGCAGGCCAGGATTCTAGCTAAAGGCCATGGAAGCTGAGAATGAGAGAAGGTTTTGTAGGGTCTTAGTTCCCAGAGGCAGGGTACAGTGCCACAGCCAAATATTTGGTAAGATTTGCAGAGTGGGGTCAGCCACGACTGGTTACATCGGATCAGCCTTTCAGGTCTCTAGTCTTCCTGGAACCCCTTTTGGAGTTTTAAAATTTACCCTGACACTGGCTCACAGTCTGTATTCCTCACACTGTCACACTGGGTCCCTCCAGACAGGGAGGGAAACACAGCAAAGGCAAACTTCTTCCTTCTCCTGCGCTTTTTCTTCACAGGGAACTGCCAGAAGTGGAGGGAACATGAATTCCCACCACACCAGAACACCCCTTTTCCATTTGCCAAAATGGAGGTTCATGCTACCCTGGGGGTCAGATTCCCTTAAGCACATAAATAAAAATTGTTAATGCTATTTCCCCAGCTGGATTGTTAAATAACCTTCCTTTTTGGTTATTCATGGACTCCAATGATCAGCCTTGCCTTCCTGTCTGGAGCAGCAGAATTTGCAAGCCTCCTTGGAGATAAGGCAAGGTACAAGCAAAAAAATCAAACATCTGCTGCAGACTTCTGCAACAAGAGAGTACTGAGAATGATGAAAGAACAAACTGAAGAGGGAAATCATACATATAAATGAGGCAGAAAATCTTGGACATCTGGAGGTAGTGACGTCTGAACACAAGGAGGAAAAAGTGAGCTGAAAGGGATCAGCAAAACAACCAAGGACTTAACTGTAGGAGGGCTGAAGTCTGGCTCTAAAGCAGAACAGCAGGTGCAGTGTATATATTATGCTGTGACAAGGTTAATTCATCAAAAAATCTTTGCTAATTTGATTTGGCACAATGATTTTGTAATAGAACCGGTCATTGTATCTTGCAGGGCAAAACATTCTTAATGCAATAGTAATAAGTCTCAAAGCTGAACTCTGAACTCGGTCAAATAAACACAAACAAGGGAGAATGAAATGTAGCTCTTACTAATGCACACAAGCACGTCTTATCAGCACAATGAAAAACAAAATATTAGCACATCTTATGGCAAGTACATAAACGAAAATCATCTTTTGGTTCTAATTATGCAGCCAGAACACTTGTCTGCAGTAAAGACAACTTGTAATCTTCTTGAAGATTGTATCTACTTAGCGCAGCCCAAAAGCGATAGCATCTCAAGACTGATAAAGAAGTAAAACCATGATTTTACAATAATTGCAAAATCTTGTCTTGTGTATGGGCCATTTGTACCAGCATTTACATCTTTCTCTTCCACAGGAGGAGCAATCAGACCCTTTCAGGCTTTTGAAAGCTTCACAGTCTTGTCGATTTGGAGGTCAGGGACAGCCTTAACTGCCATGACCATGAGATGGTGGAGTTCAGGTTTGTGAGAGAAGGGAACAGGACAAATTGCTGAATAAAAACTCTTGGCTTCAAGCTCAGGAATAATTCATCCTGGTGTGCAGAAATTCAAGGAAAAGTAGCCAGCAACTTTCATGTAGCTTCTGACTAAAACAGGAACATAATATGTCACTATACAACACAAGTAAACACACACACTCATGACAACTCTCTTTGCAGAGAAAAGAGCAAAAGAGAGAAAGTTTATTGTGTGACCTCAATATATATATCATTCCAAAGGTGACCAGGGATTGGAGGGTGAATTTGCCACCTCTCCATCCACACTGGTCAAACCAAAAGTCCATTAATTCTTTCTTCCTCTAGAAAGGAATGCAAAGCAATTATTGTTTACATGAAAGTGCATGAGAATTCAACTACAAAAAAATGCAAACATCAGAAGGCTATGAAAAACATGCAAAAATCAGGGCGACAATATTACAAGGAGTTCCTGACTGAAGTCACACATAAAAAAACAGTGTGCAAGAAGTGGAAGCAGGGAGATATCAACCAGAAGGGGCACAGTTTGACCCCACAAGGGTGGGGTTGGGAAAGACAAAGCCCATCTAATGTTGAATCTGGCAAGAGACATGTTGGAAAACACGGAGAGCTTCTACTGATGTACCATCCACAAACAGGTGACGTAGGAAAACAGGGCACATGGGGCAAGTCAGGAAAGAACCAAGTGCTCAGTGTGTCTTGGCTCAGATTTGCCAGCAAGACCAGCCTTCAGGAGGGCACCAGGCCCCCGGGAGCAGTGGAAGAGTCCAGGTCAAGAAAGACTTCACCATCATTTGAGTTATTAAGTTAGGGAATGTGTAAAGAAATTGAACAGATGCAAGTCCATGTGACCCGATGGGATGCACCCACAAAGCTGAGGTTGCTAGCTCAAGGAATATCCTTATGACCTTATCTAACCTTATCCCCTGGTCAGATAAGGATAAGCTGCTTGATTTGCCCTACAGTGAAGGCCATCAGAGACTGAAATAATTTATTTACATGAAAAAGTAAAGTGCTTCAGTTCTCATTTCAAAAGCATCTGAAACATCAGGTAGAAACGCAGCCTTTTGCAGAAAATCAATGCATTGATTTGCTTGGCTTTTTTTTTTTTTTTTTTTTTTTTTTTTGTTAAACAATGACAAGGAGAGAGCAGAGAAAGAGATAAGGGTGAAATGAAGGCCCAAGCATGAAATCAGATATTTGTTTTGGAGCAAGGAAGGCAGAAGCACTAAATAAAAGAAAAAAGTAGGAGTCTGCAGCAGGCATATAGGGAAATTCAATTTAATTGAAAATACTGTAATTCCTTTTTCAATCTGATGGTGTAGTGATGGCCTGATCAAAATAATGCAATTGACATTGCTTAGGGTGATGGCATTTCAATTTCGACATAGCTGATCAGACAGACACACTTTTTTTATTCCTGCTTTTTATAGCCATCCATGACCATTTGCACATCTGGTCACCAGTCTTTAAAAAGATTTAACACATCACAGAAAATTGTCCACATTTCATTTTCATCAGCTTTGTAAAAAGAAATGTGTTGCAGTAATGAAAGAAAAAATAAGCTAAGCACAAAAACATATAAGGCTCAAGTTGCTTGCACATGAACAGCAATTTCTCAAGTCCATTGTCTTGTTTAGGAGAATACTACTGCTACTACTACAGTAACTATTATGTGCATCTATGATGTCTGAAACATGTAACATTGCCATTAATTTATTACTATGTCTAATAGAAGGGCTTGACTTTGTTATTCTTTTCTAGGAAGGAATGAAAATACATCTTCTTTTAAGAACAAATATTTGACAAAAAACATTTTGACTGAGAGGATTTTAAAATATTTTTTTAAAAGAAATTTATTTTAAATATACCCACAAGCATCCTGTCAACATCAGTAAAGAAGGGCATAGGCAGAGGGAAGTGATTAAGAAATCACTGGAACCACTGGCTCTTGACATGCAGAATCGGGACAGGTGAGATTTACTCGAAATAAAAAAGCAAATATGAGAGGGGAAAATTGAATGTAGAAAAACAATGGAAATTAACACTAGGACCTACAGGTAATGCAATATATTTGAAGACAAAAAAGGCAGCACAAAATAGCAGTATGGTACTTAAAGCAATCAGGAGAGTCAGAGAATTGATATCTCTTGTGGGTGACACATTGAGAAAATGTGTTTCTTATACCAGGGATTCTGAAGGGATTATAATAGCAGTATCAGTGCTTCTATGCCACTAGAATTGCTTTTTCTATAAAAAAATTGCACTTTCAGGAATCAACACACTCTGGAACCTGTAAATTAAATTAAAATGTTGTCCTTTTCAAGAAATAGGAAATAAGGATCTATGAAAATGCACTGCAAATTGTATCTTCATTATTTTTAAAGCTTAGCCTGCTTTGTGGGGAGAAGTGCAATAGTAACAGGCTTTGTCTTCCACTGAGGTCACAAACCTCAGTCAATCAGAGTTCCATTGGCACCAGGCCTCATTTATGTAGGAACACCTCTACAGATTTATTTAAGCCATCCCTAATGTGAGCAGCTCAATAGGTTTCAGTCTGTGCTGAAGGGCTTGTTTTTAAAGAATGCACTTTGAACTCCTGATTTGATTACTGATATGCTTAATTCAGGCAATGGTTTTGTAGAATCAGAGGTTTCATCT
This sequence comes from Certhia americana, assembly GCA_018697195.1. Taxonomy (NCBI): domain Eukaryota; kingdom Metazoa; phylum Chordata; class Aves; order Passeriformes; family Certhiidae; genus Certhia; species Certhia americana. Next base: position 82,886,135 of record CM031858.1, on the reverse strand, counting down.
CAGCATTATGAGCCCAATAAGAACAAAGTCAGCCACCACTTACTTTTTTCAATCAAAAAATCATTTTATTTTTCTATTGAGGCTGTTGATTTATCATAGAAAGCGTTCTTAGATGAATTACCTGCCTTTTGATTTGCTATGGCTTTCATGTTCTAAGTTCAAAAGACAGATGAAAATGCATCTTCAGACAGCTCTGCAGCATAACCAAACTATTACTCAGGTTCTAGAATACCACTACCAAAAAAAAAAAAAAAAAAAAAAAAAAGCCTAGAAAACAACTATTCAATTCTAAGACAGCCTCTAAGTGACTGAAGCAAGATAAAAATTCACAAAAGTAATTGAACATACAACACTGTCCAGAATAGATGAGAGGTATATGCTTTAATCTTTTGATTTAAGGTAGGTTTTTTGCAAAAAAGTACCTTGGCTGTTGGCCAAGGGTAACCCACCACACATTGCCTTCAAGTAAGAAAGGTGTCCCTTCAAGAAAAAAAAATAATGTCAAGGAAGTTATTTAAATTATAAGAAATATTTTCAAGAAAAACAACAGCAGAAAACATCACTGATTTTTAAACTTGTAAAATGATAATAAACCTGAAAAGGGATTTCCCATAGCTTTAAATTAATCTGACAGGGTCTTACACAGGAATTTATGTTAATGCTGGTTTGTGGTTGGATTAAAAAGAAACCAGGTTTAATAGAAAAGTCCATTTATTGGAATTCAATCACAGATTTTCTTCACAGATCTTAGCTAAGAAATCTTGGTTTGATATAATTGAAGAAACCTTTTGTGATATTCTTAATCAAAGAAACAAAACCAAAAAAATATTTAGAAAATAATGGAGAGAGTACCTTTTGTGCAGCTCTTAAAAATGTACTTTTCACCAAACTCAGAAATGCTTCTTTTGTGTCATCTTCAAAATTTTGTTTTTCCTTAGGAATAATAGGCCAGATTCTGATGGCTTTGCCTGCTGGTAGAACCGGTAGAACCTGATGGGAATCAAGGACTGTTTTGTGTAGCTACAGAAAGCAATCAGCAATTCAATACCCATGTCCTTGATTCAGATTTACAGATACTTCAATGCATTGCAGATAGTAGTACTTCTTCATTTTATCCTAACAAATGCTGATCTGGTGCTAAGGTCTCTGTTAAAATTGTTTCTTTTTTGAACACGTGAAAAATTACTCTTCTTTCCCTCAGAGGGAGGGGAACAAATTCTACATTTTATTTTTCTGATGCTGTCTCAAGAACAAGAAGGCATATGTAATTGCTTGTGTAGAAGTTTTTGCTTTCCCCAGCAACAATTTCAGTACTGCAAATGCAGTCCAGCACCTCTGACTGTAAACACAGAAATCCATCAGACTTTGCTGGGAGATGAACTCAGTCCTAACTGCCAAACGTTGCTATTTAATGAGATGGTCTCTGCTGTGTGTTGTGAATATAAAGGAGCCTATTGACTGTTGTTGTGAACCAGTGTTTTTAGGTGAGGGGCACAGGGAAAGGCTTTATGGTTTTGCTGAAGGTAAGAGAAGATGTAGAAGTATTTCTTTGCAGTTTTATTACCACTTTTTATGCTCATGTTAGTCTCAGGGAATTCATGTTAAGCAAACGAGAAATTCCTGAGTATCCTTCCTATTGGAAACATTGTTCCTTTCAGCTATAACACTGAAAATGTGCCTTCTACATCACAAAGGGAGATGAAAGGATATTTTAATAAAAGGATGACCCTCTCAGGAAAAAAGCCTATTTTCCCCATGTGCAGCACGTAACACCTGCTGTCTCCCTATAAAACAAATGACTGATTCTGAATCACTTTGTATGGCAGAGTTACCTTGGGAACAAAATCATGTACCAGCTGTGTCACAGCCATCACTCAGCAATTAGCTGAACTGGTCCTCAAGCAGAAACAATGTCACTTTATCTCACAGGTCAAAGATTTCAGGTCAAAACAGCACCGCTTTGTATTTAATTTTGTATATCTAAGTCAGTCTTCAAAATGCTCTAAAGAGACTTATGGGGAAAACTAAGCGGAAATCTTATTCTGTTGCACAGAGATTTAATAAACTGAAACTGGACAAATTTAAATATTGCACTTGTTCTCTGAAAAAGATATTTCACTTTCAATACTGAGGCAAGAGACCTTACCATAAAATGTTACCCAGCTGCTTGATGAATCATGTGATAATTATGATAATCATGGACTTCTCAATCTGAGAGGTCCTTTCCAACCTAAATGATTCCATGATTCCATAAACTGCAGCCTTATTCTTGTAACATAAGATAAACACAAAATGTTTGCTTAATTCTTGACTATTCTGTATTTGGAAAAAAAAATTAAAATGCTAATTTAATCAATTCAGAATCCTTTATTAGTGAAACTAATGCTACTAAGACAGCTCAAGTGGGGACTTCACAAGATTATATTTGCTGTATTGATCTCTAACTTCCAAAAGTACTGTGGTTTTGCTATTTTGCTCTTAAAACCATTCTGAACGGTGGGACCCCGGTTCCCTAGTAAAGAATTCTATTTTACTGAAGGCTTACAGGTCTACAGTAATTCTTTGAGATTACACCTTCCCTTATGAACCTTGATGCCTAGGGATGGCTACAGAATAAGAGTGCAGGGGGGGCAGGGGTGCACATGTAATTAAGTTTTTTCAACCCTACCCGTTTCTTCTCTTCCTTTCACACACCAGGGAAGCAGTGAGAGGAGCAATCAGTCAAGTTTTTCTGGAGTTAAAGTAAGGCAGCATCATGCCAACCCTAAAAGTATACCACCCCAACTATTATGAGTGACAGCTTGCAGCATGCTCAGTCTGGCGCCCTGGACCTGAGCTTGGTCTTTGAAATAGTTTTACACACTTCCCTAGAATTGTAGGGAAAGTTTTGCCAGAAGTCATCTCTTGAGGTCGAGCATAGTCCGCAGCTGCTACCTCTCATCCTTTTACTTTTGTAACATATCCTCCTCACTGCTATAGTTTCTTGCAAATGACAAAAAGAATCAGTAAAGGTGTTGCAGAGCAAAGTGGAGATGGGTACAAAACACAATCAATATAAAAATAGGTAACCACCAAGTTTTAATCATTCACCAACCTTTATGACAGAAGAGTGGAATTTGTGAAAACCAACTAATCATCCTAATCATCTGGATTTCTAGCAACCTTCTAACAGGTGCATGGCAGCTACCCATGGGGAGCAAGATTTCTTTATTCTATAACTCCAGCTCCCCAAGTCCAAGCACTGGCCTAGGAATGTGCAATCACTGTCAGAGGTCACACTCTGCTTTACAGTCATCACTGATAGCTCCTTGCAGTGCAGAGAAATCACACTTGAGACAAGGATTTGTCTGAATGTATGGATTATCTTGAATTAGGAAACTAGTCACCTAGGGAGATTTATACTATTTTTTTTTTTTTTTTTTTGGTGGGGGGTGTTAGAAAATATCAATGAGACTTTTTGATGTGGAAAAGAAATAATCACTCATTGTTACTTTACAATGAGGGTATTATGAGAAAGGTGAGTTGGGGTTTCTTTTAATAGTGAGCTGCAGAGCAGAATCACAGTGAATGATCTTTATCAGATTTAACTGTTAATAATATCCTCTGTCTTTTTAAATACCTCTGGATTTGAATGTTTGGGTGCCTAAGAAATATTCACACGTAAGAAGGTCTCCACAGTCTGTTGATTGATAGAAAATATTGCAATATTTTTAAACCATATATTATTTACAGTGGAGGAAGTAAATCATCTACTGCTAGAGAGATAAAGCTACAACAAAACTAAGGACTAGTCAAGGGTGTAAGGGATGGGTTAGGAAAGGATTAATACTAACAGTAACAAGCGTTACAGTGAAATATTCCTGCAAAGAAAAAGCCTACAATTAAGATAAAGGCACAATTTTTGTGTTATTCTTACATGAAATAGTTAATATTGCTTTAAAAATCCTGGACATTTTGAAATATATGACAGAGATGAGAGAAGCAACATGTAGAGGTAAATTTTTATCTTTGATGACCTGTCATGAAATGTATTGAGTACCAGCTGCTGTGAATTTAATTTCAAAGTTGTTTTTGACAGCTTGTTCCAATTATATCCTTATTGAAAGGCTAGATTTTTGGTAGATTGACAAGTTTCCTTTTTATTTTTACCTTCTAATGAGCAAAACAATCTGTTACAGTATATTGATCCAGCTTATTTATTTCTGGATATTTAAAATATGGTCTGTTGTCCTTCTCTTCAGATACTCTTACCACCTCCAGTACAGCAATAAATATACTTGCATTTTCAAAATAGGTGGGGGGAAAGGTCACTTTTAAGGAATTAGTGCTTTTTCTTTGAAATGAAACTATATTAAGAGCTGTGGGCTTGTATTACTTGGAGAGAGGATTGAAGTTTTTGAATGTGTATTGCCATAGGCACACTAAGGGTCATTAGCCCCCTCCAAAAAAACAATAGACCATATAGCCTCCTTAAATGGCATGATTCTGAGCAGTGCACGAGGACCTGATTGAGGATATCACAGACATAGAGTTATCCTGTGCTAGTGATCATAACACATGCAGAGTGTGGGAACAACGAAGACAGTCCCTGCATCCATTCAGTTTCAAAAGGGACACCATCAACACAGGAGAGCTTCTCAAAGGATGGGGAACAGCAGCCACAGCTAGGAGCTGGGGACATTTTGAATGTGGCAAAGAAATCTTTACTAAAGCAGGTTTAGACATTGCCCAGAGGAGTGACAGAATCACCATCCCTGGAAGTTTTTAAAACTGCCCAGAATGAGGCCTTGGTCAACCCAATCTAGCTTTGCAGCCAGCTCTGCTTGGAGCAGGTGACTACAAGAGAAGCTTCCAGCCTAAATCTCTATGATCTTTTAAAAGAAATTATCAACTAAATCAACCACTCTCCCAGGGAGCAGAGAGAGCATTCTGATCATCCATCACATTGGAAATCCAGAATATATTCCACTTACTGGGGTGAGCTTCAGAAAGGCCAGAAAGTAACTAGAATTGTTGAATGGTGGTGTAAAAGAAACAAGAGCAAGGACCATTACTATCCTTCAGTAACAAGGAAAGAGGAAGGATGATCAATACTGCTGGATTAAATGTAAAATTATCCTTGGACTGTCCAGGCATGAAAACTAAGAATAAATTCTTTTTAAATGCTTCAGGAGATAAAAGGCAGAGAGACAATCAGCAGAAATAATAAGGATTGAGGATACAGAAGAGACAGAGAAAAAATAACTCAGCTGTAGAAAAAATACTTATCATGAGTGTATTATTTCTCTACCATTTCCACCTTATAGAACGCATGAAGGATCAATATATTGTAACATGAAATCAGTCGAGAAATACAAAATGGTTCTAAAGTTTAAGATAGGAATGTTGCAAAACAAAAACAAAAATGTGCCAGATTGTGATGAATGATATAATCCATGTAGTAGAGCTGATCTGGATAATTCAGCAAAGGGGGTTGGGCCTCAACTTTGTTGATATAAATTACATTATATTTTCATTTCACTTGCTTTGCCTGTTAACTTAATAGTGGTGCAAGGGTTTAATGCTATTACAGCTAAAGTAGCATCTTAATGAGATGAATCAGATTATGGCCATAATAAGAATTTCCACCTGTGTGAGCATTTGAATTTCCATTCTGTGAAACAAGAATGAAGGTTTCAAAAATACACCTGTGGCTTTTCGTACCACACATGAAAAGGCACACACACATGGAACATCATTAATACTGCAAGACTGCATTACTAAACATTCTGGTCAGGGCATACTTCTACAGTAATTGTGTCCTTGCTAGTTTATCTTATAGTCTGAATGTTGACAAGGGAAAAGGAATAACTCAACTTTTTCCTTTTCCTTTTTTTTTTCTTTTTTTTTAAGCTTGTTAATAGTGTATTTGCTTCCCATTTTCAAGGATCAAAAGAAGAACAGAATAATGTAAGGTAAGGTGGCAAAACTCTTGGGGAACCATAAAGACCAAAACAGTTGCAATAAAAAAGAAATAAATTCTGTATGCATGGTAAAAGCACATTCTTGTTTATTCTGATGGGATAATATGCATACATACTTTAGTAGTAAGTAATATAGATAGATTTATTGATAATTCTTAAAAGCACACAGTATTTCCCACCTGTTCATGTAATGGGACAGAGAATCAGAAAAGCATAAGAATTTCACCATATGCTTTGATGCTGGGAAATGTAGAACACATTCAGCTCCCATTTAGCTTTAGGATGGTTGATCAGAGCAACTGTGTACTATGTACAAAGAGACAACAATGTTGAAATAGGTATAGTTTATTTTTTTAAAAAATAATGTACCTTTACATAATACAACACCTCCTTCCCCCTTCTCAAATATTAAAAGTCTATGAACCCTTAACCATATGCTCAAAAATCATTGGGAACAGATAAACAAGATAATATCAGTATTTTAAAAAATCATAAATATTTTTTAAATTGTTTAAGATTTTTTTGGTTGGGTTTTTTTTTTCAATTATATGCATAAATATTTCTGACAGATTGTTGTTCATCTTGAAATACTTTCTAGTAACTTCTCTGTATATGGTAGATGTTTCTATCATCAGGTACCCATACCTCATTTACAATTTTCAGCATTCAAAATGAGCACAAAAATCCCAGATTATATTTCCCCCTTTTTTTCTAAGTGTCTTTATTTTGCTTTTTGACAAAAATAATTTTTAAAAAAAGTTAATGTAATTATTTGTAAAAATAATGTAATTATTTTTATCCCAAAGTAATTCTGTTATTTTTGAAGAAGCAGAAGAGTGCACACAGACCTCTATTAAAGGAGATGGAATATTGAATATTTTGCAGTTCATTGCTTGAAGAGAGTGCACTAAAAATCAATTTGTCTAATTAAATACAGTGGTAGAATGTAGTTAAATGTCTTTAGACCCTTCCAACAAAAACGCAGGTCTGGCTATGTACTTATATAAATCTTATCAGAGTCAAAAAATGTCAGCCAATACTTTATCTCACTGCTAGAAAGGTTTCCTGCACTGCAATCTAAATTTCTCTTTTATTGTGATTTCATTGTCTTTATCCTTATTAATGCTTCTCTTTTTTTGGTGTTAATGCTTTAACTACTTGCAGAATAAAGTCATGGATTTTAAACAAGAGATATTATTGCTTTAATTTTAAACAAGAGATGCTTTTGCTTTACTTTGTCATGTATCTTCTCAGAATTGAGCTCATTTTGACTCTCTGCTTTCAAATCTCTCCAGGATGTCAATGCTGGGTAACAAGAACAGCCAAACAGGATTGCACATAGAGTCTTTGTTGTTTAACAATTGCTTAGAGTGCCTATTCTTTTCCTGGTGTGAGATGTTGTTCTTCTTCATGTGCCAAACAAAACCTGGCAAAACACCCTGCACTCTTTCTAATTTATTGTCATTTCCTAGTCTCTTTCAGACTTTATATTGCTGAAAGGCAAGGATACTTGGGCAAAGTCAATTTAACCCTCTCTTCTTGTTGTGCAGCTCAGGGGGGAAATAACCATCTGCAGGAGCAACTTGGAAGGACTCCCGGTGTGATAAAGTGGGAATAGCAGTTGTTTGTGAACAGCCACAGTGCTTTATTACAATTTTTATTCACCACTCAGTCAGGTAGCATTCTAAATTCTTTTTTTAAATAGACAACTTTCATTTGAAGAGAGACAAGAGTATTCTCTAAGCATGTGCAACTTGCAATTGTCTTTAATGACCCTTTCATTTATTTATATCAAGAAATACCATGCTCCTCCTGTCTCCAAAAGGAAAAATATGTAAAGGAAAAAGAGACTGGGGAGAAAAAATTTTTTTAAAATAAATAAAAATAGCATGAGGGATGGAAAATTAAGGTAAAGCAAAGGAGAGGAGTCAAAAAAGTAAAGCTGAAAAAGGAGCAGGGGAGTGTATGACCCTTGTCCTAAAAGTCTTGCATTCTCTTGAATTTGCTTTAGTATTATTTATTGAGCTTGCCATCTGTTCATAGATACTGATGAGGGCTTCTGCCAGCTCTAGGGCAACACTACTCAAGATGTTTCTTCCTTGTTCCCATGAAACTGTAGTGCTAATGAATCAAAGCAAAATTTTTGACTGCACAGATTCAAAGCACTGAACAAACTCTCATTAATACCTTTTCAAAACATCCGTATGAATCACATACTTGTTATTTATTTGTGATTTACCTACCTCTGAAATAAGAAGTACTAATGTTCTAGATCACAGGTATAGTGAGAAGAGACAGAGGGTCTGTCATTCCTGATGGGCTGAGGTCTGGTGGTGGCTCTCTCTCTCTTTCTCATCATGCTTTCTCAGGATCAGCATCATCGGCATGCTTGTAGTAGTTAGGGTATTTTGCCCAAACAGCCTTCCTTCTCACCCTCTCTCTCTATCTCCTTCCAAACTGCCCCAATCTCTTCAATGTCAATTTGTTGGTGCAGCTTTGGGGATGGATAGCAGATACAGGAATGGAGAACAGGGAGGCTGATAAGTCCAATTCACTGGAGTGAAGTGAAAAAGTTCTGCTGTGCTACAGGTAGGAACATGTTTTGAGCAAGCAATTTAAGTCATTAAATTGAACTTCTTACCTCCCTGAAAACAATACCTAAAGGGTTTCCCTATGTAAAACCTAATAATGGTTTTACGACCGTCCTTCTGGCAGCAGCTCACTGTGTGCCAGTAAATTCCTCCTCTTGCAATGCATTGCAAGGCAATTTACCAGCTGCACTGGAATGATGTACAGTAGTGTTCCATGAACATGAATAGTGCACTGTTTTTTGGCAGTGCTATTGACAGCTGGGGAGTGTACTCAGCACTGATGTGGTGTTGCATTGGAAAGGATCTACATTTGGACAGCACTCTCAGGCACACAGTGTGATTCTTGGGGTGTCCTGTGCAGGGCCAGGAGTTTGAATTAATGATCCTGATGGGTTCCTTCTGACTCAGCATATTCTACTTAAAGATTCTGTGATACATCTGCATCCAGGGTTCTCTTTCTATGTAGAATACCTATGGAATGCCTCTGTGGACACGTCAAGTGAAATCCAATTACACTGAGCTGAACTGCAATTATGAAATGGGGAGCAGGTATACCAAATCCTGCCTGGTTTAGGCAAATCCATTAATCACTACAGAAGGCAGAGTCTGAAGTAACTTCTTTGCCCTTTTCTTTTGCAGACATCTTCTAAAATACACTAAGGTTTTCCTAAGGTATTCCTCTATTGATACAAGAAATTTTGAATTTGTTTAGGTGTGTGCTCAAGTCTTACTAAAATTTTTGAATGACTATTTGTCTGGTCCTTTCCACTAAAGCTTCTATGACAGACAATGGGAAATACACAGTGGACAATGATAACCCATGCTGTTTTCATTGTTTTATCTGATAATGTGCTGTTAATCTTGTAATAGGAATGTCCAAGAAATGTTGAGGCAGTATCTTCACTCTTCAATGAAAAACACATAATTCATAAAGTTAGGACTTGTTTCTCTGATGGGTGATACAAAATTTTTGTTTCCTGTCTGTATCTGTTTTATCAGTTAGACTCTGTTCCTGGACTTCTAAATTGTTTCATACTTCACAGGAAGAAGATGTGCATTAAAGCCCCATTTCAAAAGTAATAAAAATAGAATCTAATATGGAACAACATATAACAAGTGAAGACATCTGTTCACATTATTGTGAAAGTCTCAGTCTAATTACATTCACTATAAATTATGGAAGAACAATTGAGATAAAAATGTGCATATTATTGTTTCAGAGCTTCAGGCTGACTTGGAGATGAGGGCTCCGTGCTCCTGACTTCTGAAAGCCATTCCCCGAGATGTCCCATCCGGACTTGCTGCAGTACCACAAAAAAGTCCTTCAAAAGCAGGTCAAACACACTTGTCAATCTCTTTAACCACTGGCCCTGGCAACAACAACCAAACCAACAACACACAAAACAAACGGTTTAACCAATAGGACTT
>CM031858.1:82823385-82875936 GCA_018697195.1 Certhia americana | reverse complement strand
ATTTAATTAGAATTTCACACTTTGCAATGTCTGTCCATTTCCTCTCACCCTATCATTTTTGTCCCTAAAAAGCATCTGTCTCTATTTTTTCTAAACCTTCTCTTTTAGTAGTCAAAGAAAGCAACAAGATCCTTCTCCTCTCCTTCCCATAAATAGTAATGGACTAGCAAAACTGGGCACAGGTGTCTTGATACAATTTCAGCAGTGTTGAATAGAGAGGGGAAAACACTCTGCTAACTGCTGGCTTCACTCTTGCTTATGCAATTTCAGTATTCTTTGTGCTTTTTCACAGGGCTTACTCATCATGTGTTCCTGAAAATCCCCAGGTCTTTTCTGACAGCAGATGACATCAATGAAAGGGAACTGCTTAATGCTGGCGTTATCTTGGCATTATTTCTTTAAAGAAAAGATTTAATAAACAGGAAGAGTATGAGATGGGTCTGCTGTTAAACACACATTCTAGCAATTCAGTTTGAGTTTATCAAGACAGATTGCTGTTGATTTACTTCATGTTATTGCCCAACTTCAGTGTGTCACAATTTATTAATACCTCAGAGCTTTGTCTTACCTCTGTAACAGAGCATTTTATGAAAGTAACCATAATTTTCTTCTCACTTTTGATACTAATAACCTATAATTCTTCAAGCACAAGAACATGAAATGTAGTCTGTATTTATTCTGCAAATGAAGACTTCATTTGCTGGCTGCCTTCAGTGATTCTTCAGTGACTCTCTGGTCAGCCACTGGTAGCTGTCAGGCTGCTCTAGTATTCTGGTGTGTGAGCACCTTCCCTTCACATTTCTTGATGTGAGTGTAGGTTACTTGCCTGTGTGCTGCAACTAGACACATGTTCAGGAAGAGCATATCCTTGAACAGGAAGTTCATGGACAAGATTCCTGCTAGTCTTCCTAGCTTCTGGTAGGATTCCATATTTCACATGCTCTTTGTTGGTTGTGATAGGAAGCCACAAGCCAGAAAGCACAAGCTGCACACGTTTTGCATCTTGATTCACAAATGACTGACACAAACCTGGAAAACACTTGAAATGTCTAACAATTGGCAACAAAATGGGAATAGCAGTGGTTGGACTGTAAGGCAGGACACAGGTGAGAAACACTGGCTCATGCTTCAGAGGTTATATATATATACACATATATTTGGTACATAACCTCCATACAGACAGTATCTGGATTTCAGTAGCTTGTAAGAATGTTCCTTCTCATTTCAGCACACTGAGTTGGAACCCTTTATTTTCCAGGAACACTACAAGGACCTCAGACTTCTGCAAAGAGTGAAAGTTATTCAGGATTATAAACTTGTGTGTGCAGCTTGGAATGATTATGTCCTTAATTTAGTGCTGCATGTACAGCAAATGCCTTGTTTTTCATTCAGTAAATGAAAACTGAACTGGGTAAAGCATATGCACCACAGAACTGTCTACTTGGGTGTCACTATACAACACAAATAGACACACACACTCACAACAATTTTTTTTTGCAGAGAAAGGAGGAAAAGAAGAGACGTTTATTGTGTGACTTTGATATATATATATATACAATTTTAAAGATGACTGGGATTTGGAGGGTGAAGTTGCCACCTCTCCAACCGCACAGGTCAAAGTAAAAGTCTATCAGTCTTTGCTTCCTTTAGAGAGAAATGCAAAAACAATCATTGTTTACATGAAAGTGCATGAGAATTTAACTACAAAAAAATGCAAAACATCAGAAGGCTATGAAAAACAGTCAAAAATCCTAGTGATACTTGGGTATTACCTTCCAAGCTCATTTTCTTCTCCCTTACATAGATTTGCTGATGAAGAGCTAATGCTTAGACAACAAAACAGGAAGCTCAGAACAGAATCATTTTATAAACATGTTAAGGGAATACAGTTGTCAACCATAATTTTTATCATCAAGGATGGCATCCTATCAGTCTTATATTTTTATCTTGATAAGCTTTTCTACTTCTTCCTTTTTAACATGGAAAACCAAGCAATTTTAGTCCCTTTCTATTACTTTGATCTGTTGCAGTAATCACTGCTTTTCTTTTACAATGGATAAATAATGGGTATTTTTTCTTTTTTTCCTGGCCTTATTTATTTTCCCAGTCCCTCTCTGCATGTCATTCTAAGGTGCTCATATACTTCCACTTAGAACTCATTCACCAGCCCCTGGATGCAGATCTAGTCTGGTTTTCTTTGCATGCCCTGCTCTCTGAGCTCCTGTTATGAGAAATTTCCTTTAGTGACAGGGTACCACATTGGCCCAAACCTTGGGTGAGATCTGTTGCAGCTTTTCTAAAGTAAACCTTGCCAAAAATATCCAAGGATTTTTCTAACTCTAAAGTTAGGTCACATGAGAACACAAACTGGACTGAAGTTATTCTGCTGCCAATGAAAATTCATATATTTCAGGAGAGATCATTTGGAACATTTGTAAACAACTTTACCTGTGCTGATTGTCCAGGCAAAGTTATGTCAGCTATTACAGTTATAACAAACAACTCACTGGAAATGTGTGCAAAGGCTAGTGCAATACTCACTGCTCTGTTATTCAGGAAAACAACCGAGAAAAAAGAAAAAAGAAAACCAAACCAAACCCAAACCAAAACAAACACAAACCAATCTTCAAAAAGCAGTTTTCTGATTCTAAGCAAAAATAGTCCAAAGTCCTGAGAAGGAGAAACTACTCTGCACAAGTTTCAGACACATTTTGTAAGACATGAAACGTGTGTGCATAACTGGATTGGCCTTTTGGAGAAGATACAACAACAACGTCCAGATTTTTAGTGTGACCTTGGTTTTTGACCATTATCTTATAAAAACAAGTGTAAAGATCTCCTGGTAGGAACTGGAGATTGTTCCTTCCCTAGGGATGAACTGGGTGTACTTACAGTGGGGCATGCAGGAGAAATAAGTGAAAGCATGGAGGCAGAAGTCTACAGCCAAACAGAAATCTGAACAGCTTTAGAGTTAGTTTGTACTCTTCTTAATAGATCTGAGGGAGCATATGCTTGACTTGTATGCAGGGCATAGTCTGAAGCTTACTTTCACATTTGGTATAAGAAGTGGCTGACTTCTCATGTACATTTAAACGTTTTCTTTGCTGCTTCTCTCTGTACATCACTAATTGAAAGATGCTCAGAAATTACGACTTCACAGAGGTAAATGTGCTGCCCACTGTTCAAACACACCATGCTAAATAGATTTGCTCTATCAGCAAAATTATCAACCACTTTTATGGTGTTTCTGGAATTCCTTTTGTTCCTGAATCCAAATCTCTGATCCAGTATATGTCAAATTATAACTCTAGATATTCCAAAATACTCTCTGTGAACATCTGTCCTGTCTCATTCTAGTTCCCTGGTTGTTCAAAATACATACACACGTAGGTTTATTTGTTTCTGAGCACCATCTCAGAGTAAGTCCAACTAGTTTTCTCTGCAAAAAATGCAAATGCAGTTCCCATCACCACTTGAAACAAGAAATATAGGTAAGTGCATGACAGAACTGCCTCTTTCTGCCAAACTCAACCATCTTGACACAAGGACCTATGTCACAGAGCACATGGGCACACATTATAACAGTGTTACAGAAACACCCATTCTGGTGGGCTGTGACAGAGTCCTTCATGGTATCCCAAAGACTTTGAATGAAAAGCCCACAACACCTAATAGCTGTATCCTGGCGCCATGGGCATGGCCTGAGGCTCAAGCCTCTTTTGGTCTACAAAGATTGTGTGGTTCAAGCCACCAGTTCTCTTGGTCTCAGCTGCATGGAGCTGGCCTTGCTCCATTCCACTTCCCCAAGCCAGGTGGGGCAGGGAAGAGAAATGAACGGGGAGTTTGAGGCACACATGAAGGACCATGTCATGGATGAATGCCAAGCCATTTAAGCAGTTCTAGCTACTGGGAGGCTACTATAAGGACTCCCCAGAGCCTCCTCTTCTCCAGCTCTCTCAGCCTTCCGTCATGCTGAAGATGCTTCATCATCTCTGTGACCTCGTGCTGGACTTTCTCCAAGAAGTTCACATCCATTTTTGGCCTCAGGAGCCTGGAGCTGAACACAGCAGTCCAAATATGCCTCACCAGTGCCAAGCAGAGGTGAAGGGTCATCTCTCTTGATGGCTGCTCCTAAAGCAGTCCAAGATGCTTATGGACTTGGCAGGCCCAAGCTCCTCACTTCTCTCCTAGCTCCTCTAGATTCGAGCTCTCCTACAGTTTGTGTGTTTATCAAGCTTCCACATTCATTAATGCTTTGAAAGCAGAATTTTATCCATTCACAGCAATTCTCCTTCTGCGGCTTGCCTTAGTCAATGTAAATTCCTTACAAGTTTCAGTTACCACATGGAGGAGTATTTTTCATAAAAGGGCTGTAAACAGGATATAATGTGAACATTTTCACAGCTACACCTCCCAAGACAGCATTTTAGCTGGCAGCTAAGTTTACATTAAATTTTTAGCTCCTAAAGATAGCAGTTGTAAATCTGTATATTATTAATTGCTGGGGCATATAAAACAGTCAACATACCAATTAGGCAAAAGCAGTCTCATAAAATACAAAGAATATGCATATAGTATGTGGACTATTAATTAGGAAGTCCCCTGCTGGTGAACAGGTTTTTTCTAAGTATCTTTACTATTGTGACAGTAAAATTACCTTGATCAATGCTCTGTTTTACTGGTGCATTTCTCTTGAGTGCTACTAATGGTACAATCAGATGTGTGCAGGTCCACCACTGATACTTTTTTATATAACCTTTCTTACAATGAAGAATAGAATGATGGCAAATTTTTGGAGAAAAATTGCTATCCTCATTGGAAAAAAAAAAAATGTGGAATGAATGCAAGAATAGGCTGGTTTACACAGAGGCATATTGACCTGCAAAGGTTTCTGTGCACATTCTGTTCTTGAGTTACAGAAACAAATTTAAGAGTATAGCAGTGCTCAAGAGGCAAAAACAAAGTAAAGTGAAAACTGGACAGAATCAAAAAGTGCCAGAAGCAAACACCACTTACTGATTATTTCCTTCTTTTCTTCCTCTGCCAAAGTGCTGCAGTCCATTAAAGCTGGTTAGAGCTTCACCTGAACAATGAGTACTTCAAAGTAGACTGAAATGGCTTTGTCCTTTTGGGTACATCTGCCCTATTGCCAAGAAATACTGATGTATCCCCATTAGCTGTAAACAAGACAAACTTGTCAGCCACACACCAGACTCAGATAACTGGATAAATTGGTACCAGAGAAGTCCTGAAGGTCTTCTGCAGGGACTGATTCAGGGGCCTGCTGCAGGTAACAGATTCAGCATGTTTATGTTTATGTTTGTTCTGAATGCAGAGAAGAACTGGGAGAAGGAGAGGCAGATTTATATTAGTTTATAATATAAGATCATTTGGACATATTAAGCACAGTTGTGACTCAATCATCCTGATATATTAAAAAAGTCATATTTTTTTCATCTTTTTCTGGGATCAAAATCCTGCATTGCATTCTGTTCAGAGAGATAAATATTTTCAGGATAGACAAACCTCTGTGTCGTGCTTCCTCATGGGACTCAGCTCTGTTTGTGAGGTTTCTTTCTGTACTCTATCTACTGTTCCTTTAAAGCCTTCATGGTCGTTATTTTATTTCTTCAGGTTGCCATAAGTGGTCCCTTAAGTACTTTTTTTCAGGCTAAGGGATAGCATGGATTCATTTTGATATTTTCTAGTGTTGGTAAAGCCTTCAAGTTTCATTTTCACTTGATCACTAAATGGAAGCTTGATCTGACCAACAGATCAGTTTATGAGAATGACTGTTGTAGATAGCAGCCCTTTCTGCTTAGTGAGACTCTTTCACAAAGAAAAAACCTTTGCAGCTGCTAAGATAAAAAAAATTTATACCTTTTCTAAGTGTGTTGTGCTCCTGTATAAATGTACTAGGATCCTTCTATGAAAATAAACTAAGAAAAAAAAAAAAGTCCTGGAAAGCTTTTGAAGGTCTTACACAGTTTCAGCCTTAGGTGAAGTATTAAAGGTATGCTAGAATTACACAGGTTATAATGAAGATGTTGGCTCATCCCCAAACGTACGGAAAGAGTGTGATACTGTGTCCTTTTCTGATTTTGATCTAGTACACGATGCACTTAATTTCAGGTACATTGATCAAAATCAATGTCTAGCTCATAGATTCTTCATTTCATTCTGCTATTCCAGAATACCTGTCCTCAACTGAATCACTATGCAAGATAATATATGAAAAGAAAAAAAAAAAAAAAAAATTATTGTGATTTGGTAAAATCTATGTTATTCCCTTTGTCTGAAGAAACTCACTGTGTACTGGGTGATTACCTTTTTCCTTCTGCTTTAGTCGGCCGCTTAATTGAGGTCCTGTTTTACAATACTGAATAATGCATATCGATTCATAGCTTTCAAAAAAACTGCAAGGGTAAGATTGGCATCTGGTGGACTTGACAGATGCACGAGGCGCTCACAATGCTTTTCTGTCAGGCAATTCAGTCCCCAGAAAAGGAGACTGCATGACTAATGAGTTTTGCACCTCCTCTTCATGTGCTCATCTGCTTTCCCATTGATGTAATTTATGAGGCACTTCTGTGAGTCACGGTTAGCACACTGAAGTGGCAGCGCTTGGTGGCAGCCATTATAATAACCATAAAGCAAATAAAACAGGACTCAGGAAAGTGGGAAATGAAGTCTTGGCAGCAGAGAACACCTGTTTTCTGTTTATACCGTCGCTAAATATTTGCAATTCATTAAATAATCACAATCAGAGTTTGATAGCTTATTGACATGCACAACTGCTTTTACAAACCAGAATTCATGCATAACTGCTGGACTTCTGAAGAGCAGGTTTTGTTCATCTCTACTAAATGAAAACTTTCATACCAGTCTGCTATGGTGAAGTGAGTAGATTTTGTGACATCACTTTAGTAAAACTTTTGACACTCACATGACCATCTGCTAAAGAGAACAGAGCAGATATTCCTAAAATGTCACAGGGAGACACTTCTGCAGTCCCTACAGACACATCTAGCCAAGCAGCAGATGGGGCTCAAAATAAACTTAATGTGTTTGAAATGCAGTTGTGTCACGAAGACACACTTGGAGCCCAGGACAGAAAGTCTTTGGTAACCATCAGAAAACTGCTGCTTTCTACAAGGGTCAATAGGGAGCCATTTAGTTGGTTCTTTGGAAGTGTATCAGTACAGGTACAGTACGTCACAGTTTTTTCTGTGTAGTCCACTGGTATTTGAGGTGAACAGAAATAGTGTGTTTAATGATAATAAAATAAAGCAGGGAAGACTGTGTTCAGTCAGGAACACAGATTTGAGGTAGATCAAGACAAACAGTGATGTTATTATACATAGGATTTATTCTAACAGAATATAGAAGTACGGTTGTCTAGGGTGTTTTAGGTACAAGCTGATAGGACAATTTCTATTAGCATCCCAAAAGCTGTATTGCTAGAAGTCCAAAAAGCTGAGTAATGCCTGTGTGCATCTTATGAAAGAGGGCATAATAAAGTGAATGTGTTCAGCAAGTCATTAGATATTTTTATAAAAGCACACTTTTGCTGACTGTGACAAACATCTAGCAATCCAACGCTGAACTAATCATTAGGGAGAACAGAGACAGGAAGCTCAATAAGAAGTGCAAAATACTGAATCAGCATTGAAACTGACTGCATGAACAGCAGCCCTGCTGAGGAGAACCCGGAGACAACAGGGGATGGCAGGCTGAGAACAGCTGACAGTGTGGTACTACTGTAAATAGGGCAGGTTATGGACTGTCCCGTGTTAGGATCATGGTGAGCAGACTGAGGGAAGTTCTTAACTTCCTTCTCTCTGTATTATTGATGCATCCCCATGCGTGTGCAGATTGGGCTTCTTAAGTGAAATAGGGCAATTTCCAGAGAAACTGGAGAGGGTCCAGCAGAGAAAAGCTAAGATGGTTTGGGACACAGAACATACGTGAGGAGCTGGACTTTGGTCTTGTGAAGAGGTGATCAGAGGAGCTGGGCTTTCAGAGGGATGATCAGCCTAAATCTGTGCAAATGGCAGTTAAAAGCTGATGGTGTCACTCATCTTTGCAGAAGCTCAAGATGGGATTGAGTTGCAGTGTGGGAGGTTTAAGGTGGACAATAGGAAAAGATACATTCACCAGGAAGGTAGTGCAGCACTGAAACAGGTTATTCATGGGGCAGCCAGAATCTACAATTTTGGAGGTTTCCAAGACTTCCTAAACATAAACATGGCTTACTTAATCTGCTGCAGTAACAGCCCTATTTCAACCAGAAGGTTGGAGTAGAGATCCCCAGAATTCCCTGCCAAACATGTTACAGTTTTAGGATTGTCTCAGGGTTTAAAACCCAGATAGCAACAAAGTACCACACATCCTCTTGCTCACTTCCCCAGCAAGATCAGAGAGAGAATTGGAAGGGCAAAAGTGAGAAAACTCATGGGTTAAAGACTGTTTAAAAGGTAAAGCAAAAGCCACATACACACACAAGTAAAGCAAAACAAGGAATTCATTCATCCCCTCCAGTGGTCAGCCAGGTGTTCAGCCATCCCCAGGAAAGCAGCAGGTGCTTATACAGTGATTTGGGAAAACAAATGCCATCACTCCAAATATCTCCCTATTCATTCTTCTTCCCCCAGATTTATATACTGAGCATGATGTCATACGGTCTGCAATATCCCTTTCATCAGTTGTGGTCAGATGTCCTGGCTGTGGTTCCTTCCATCTTTCCATGCACCACCACCCCTCTCACCATCGTGACAGTATAAGAAAAAGCAAAGTCCTTGGCTCTGTGTAACCCCTGTTCAGCAATAATGAAAACATCTTCATATTATCAACTCTGTGTTCAGCACAAATCCAAAACACAGTCCCATATCATTAAAAAAATTAATTCAACCCCAGCCAACACAGCACAGCTGGTTTTCTTTTCCAAGCTGTCCCACACAATCTAGTTGTAAGCAGTCTGAAAGCAGGTGGGAAAACTGAAGGCATATCAACAACACACAAGTTAAAAGGCTGCCTTAAAACTGAAGTCGAGGATTCATAGAGATTGCTTGCAAAGGCACAGAGAGAGAGAGTGTGGAAAACAAATTAAAATTCTGAGACATGGCAATCTGAGATGAGCAGAACTCAAGTTGAAAAGAAGTGTTGAGGGGTAAGAGTACTCTAAGCCCATTTTTTAAGGTTAAGGAGATGAGCTTGTATACTGAATCACTGAAATTAAAAGTTACATTTCTAATACCATTTGCACAGAGATGTCACGCCTTTATAAAATTTAAAATTGGCACTCAAAGAAGAAACAAAGATCCTGCAGAAGACAAGTAGCTTTCTCCCTCTTCTGCACAGACCTATGAAGCCGCAAATCTTTCCTTGCCTGTGAAAGTCTGGAGAAGAAAGATGAGATGAAAGACTCAATTTATTGGAGAGACTCACTTCAACAGACAGAAGCTCAACAGGGCACCCTAATACCCTTACAGGCTGTGGTGAAGTAGAAAGCTGAAGGTAATGAATTAAAAGTAGAGGAATGGCATAGAATTTAGAAAATTTCCAAAGATGAGTCTACGAGTGTTTAAAAAGTCAGTGTAACCATTGATTCAAAAGCAGTTCTATTTGAAAGCTGTTTCAGTAGATTATATATAGGTTATGTGGGCAGAAACTAACATTTCTTTACGGTTAGTGCTAAAAGTGCATAGTCATGATGATAAGGACATGAAGAAGATCAGAGGCCTTGAGCACTCTCCTATGAGGTCAGGCTGAGAGAGCTGGGGCTGTTCAGCCTCGAGGAGAAAAGGCTCCAGGGAGACCTTACAGCAACTTTTCAGTACTTAAATGGGGTCTATAAGAAAGATAGGGACAGAGTGTGCTTTTTTTTACAAACACACATAGCGATAGGATGAGGGTCAATGGCTTCAGACTGTAAGAGTGGAGATTTAGATTAGCTGTAAGGGTGAGATTTTTTACAATGAGGATAGTGAGGCAATGGAACAGATTGCCCAGAGAGATGGTAGATGCCCTGTCCCTGGAAACAGCCAAGGCCAGGTTGGATGGAGCTTTGAGAAAACTCAAAACTGTTGCAGTGGGAGGCATCCCTGCTCATTGCAGGAGAGTTGAACTAGATGAGCTCAAAAGGTCCCTTCCAACCAAAACCATTCGGTGATGCTGCTCTGTGATTAAACTCTATACATAGAATTATTTCAGAGGTGAGCCACACACTTTTGACAGTAGCACAGTTATTCACCAACATAAATCAACCAAGACCTTGTGCCTAAGTATTGAAAGAAATCCATCTACAATTACCCAAGACAAGTCTGCACACTGCAGTCTCTGTGGTTCAGAGGTTGAGTTTGCTGCATTTGTATGGTGTTCTAATAACTGAAACTGCTGATTTATGGATTAAATTTAAATTTTAACCTGAATTTGATTACTGTGCTTATTAATGCATTGTCAGTTTAGTAAAATCATAGTAACTTAGCTTAGTGTATTCTCAGTTAAGTAAATATTGATCTGTCCAATACAAGAGAGTTGTATGGAATGAACATTGGGACCTTAAGTAACCTTAGACAAGAAATTTACGACTCAGCTGTCTCTCTGCAGGTTCATTTCCTCTCAGCAGCAATTCAAAAAAGAATTAATCCACTGCAGAATTAGCTTTCTCCAGAAATGCAAATCTGCTTCAGCAGAGCAGCATTATTTAAGCGCTTTTATTGCTCAAGCAATTGGGGGTGACGTCTTCTTGGAAGAGCTTATAGAATTTGTAGAGTATGAAAGTTACAGCAATGTGCAACCACAGTACAGAGATAGAGATAGATGCAAGAAGACAGGAACCTGAACTGCACAGAAAGAAGCCAATTTTATACTTCATTATGATTTCAGATATAACTTTCTCAGCCACTGCCTCAGTTCAACATCTGTTATTAAAAATTTGAAGTCGTTCATAATCTTTGTATTTACATTTTCTTCATACTTCTGAATCATTACATTCTCTTGAAACACAAGATTAAAGATACAGGGTCTCATAGTCCAATTACCCACCCTGTTGCAAACAATCTTATGGCATAATATTTTGAAACCTTAGTTAAAAAACAAAAATTGTTTTCTAGCCTTCCACTGTAGAAGCAGATAAAACATAAAGATAAGGACATTTCTGAAGAAGCAGAACAGCAGAACAGCTTCTTCCACATATATACCAGAAAACAACACAGACATAAATAGTTTTGATCTATTCACCTCCTTCAACGCTGAAAAGCATTTGCAATTAGAAACTGAATTATTTGGGGGCTGGGCAAGGGGAGGAGGCAATAGGGAAAGAGGAGATGGAAGAGAAATTACTCCAGCAGTATGATGTTACATTTTTCTAGTTGTTAGACAAGAATTACTTGAATTTTACAGGCCAGAGAGTGATTCTCTAGTCTGCTATTTAAAACACAACTGTAACATGTGAGTTCCTCACAGCCTTGAATATTTTCACACATTCCATCTTCCCAAAGAGAGCACAAGTGACATCAGCCTGATTTCAGAACACAAAAGCATGGGTAAATTCCCCAAAGTAGTTGAGCAAGTCTAGTAAAACTATCTTATTTCCAGCATAGAGATGAGGAGTATGTTTTGAGCTGTATGAGTTCCCTAGGGAGAACATGAGGAGAGTTAAGGTGCATCCAAATGCTGACTCTAAAGACCCAGCTCAGACAGACAGACAACCTGTTGGGAATATTTGCTTCAAGCTAACGTGAACCCATCTCTCTGCTGGTTACACATGGAACCTGACATGATTGGCTTGGATGTAAGCATGTAAATTGTAAATCTTTTCTTTTAGTCAAATGAATGCAGTCTGCCTAAAGTAAGCTGATGGAGAATATTCAGTACATATATGACTCTTAAGACTGAGTCTTCTCTGGTGGCTTCCAGAGCAGATTTTCAGCTGCTGAAAAGTGTTCCATCATCCTTCTGTAAGAGTGGGTAGAAAAATTCCCTCTTAATTCAGCACTCAGGTTCATTCTTTCTGCTTCCTTTGAG
The DNA here is from genome assembly GCA_018697195.1 of Certhia americana. Lineage (NCBI taxonomy): Eukaryota > Metazoa > Chordata > Aves > Passeriformes > Certhiidae > Certhia > Certhia americana. The sequence continues at coordinate 82,863,909 of CM031858.1, read as the reverse complement.
TGCAAGAGACTGTCTCTTCTTGTCTCCTCAAAAAGTTTCCTAGTCATTAGGCCACGGACTATTTGGGACATATCAGCTGGGAGACAGGGACAAAGAGAAAAGTCTTGGATTAGAAGTCCCACATCCTCTATTTACCTTTTGGCACCATAAGCTGTTTGAAATGGCACAAAAGCTGTTTGAGGCTTGCTGCCTCAAGCACGCAGGGGCCCCTGCGACCCATGGCTGTTCCCCAGCTGCTGCACACTGAACCCCACAAACACATACAGAACAGCTCTACAGTCAGGAAAAGCAAAAAGGAATTTCAGGGGAAGACAGGATGGACTGCACTGGTGAGGCACTGGTCATGTCTCTTTCACAAAACCTTTGTTTGTTGTCTCAGGTGTCTTGAAAAAAAAAAGAAGTTCAAATGCTTGCTGCTGCATCTGTAGGTTATCAGGAACAGAGCTGGATGTGGCTGCTGTGCACAGGGCATGACTGCACCCAGACCCACTCCCTTCACAAAAAAGCCTGCCTGCTCCAGTGGGGAGAGAGCATTTGGAGTTTCATACACTTTTCACAATCAAGCATTAGTTATGCTTCAGGTCCACAAATCTGATCTTGTGGTTTTAGAAATAGTAAAACACTCTGTATAAGCTATGCAGCATGAGGTTGGATTTTTTGGGGTTTTTTGTTCAAGTGGTATTACAAAATGGGAAGGCAAGACTTGTGTAACAAGCCAGGAAATTTCAAGAACAAATCTATTTGCTGTAGGTTTCTCTGTTGTTTTTCCAGTTTCAAAAGATTTTCTTGCAAGACTTATTAATGGCCAGTCCCACACCCTGGGATCCAAATTAAATTCTTCCCATCTTATTCATTTAGTGAAGAACATAAATGTGTGAAAAGCCTCTAAAAACAGGTATGACACAGAAAATGAATGCAATAATCCACAAATATTTCAATGTGGAGAATATTATGCAGTTATTATACAGCAATTAAAATAGAAGCAGGTAATCAACAAAAAATCATCCCCAAACTGCCCTTCACAAAGTCATTTTAATGGGAAAGTACAGTTGCAAGAGTATCCAAATTTGAAACATGCTCTGCAGTATCTTTAGCATATTCTGTTTACTAACCCTGCATTCTGACAAGTATTCAGAGCTTACTTACTGAAGGAGAGAACAAACCATCAGGTTTAGACCCTGCGTTATCTGGAATAGACTTCCTCCTCCACCATTCTAATGCTAGAGACAGCAAAAGATTCAGGTATTCAAGAATTTGCATGCATTTTTGGAAACTGTAGACTGACTTCCCTGTTATTATTTAACTGAAGAATCAAGACTGGCCACAAGTAGCAGTGAGGCATTAATGCATGGGCTTAGACTTCATAATATGAAACATCAAAGGGAAAGATAATTAAGAAATAATTTTTACTGAATTAAATACAGTTGGTTTGCCTAACCTGGCTTCTGGCACATGGAAGGTGGCTCCTCCACTTGCAGGTCAATTCCAGAGCAGTATTAGTAGGAGAGAAGGTAGCAGGAGAGAAGCAGAATGTTGCACCTGTGGAAGCATCCAAGTTGTCCATGCATAAACCACATATTATTGACAGGAGGCAATGGCAGGGGCCAGTAGTGGTAGGTTTCCATTTGTGGTGGATCTGAGCCCCCATCTGCCTCCTTGGCTTGCTATCTAGATTGGTTCATGGCTTGCCAGGGGCTCAGATCCAAGATGTAGCACAGGAACTACCAAGGATCTAGGGCTATCACTCCCTGCTGTTTATCCACATGGGTGCCAATCTCAACACTGCCAGAGGAGATCAGCGGGGTCACGAGTACCTACAAGGATCTGAGAGCAACGATCAGGAATTATAGGCTGGCCAGCCTGCAAGAATCCTGGACCAAGGCCCCTTGGAGCACACTTCTGGGCCCATGCAGAAGAAAGTAATTAAGAAGAATCATCATGGGTTTACCAAGCATCAGTCATGCCTGAACAATCTGATTGCTATCTGCAATAAAATGACTGGACTTGTGGACAAAGGGAGAGCAGTGGATGACTTTCACCTTGCTTTTAGCACTTGTCTTTATTAACTTTACCTTTTAACACTTTAGCCTTTTTATAAAACACTCTTCCTTCTCTCAACTTAAAAAATAAAAACAGCAATAAATAAAGTTCTGTAGTATTTCTACAAGTTAACACATGGGTCCTTACCAGCTTCTGACCACAGTGAGTTGGCATGGAAGAAGAACTCACACAAATAGTTATGTGAGTCAACTTATGGCTTTGCCATGCTGCAGATACAGGGAAAATATTCTCATATTTATTTCCATGAAAAAAACTGATACAGATTTCCATTTTATAGAGAGATTTTTCTCCCACATATACATATGTGCAATGGTGCACACCCAGATCTCTTGGTGGAAGTCAGCAGTCCAGCTGAATGGAGATGGGCTGGCAGAGCACCTGGGGTAATGCCACAAATAAGGAGAGGAAAAACAACTTAAGTGTCAACAGCAAGACATGAAACTGAAGATATCAGAGGGGTAGTTGTAGAAGTAACTCTCTGAGTCTCTTCTTCACCCTGACAATAACCAGTCACATTTCTGTAATCACCAGCAACATTGCACCTGCAGGTTTAAAGCATTTGTCTGGAGACTGCAGTCTTTCCTTGCTCTTCGGCCAAGAGTAGGTTCACCTTCCCTTTGTCTTTTCCCATCTGGGTAAGCAAAGGCATTGCATCAAGATCTGCTGACATCTTGAGAACCCTCTCTGTCCCATGCCATCGACACTTATTGTTCTTGATTTTCACCACTGCTTTTAAGGCCTTCCCTTTCTAGGCAAACTCATCCAAAGCCTTCTGCTGCAGATCTCTATAGGTGATGCAACATGCTCATCCCTGAAGGGCACCAAAGCCACTCCACTCTGCCCACAGGCACACTCACATGGGCCTGGACAGACCATTCCTGTTGCTGTGAAGTCATTTTTTCCAGAAACAGTCCCCAACTTCAGGGTGCTTTTTGACACCAGTGAGACACTGGATGTAGAAGTACGGCACAGGTACTTGCTTTCTGCATGGCAAGACCTACACTGTCATCAGCATAGGGAAAATATTCCCTCACCTGTGGCAAAAACTCCCCAGCTGTCCAGTTCCTGAAGACAACAGCAAGAACACAACCATAGAACAGCCCTCTCCCCATGCTGGCACCCCACCCACACCTTTGCCTTTTAATTTTACTACCTCTGCATATTGATGCTGACCTATTTATCAGCTTTCTGTGATGGTGTTCTCCATCACTACTTGCATTCATTTTTGAAGAAGAGCAAAGTGTCCTTTGCAACATGTCATATGTCAGTTTTCTGCCCTTAGAAACACCCTCCACAAACCTAAGAATAAGGATAAATTCTTCTCTGAATCTAAGCACACCAGACAGTCATTCCCTATAAACAAGAGTGTCATTAAGCTAGGACCAAGAATGGCTTCAAAGGAATAGAAACGAAAGACCTGAAAAGGAGATGTCACTGGTAAGAAGGAAAATTAACACCCGCTGGACCTGGGTGCTGCAAATCTGTTCTGATCAAAGAGGGCACTGTTCCTGCCTGTGATGTGGTCATCCTCAGCTCCTGAGTCATCTCTTGTGGAGAAGCCTTGTTCTTGTTGCTCCCTCACACTACTTGCTCCCTGTGGCACAAGGCTGTCCTCCTGCCACAGGCACGAAGCTTCATAACTGCAACAGGAGTTCAAGTAGTGCATTTGTGTTGCTTTTGCCTAGTTGTTTTTTCCCTTGGGCACCATGCCAGTGTAACCGTAGCCCTGTAAAAAAATTTTGTCACTGATAGTGAGGTGCCATACTCCCGGTATTGAGTCTGCAAGGGCTCAGGACTGAGGTTTGTCTGCTCTTAGTTTCTTGTGACTTGCCTGCAGCTTTATTTCATGTGGTTTAGATGTGGCAGCAATTTTTCTAACTGCCATATCTATACCAGATCTGTTTGTGTGAGAGGAGAACTGTTTGCTGTAAGTGACAGTAACAAGAACTAGTTCCAGGTAGACTGAAAATTTTACAACTCAAATAAAATGCTATTGAGTAGAGAAATACAGGTCTGCAATGACAACCACAAGGTGTGGCAAACAGGATTACAGCTGTGAAATGAGACGAGATGGGGCACAAGATTGGCACTGGAGACCCCATGCTATAAAAAGATCAGTCATGATCAATTAATCTGCAGACCTGGAGCTGGACAAAACTGAAGCTTGGGCCAGGAAGAAGAACAACAAATCTAAATTTAATGCAAATGGTGCTATGTAACCTGGAGCTACAGACCAAGAATGAAAGAGAAAGGTGTACAGGCATGCTAGCAAACATACAATTTGTGTGTGCACAGTATTATGTATATCATACTGTCAAAATGAATATCATATTTCTCCTGGTAAACGATTCCACATGTTGTCCACTTGCCGTAATATTCCCTCTCCTGCTAACACCAGCATGAAACTGTCTGATGACCTTTGGACACAGAAGAGCAGTGGAAGGATGAGGATAACACTAAGAAAATGGCAGAAGCTAAAAGGTGTGTGCTTTATCATTACAATTGTATTACTGCTATTACTATGGATTTTTATCTGTATACAAATATTCTACCTGCACTTTTTTTTTTCTGTACCAACTACATCAAGACCAATAATGATTCCTGAATTAGACTTAAGATTTCACCTTTGCTAACAATAGCTTCTTGACCTTTATACACAAGGTGTGCTTCCTCTTTGCATATAGACTTGAACGCAACATCACATGGGTAGGTTTGAGTCTGTCTCAAACAGACTTACTGAGAGCCTCCACTGAGAGCTTTTGATCTGGGATCTTTACCCAGTTTCCAGTATAATCATTTATATCACATTTGTCCATGTGTTGTTTGTTACATGTTTATATTGTTGCTTGTGCATTTGCTTGTCTGTACATAATATTCCTTGCTTGGATTCTTTTACTGTTTCTATACACATTTAATTAAAATGCTTACGATTATAATCCACATTTGGCTTCTATCACAAAGCAGAGACATGTTCCCAGCAAATTATTATTTACAACAAAACTGGTGAATGTCACAAAAGTGAGCTAGGGATTCATAAATTAATAAATATTTAGTAGTAGAATATGTGTTCCATTCAGTGATTTCTACAGCTGCACCCTAGGGTGTTCCCCTTTGCATGCTGACTTAAATAGTGAACGTGTAATTAAATAGGTGACCATTGGAGTTACAGCTGCTGTTTAAGCTGCCTCTTTGTGTTCAAATAAAAGTAAGAATGAGTATTTCATTAGAAGGAGGGAATCAAATAAATTCCACCTGTATTCTGATTTACAGGGTTAGTAGCACTGCATTTGTGTTAAGCATGAACATATGCATCACCTTGGCTTCTCCTTGTTTCAAAAGTGGAACTGATCTGGGAATAACCAGATGACCTTCTGAGAAGGTCAAAGTGCAGGAAGTAAGAAGTGGTATTAATAATTCTAGCAAGGCAGGGAGTTATGCACTAAAATGTTGTCCACTTGTCCACTTCCTGGTGCCTAGATTCAAATTTTTGATTTTCTAAATTTCCATTTTGCTTGAAGGCTATGCCACAAAAATCTGGCTAGAAGTGTCAATGTTTATATGCTAACAAGTCCCATTCTTTAAAGTCCTGTAGAGGATGGTCTCACCTGGTTCCCAGAGAAAGAGAACATGGTGACTAGAGAAAGCAGTGCTGTCATCTCTTTTATCAAAGAACCCTGAGGTTGACATCAGAGACAATGCTGCAGCGACCATGTTTCTCTGCCTGTGGAAACCAGGATCTAAAGCTCTTTTTGAACACTTCTCCATGAAACTACATTGCAGTTTCTCAAGTGGCACCTCACAGGCAAATTTGAACTGCAAGCAACCAACAAGTATCCTGCTGATAGCAGGAGTCTTTCTCTGCACCAAACTTCACAGGATGTGATAAATGTGTGTGAATGAGGAAAGGACCAGAAATCACTTTTAGGCTTTTGCAGTAAGACAAGAGTAAGTAGAACTGGCGTACCACTGCTCAGTCCTTGCTCCCTCAATCCAACCCTTTGCTTGTGCATATTAACCTTCCTTTAATTTGTCAGACCTTACCCCCACAAATGGAAGGGTGGAACATTCTTGATACCAGGAAGTCTGAGGTGAAAAGCCTTCAGCATCCCAACCTGACCTACTTTGTATGGAATAATTAGTGATTATTGGATCAGAGATTTATAGCAACTATAGCTCTAGTTTTGGAACACTTGCCTATAAGCTGCTGAATACCAACAGTGATATATTCAAAAAACAAGAACTGTAACCCTTTCAAATTAAAGTAATGAAAATCAATACAAAACCCTATGAGAAGGAAAGCTGATATTAATTCCAAACAAAACTTATTCTCCACACATCCTATAATTCTTTCCTCAGCTGTACTCATATAAACGTGTACACTGGTACTATGGGATGGATCACTTCTGCTTAACATGAAGCATGAGATGTGCCAGCTGCTGAATCCTTGCTATGTATTCTGAAATCTCTTTGCTGGTAGCTGGTTTGGGTCAATTATTTTGTACCCCTCAGGAGTACCCAGTTACTGAAGCATAATCTTTTGCTTCAGGAATTCACTTACAACAGCCTCCAAAAATGTTAGGCAAGGCAGCTGCCCATTTTCTTCTATTTCCTCATTTTGGGTGTTTTGTGCCTGCAGACTGTCTTCCTATTGGAATTCCAGGATGGGGATGGCACAACCCACATGATACAGCCATGCAGCCATTCTCTTGTTGCCAGAGTGCCAGTCTTCTGCTGCCGAGGCAGCTGTCCTGCTGCCTTGCTGCAAGCAGCACCTTCCTCAGTTGCTACCGATTTTATTTCTGTCATTGGCCATCAATGCTGGCCATTCTTCCAACCTGTGCTCTAGTGCTTCTTGGGGTGCATTCATGTAGATCTGTTTCTGTTCATGCTGTCATCTCAGTCTGTGTATTTCTGCTCTACAGCTGTGGGTTAGATATTCTCCTCCAGCCTGGGTGAAGGCATGACAGACTATGAGAGCAGGGCATAAAGCTCATGCATTGCCTCAACCTTTCCTATGAGCTGGAGAGGCTCTCAAGGCTTTCTCCTCTCTTATCCGTAGGCATCAGAATCCATAGTTGGAATGAGTGTACTCTATTAAGCCTTCCAGAGGCACTAACTTAAACAAGAACAGTGGTCTATATGTGCTGATATACTCCTCCCAGCTGTGGAACTGGACCAGAGATGCCAAGTGTAGAAATTCTTCTTCTGGAAGAGTTCCCTATGGAAAGAGGAATCAAATATCAAATAAAATGTCAGTAGTTTGCCACCATCTCCCCCTCTTTGCTCAGCTGCTTAAGCCTTACTGAAATACAAGAAAAAGACCACAGAAAAAAGTTCATAGAGTTAAATAAATTATTATAACAACTCTCAGACAAATTCTTGTTCTTCAAAATTAATTTCAAAACCTCAGATATGGTGAGATAGTCCTTAGTGTCAAGTCTTTGAGAGACCACTGAAAGACAATACAGTTTGTAGATGTGAGGATGAGAATCCTTAAAGCCAATCTCTCCTGAAATACTTTATTTTTAAGGTTTGTTAGTCATACACAGAGTTATAGAATTACATGTGCAAGAATAACAGCAGTTCCTGCTGGAACTATGCGCTACGCTTATCTCCATGGCAGCCAAGCAATTAAGAAAAGAATAAGCAAACATCTACTGCTGCATACTTTTTTCCCTCAGCCCTCTTCCTGTCTTTTTTGTTATTTGCCAGCAACACGTACTATGATGTTTGGACCAGTCAAAGTTAAAAGACTCTGAAGGGGGCACAACATTTTATATCCAGCCCTTCAAAGTTCTGTTCCTGCTGAATGCATTCAGTCTTATCCTGGAATGAGGGGGGACTGAGTGTTGTAATGACTGGGGATCAGCTATCAACTCTTTCCAGAAGCAGCTCTGCCAATTCTTCCACTTCACACTGGCAACTCATAGGCCCCAGCTTTAATCTCCTTTCCCTCATCACAGAGGGATGTCTGTATCCTGTGCTGTCCTGTTGTTGGCACTGTGAACCCTTGTGACCGATGGGCCATAATCTCGTTGCTGACACAAACTTCTCCACAAAAGCACAGGCTAGAGAGTGAGACTGCAGAGGAAAAATATGGTAAAGAATAGAATATAGGAAGAAGATAAGAGAAACTGCAGTTGATGCAGGACTTGATCAGACAGCCATATCAACTAGCATCTTGCTTATACATGACTGACCTCATCTATCCTCATTTTATCCATTTTCCCATGCTTGCAATTGCTGCCCCCCCCCCTTAATCCATCTCTTTTCCCACCCTTGTCTCCTCCCAAATAAAGAACTGTAGTTACTTTTTCCCCATTGGTTCCAGTTATGCTACGCCCATAACCACATTTGGCATTTTTGATACCTTTAGCTATTACAACTCAGCCTTACATGACACAGAACCACTAAGGTTGGAAAAGACCTCTAAGAAGATCATCCAGTCCAATTGTTAACCCAGCACTGCCAAGTCCACCTCTAAACCATGCCACATTTCCATATTTTTTTAAATATCTTCATGGGTAGCGACTCTACCACTTTGCTGGGCAGCCTGTTCCAATGCTTGACAACCTTTTCTGTGAAGAAGTTTTCCCAAACCTCTACGAGGTTTATTGATACGGTAACCTGGACACGGAGGTTTTTTTCCCAAGATTGAACTCCCCAAAAAGACTCCAGTAGTGTCCTCCAATTCTCTTACCTGTAGAGATTGTCCTTCTCTCACACAGTTCCCCATAATCAGCTTTGAAATCCAGCTGTTTCTCATGGTGTTACACTGTAATGTTTGCCAGCTGCTCACTCTGCTGTTTGTTATGTTTGGCAGTTTCTCTTATGTTCCCTATTTTCTCATGCTCTGTTCCATTACCTAAGCCTCATCATGGGCCCTAGTCATCATCATAATATATTTCAGTGGGGAAAGTAATCCATAATGTGTCCCAGTGCAAAAATCACAGAAAAATACAAATAACTTGTCCCTAAATGGAATCACAGAAAACATGATTGGAAAGGATTTCTGGAAATCATCCAGGTGAGTCTTGAGAATTGCCATGGAAAGAAATTCACCACCTCTTTGGTCAACCTGCTTCAGAGCTTAACTACTCTCACCACAGAAAAATTCCTTCCTTAGAGGTCACTGGCATTTCTACTGCTCTGTCTTGTTACTGAAAAATATTCCTCTTGTCATTTACTGTGCACCTCTGAACCAAGTCTGGTGCAAAGTTCTCTTTTACAGCATGAAAGGCAAGCTTGTTCCCATATTCTATGAAGTCCACTTTTCTGCTTATCCCAGTCACATCAGCAACACGTGTGGTTCAGGACAAGGAAGAGGTTTAAAAAAAATCAATTAACATTAACCAAATTAGTTAATGAAAACAAAAGTCAGCTGCCTTTCCTCATAAACAGTTCAAAGGCCATGGAGATGTATCAAATACATCACAGTTTTCAATTCTGTGGAATCACTTCCCCTAAATCAAGGCTACCTCTTGTACAGAGAGAAAGAAGGGCAGAGCCTTGGGTTTAGAGAAGAAGAGGCAGGGAAGCTATTCCAAAGCTTTAAATGAAAGGAAAGACACTGCCAGAAATTCAGAAAAGGAACTCAATACCTGGCTAAGGATGTTAGTATTGTCTGAGTTGCTAAGCAACCACGTAAGTTATTAGTTTCAACATGATGTAAATTCTGTTATTTCAAGAATGAATTACAGTCTACTTTGTATTATTTAGGAGATACCAAAATGTGCTTTGTAGTGATAGAATATTTCTCAGTCTTTCACTTTACAGAAGCCTGCCACTAACATATAACATTCATACACTGGTTAAAAAACATAAAATTCTTAATACAAATCTGGATACCCAGATAGAAGAAGCCTTCTTTCCTCACTTTTTCCTCTTTCTTTAAGATGTTTTAATGTCACCAAACCTGAAGTTGATCTCTACCACTAAGTCCTTCTATTTTTTTTTTGTATCTGTATCTCTGTCAGTTTATGGCAGAAAGATGTATTATAGTAATCAGTGTTCTGCCGAAGGTACAGCAGCGTTTTTGATGCTTATAAGATGTATGAGCTAAAATAACCATTGGTCAGCATAGATGTAAACTATTTCAAAAAATGCTGTTGAAATCATCCCAGAGAACTCTTTTTACCTTTTACAGTTTTGTTTTTGGTTTCTTTGGTTTGGTTTGATTTTTTTTTCTTTTGTGCTGAAATAGGTACCAAAGCATATTCAGAGATTTTTGGTTGTTGTACCATTTCAAGGTAAAGAAAAAAATTCAGTGACATGAAAAGAGAGAAAGCCACATAGGATAAGATGGGAAATCATTTAAAAGAAGATCAGCAGCTTAATACATTTGCAGATGTAAGTATTTACTTATGATTTCTTGTGATTTGTACCATGTAAGAAATTCGTACCACGTACTTAGAAGTAATACATAGATCATTGCATAACTTCTCATCAGTTAGAATGATTCCACTTTTGATTGTACCCTGGATATGATGGGCCAAATTATAATTGTAACCTAGAGAAAGCTGGGGAGGTTTTACAGATCTCAACAGACCAATTTACACTGGTCAAGCACCTGATTCATCCTTCCTCCTCTCTTGGCACTTCCTTATTGCTGTTTGGAGAAGGAAGGTAATTTCACATTTGCAGTCTATTTAGGAATTTGTTTATTTTTAAATAAGGAAATGTTTCTTCTGGGTGTCATTTGAGAGTGAACAATAGCCTCAGAACTTAATTCGAAAAGCAGCTCTTAAACATACAGTTGCATCATGAATATTTATCTGGCCACATGCAAAAGCTCTGAATATCTTGGCTCCACTGTTCTCCTTCTGCATGAGACCCCCCTTTGTTGGGAAAACGCTGGCTGCCATCGCAACCAAGGGCAGCAGAAGGCGAGGGGGCTGGCAGGCAGGGAGAGAAAGCAGGTTGGGTTTTCAGGCTAATTACAAGGTTTTGTGTTCTGGGTCACCTTGTAAATGAGATACGATGCTCAGAAAGCTGCAGCCAAAGCTGCTCAGCAGAAAGTGGAGCAAACGCACAAAGGTTCTGCTGGTGTTTAGCCTTTCTTGAACACAACCTGCAATTTTCATGGTGAGAAATTACAATGGTTCTAGAAAATTGGTTCCTAGGGCATCTTGCTAAACAGACAAAAGTTGGTTTTATATGCCAGGCTGTAAAACCGGTCACTCTGGGTCTGGTGAGTGATCTGTATCAATAGACTTCTCCCCTCAGAATTCTTTTGATACACTTGCTAAAATGCAATAAAATTAATTTTAACACAGCCTCAAAGAAACAGATTTGAGCAGCTTTGCAAGCTAATGCTACTTCAAAACATTTTGTGATATTGATCAATTTAGCACTCCATCAGTTTAAGGCTGGCATGCTATATGATTATCTGTACTGCACATGTAAAACATTTCTAGGCTATCTCAGGAACAGATCTGAAGGCAGCTGGAGTCTGGTTCCTCTCCTCTGCCTGTGGCCTGTGCTTATGTTGTTCATTCACCTTATAATTCTGCAACTTGAACCACACTTGCCACAGGAATATTGTGAAAATTAGTATTTGTACTCCTCTTTGGAGAAGCCTCACCTTCACTCCTGCTATTTTCTGGATGACAGTGGGCTGGTTATTTATTTACACAGTAGGGCTCCGTTTTCAAACTCTGCTTCATATAAATGAGCACCAAGGACACTTTTACTGTTAAAAAACTGTACGGGGTGTGTATGTGTTAGACTCAGACCATACCAGGGCTGATGTCTGATGCAGGGTATGGATGTTGTATATGAAATTGCAGACAGGACTGTAAGAGCACTTTGGGAGCCCCTCAGGCTAATTAATTGAAGCCTAATGCACCTGCACACTGCACCTCAGCTTTACCTGTGCAGATCTGCAAGGAGAGGACTTAGCTGCTGAATATTTGCAGCCCTGGGGCTATTTCAAAGCTGTGTAGATGTGGCACTTAAGATAAGGTTTAGTGCTGTACTTAGCAATGCTGGGTTAGTGGTTGGACTCAATAGTCTTTAAAGGACTTTTCCAATCTGAACGATTCTATGATAGTGTTTACCTAAGTGTTGATGAGGATATCAGGATGGACCTCTGTCCCTCACTATTCCCTGTCTGCCCCTCACAGACTGTTCCCAGCACACCACTAACAAGACTTACTCTCCTACGGTTCTGGCTTTCTTCCTGTCTGCCTTGAGCAACACGGAAAAGTCACTTACAGAGAGAAAAACAAGGGATACAATGAGTCATCCCTTTGATAGCTCAGATCAGGCACATAACTCCTAGAGCTTGCTCATAAAGTTGGGGGTCACAAGGTTCAGTTTACATCAGAGCCATCATGTCTAAGACCTGCTTTTGGACTCTGCCTGTACTTTAGTGAAATAATTTAGCCTAACTCAACTTTTATAACTGAGTCAAAGAATGCCTGAGTGAAACCTTATGTTCTCCAATATTAAGAATTTCTCAATGATGTAGTAGGTCTGGAAAGATGGTCTTGTCTCTTCTAGCCGTATACATAAGCATTATATTAAGTTCTTTATCTTCTTTTGAATTATCTGGCTTTAATATTTACAGTTGCTCTTGTTTTGCTTTTTTTTTTTTAATCTTAGTTGCAGTACTGCTGAAGGTTGCTGTTGTATAAGAGCTTCAACAGTATGAAAAAATCCAGTCAATTTTGCATATTCTCTCTGCAACAATAGGGCAGCATCTTCCTTTAAAATATGCCAGTCCTTTGAAATTAGCAAGCAATTTGTTCGTTAGTGCACCTAAACACTAAAGAGGCAGTAAATCAATCCCTTCCCTCGGGTCCCTTGGTTCCAAAGGTTTTGCAAAAGATGCAAAATTAAACAAGATTTTTATTCTAGTGAACAGAGTCAATTCAGACCAATGGTTGAATGGGAGAATATTGCCTCTTCCTCAGGCAAATCTAAATCTTTCATCCTGCCCTTACTGGGGCTACCTCAGGACTGTTGCAAAGACAACTACTATAAAAATGGATCAGAATAGCCTTTTGCCTCATCATCACATCTCCCCAAATATTGCTGTCTCTGCAATACTTTTTTCTGCTTCTATGCCCAGGAGATAAACCAGCTTCAATAATTTGCAGCAATTTATAATTATTGATGAGTCTTCAGGTTGCCTTCTTTGAAAGGAATACATACCCATTAACCACATATTTGATTATTAGAACCCACTTCAATCCCCTCTTATTCTACTGACAACTGGACAAAATTGTGTGGAAATTGTTCTGCAGTTTTCTAGCTCTGCAGTTTAGCAGATCACTTAGAGAAAACAGCCCAGCAAAATTGCTATAATTCCTTTCAATTTTTAATAGCTCTCTTGTGCTGTGGCTTTAATCTGTATGAAATTGCTAGAGCACTGAGTAAATAAAGCAGCTGTTACAGCTCATGGAGCTACAATATGGCCACAGCTTCCTTGAGAATGTTCAATACTACTACACAAAGTAGTAAATGGCACATAGCCATTTAAGTCAGTAAAGAATATAGAATTATAGTTAGAAAAAGGACTCCTGGATTCTAACATGAGAAAATGTCAGTACTGTATGATATGCACAGTGTGGAATAGAACCATGGGACCTGACAGATGCACAATTCCTGGTTGTGTAGGGCTGGATGTCTGCATACCTGTACATTTAAATACCACTTCTTTACCTGTTAACACATAATCACTAACATGTGTCTGTGGCTGTTTAAATGATTGTACAACCGCAGGCTATGATAGTTTGAACTTTTACATATTCATTTAAATGTGTCTGTGTTTACTTGACCAGCCCCAGAGTGAAGATAAGAAGATAAGAAAAGGAAATGCCAAAGCTGTGAAACAGAAATTCTTTTTTTCTCTGCTTTTCAGAATGCATCTGAAGTAGTTCCCAGATGACTTACAGAGGTGAGCTAACATTCTACAATATTAAAACTCATTCTATTAAGCTGTTTTGAAATTAAACTTAATGTTATATCAGTGGCAAGAGGTCTTAGGCACAGCAATATGGTTTTATGCTGGAAGATCTTTGTGCAAAGGACGATGTCTCTATAACTCTCAGTTTAATATCGACTCTCAAAACCCACATGTACCTGATCCAGCATATGCACGTCCTTTTTCTTTGCCATCATTTAGAAAAGAGGATTTCTAAACATTCTATCAATGTTGACAAATCCTCTGAAAAAATAGTGGAGGGGTTTATATGTGAACCAAAGTTGACATATACTTTATGCAAATGTTTGCTTAAAAGCTGTGTACATTGTCTTTGCCTTAAATGGCATGGTTCTGGAAAAATACAGTGTGTGCAGATATCTTTGTAGGTCAGGAATCTGACTTGCCAACTACATTTGTAATTCTGAAATGATTAGGAAGAAGACTTCAATCATCGAGGAATAGCAAAGGCAAGATTATATATTAAGGAAAGTATGCATTAGAAATAAGCTAACACAGCTTTTGGTGCAGGGAAGGCTTTACATAGATACAGGGAGGACTGTGGGAGCTCCCTAAAAGTGTGTGCAAGTGTTGGACATTAGAGTGCATAGACAGACTCTGTTTGGATTCCTGATGCCCTTCAACAAGATATCTTACAAAGAACCTTAGAGCATCTCAGGTTTTAAAAAGACTGAAGTGAATATTGGAAGCAGTTCAGAGAAGAGTGGCAAGTACGATCTGAAGCACACAAAGGCTTCTGTATGAGGAACAGCTAAACGGATTAGCCTGAAGTCTGGAAAAAATATGATTGGGAAGGGAATATTGCAGTACTCTATACAACCACAAGTGAAGAGGAGAGAAGGAGATGTGTTCTCCATACATCTTCCAATGCAAGCACTAAGAATCAAATTAGTGGATGACTAAATCAAAACAAATGAAAGCAGACTTCTTCACATAATGCAAATATGAACTGTGGAGCTCCTTACTCTGAGATTTTGTAGATGTTGAAGTTTAAAGACATTCAGAGGGCAGTCCAAAAATTCATGCAGGAAAAAAATTGAGACTTATAAAGCTCAAAGGTAATATACATCAAGATGATGATGTCACAGAATCATAAAATCGTTATGGTTGGAGAAGATCCTCAAGATCATTGATCCCAACCATTAACCCAGTACTTCCAAGTTCACCACTAAACCACTTCCCCCAGTTCCACATCTACACTTCCTAAATCAGTGAAGACTGGGGAGCATACACAGTCAGTCAGCTGTGTACTGCTACATTGTTCTGAGGCACAATTTTCTCTGTCTACAAATCCTCTCCTCACTTCCTGTGATCTTTCCTTAGGCTGTTTGTGTTCCTCAAATAATGATAAAAGGTAACAGCAACAGCAATATTTGCATGGCAAGCTTTGTAACTGATTCTATGATAAATTTTGGAGCTAAAAGGATGAGAGAAAAAGAGGTTTACTAATGACTTTCTTTCTTTTGCTTTCACCATCATCGAGTGATCATATTGGTGAGTGAGCTCATCAAGTTCCAGCATGTACTCCTAAGGGCTCCTTCCCCTCCACTCAATCTAAGTAGATCATCTAAGCTGAGCAGCAAGTTAGATTTTTCTTGGAATTGTAATGTTCTGCAACATGAGTACCAGCCTCTAGAGATGACAGAGGTTACATGTACCCACAGCAGAGCAACTTTAGGAAGTCCATTCACATAAAAGCAGAAAATCTGTCCAAGGAAACAGTGAAGCTGTGTGAAGCTGTGCATCTTCTGCAGTGTGCTGCCTAAGTGGAGAAATTCCCAGGCTGGGTAAAAAGCAATGTCCCATAGTTTATGCCTAAGGTCTCTGAAAGAAGAAATGTTGTTGAGTTTCTTTAACATCCTTCTCTTAAACGGGATTTGCTGTATCACTGAATCCATCTTTTGTTTTATCGAGTAGTAGATGCCTATTCAATTATTCATTTGAGCATTGTAACCTAATAAGTGATGACGGGAAATTATATTATATAATCTTAGACCAAGTGACATCTGGTGTTTGATTAGAGATCTATTCAAAGCCATTTTTATCTGCAGAAACTTCTTGGGTCTTATGCTTTGACCAAGTCAGAGAATGTCTCAAGAAAATATGGGCCAAATGCAATAAAATAGTAGGCAATAGTCTGTTATTGAAAATGTAGTAATACTTTAAAACAAATAATAAGCACGAAGATGGAATTTCTCATATATTTCAATGAAAATCTCTTACTTTCACGGTGTGTTTCTAAGGTGACTAAGGGTAAAATATTTTCTCTACAAAAATGACACCTACCAGTCATTTCAGAGACAATTATAAGCTTCTGTTTGTTTACTGACAAGGACCTGAAAATCTCTGTTATGGTACTGAAGTGGCTTGTTATATGCCATTACATTTATATAGACACAGGAATAACACTCCAAATAAAAATTTATGAATGTCAACAATTAACATCCTTTTTTTGCTGCAGAAATTATATAAATATGACCCAAGTAACTTATTAAATAATGCAGTATGACACTAATTTGAATTACCTTTTTCCAGATTATATATAAAAGTAGCTTTGTCTTCCTTTGAGGAATATTTGGATAAATTTGTTAAATGTAATGAAATTGCGAACAGCAAATGTAGTAGATTCAGGTCAGGTCTGTAGGAAAAGAAATTTTAAGTGCCATTCCTTAGCACATGAAGGGACTTTTCTTCGAGGAGAGAAGAAAGAATTGTTTTGGAAATTTTCATACTGTGAAGGAAGATGTTTCTATTTTACTGTCTGCATTACATCTTGTTGAGACTAAAGACAATCTAGTTCTCAGTATGAAATACGTCACAATACAGAAAATAAAGATTCCTATTTTAAGAGCATTGCAAGAGCTGTTATAGAAGTATCCTTTACTGTATGCTCACTTCTCCATTACTTTAATTAAAAAAATATACAGAAGGTTCTTAAGCGTACGGAAGTAATTGAAATACATGCAGCAAGCACAGTTTTCTCAGAGCAGGGCAGATATTTGTGTCACCTTGGCTCTCTGCTCTGCAGAGCTGGAAGGACATCTGGCACCTGCCCAGAAACGCTGCAGCTATTAATCATAGTAGAGTAAGAAATGACTTTGTGTTGAAACATGAGTATCCAGAAATATTCTTGGCAGGGATATTTCTCTATTATGAACTTGCTGTTAAGCTGAGTGTTTGGAACACTTCTTACACGTTTTTTAAGTCTTTATTTATAAAATTCACCTTTTAAGTACATTTATTTAGCAAGGTTTCAGTAAAACTACAAGTTCAGTAAGTAGTTTCTAACTGATCTACTTAAAATCTCAAAGATCACTTAGGGCAAAAAGAAGTGGATTGCAGGGTTTATCCGCTCCATTTCTGCGATCAGAGGAGAGTCAGAGATGAGATTATAGAGTACCTGGGGTAAATGCTAGAATCACACAATAAGCACTTTCAATCACTTGGGAAACTGCACTCATTGAAGAAAGCAATTTATAAAAACATCACAATACGAAATATTTGGGAAAGTGTCAAACCATTCCCACCACTTAGCAGTTTGTTCAACTGAATTAGAAAGGTCAATCACTGAAACCCAAAGTGCTCTGCCTAGGATGACTTTTTTGCTATCAAGAGATTCTCTTGGTATGAGAGAAACAGATTGTCTCAGACACACTGGTGATTCATCTTACGCTGAGAACTGACTAACAATGACAGTGCCTTGAACTGCATGAAAAAAAAATACCAAATTATCAAGAGCTATAGGTAGGATAAACCAACAGCTGAGCAGCATCCAACTCCCGTAGCAGCTATGTCTGTCCCTGTCAGATGCACAGCTCTGCATTACTTGCTCTTCACAAGGAGGTTTAAGCAAAAAATTTTTCAAGGACAGGGGAAGGCTGGGCACCCAGCTGCTTCTCCTTCCAGTAAAAAAAGGGACAGAGAGGATGCCGAGCTTTAACAGGTTGCAGCAAAATCCTTAGAATCTTCTTGATCTGTTTCTTTCTGTGCCTGAACAAAAGAATTTGACACTGACTTTGTTTATCCTAAATGGAATATAGGAGCACACACTCCATTTTAAAGAACTGTGTACTGAGCAGCATTATCTAGCATCTTCTCATCTCACAATGTATGTAATAAATAAAATTGTTTTAAAAAAATTACTTGTAATTACATATTCCCTATTATTTCCAAAACCTTATTAATCTTACTAAAAACTCAAGGATGCACTTGAAACCTGAATGCCTTCAAACTTTCCTTTGAGATAATAAAAGGGCAAAAAACCTTTATTTTAGAAGCTTTGCTGCCTGGTTGATGTTGTTTTAATGTTTCCCTTAAATAAAATTCCATCTCACCTCCACCCACACAATCCAGGTAAGAGAGTGGGAAAAAGGAAAGATGTCTCCTTTACCAAATGCCTTGAAGGTTATCATCAAACAAAGCAGACATCAGGATAACTCAGACATGTGCTCCTTGTCAGAGAACCAATTAAAAAATGAGAAAAATTAGGTTGGCTTTTTCTGTTCCATATGTAACTGGAAATGGAAAACACCATTGTTTCTAGCAATTCTCATTCTACATTATAAATTCATATACACTCATTCTGGCCACCTTTTCCTCCCTGAGACAAACATAATTTACAAGGGTTACCTCTCTTCAATACTATGCTAGATATGAACAGTTGCAGCAATAGCAATGTTTTGCATCGCTAGCCCAGAATCAGTAAGTGAAACAAGCATAAAATAATAGAATAAAAAAGTATTAAAAAATTGGAACAGAATCTGAGCAGAACATGAAACCTTATCATTTGAGGTTTTTCTGGTTCATTTTTTAAATTAATTTTTATTCCTAAGGTACATATCTACCACCTAAAAAAATGTTTTATTAGATAAATTCCTCACAAAACACAGGCAGCTGAAATTTCATGGTGATGTGACCTAATGCTATTCCCTAATCCTCCAACTCCACTAACTATCCCAGTCATCATGTTTACGGTGACCACCTAGGTATCCAGGGAAAGCATGTGATTGATCCATGTAAATCACATGGCTGTAAATCACCCCTCTGAGCTGGGGAAGCCTGAAACCTTCTCATCAGCAGGCACGGGTGTCCGTGTTATGGGCATAGCCATCTTCACTGTGGCCAGCCTCGGGTACTTAATTCATTAATGCATAACAATAAAACAATACTCTTACAGAGCAGACATTTCACACAGTTCCAGGCCCTCTGGGCTGTAGAGCTGCTTATCCTCATAGCTCTCTAACTCCAAGCTAATCCCAGGACAAAGGGTGATGGCTTCAAACTGAAAGTGGGGAGGTTTAGGTGAGGTATTAGGAAGAAATTCTTCACTGTGAGGGTGGTGAAACACTGGAATAAGCTGTGAACACTCATGTCTGAAAGTGCTCAAGGCCAGGTTGAAGAAGGTTTTGAGCAATTCCCCCATGGCAGGGGAGTTGAAACTAGATAATCTGTAAGGTCCCTTCCAATGCAAACTACTCTGTGATTCTATGAATCCATGAGATATAAATAAGACTTCTTGGAAGCACCAGTTTTAGTCCTACTCCACCAAATCTGACACACAAGCTGGTGTCAGGGCTAGGTGACAGAATACTCCAATATCCAGACCAGCATTTTAGGAGGCCTCTTGCCTCCTAAATGTTCTCTCAACTATCAGTTAAATACAGTTTCCCCTGCCTGCTGTCAACAATTTTGTTCTTAAGCTCCATTTCTGTCTACATTATACACACATGAAAAATCGTCTTTACTTGTGTCCTATATACATTCCCCTTGGCAGTCACAGGCCTGCCTCCAACAGGTCCTAGGGACCCAGGGCAATCCAGGCCGAACCAAACACAAACACAGAGCACCTTTCCCTTGGCACTCTTCCAAGTTTACATAGTTAAAATTGTGAAAGCGATTAGAGGAGGAACAAATACATGAAAAAGAAAGTGTGCAGGACAGGGTAGTATCAGGCAGCAATTAGATTAACTTAGACTGGTAGGTAACAAATTTTAAAAGAAACAGAGTCTTCTGTTTTTATTTTTCCTCTTTCTATGTCAAAGCTTGGGGGTACTTGGCATCATGGATGGGCTCTGCTTCAGGCAGGTAACTGAGCACAGATGGTGCTTCAGGTGTGCAAATTATGCCACCAGTAACTCCAAACATGCCTAAATCCCTTCTGAGTCTCCAGCAGATTAGGTAGGCCTGCTATGGAGCAAGTGCATATAGTGCTATTTTGGAGCTCCGGCCAAATACATTTAGCAACCAGAAGAAAGTTAAAGTAATAAAATAATTTGCTGATGCAAGTCAAGACAGATCTGGGAGAACAAATATAAGCACAGAGGGCTCCAGTTTTAGAAATACCCAAGACTAAAAGGGCTCCTCTTGCTCCCACTGCAAACCAAATCTATCCCACAAATCTCCGACCTCTGGGTGAGGAGCCACCATCCTGTTCCATACTGAGGCTCCCTTATGTATGAACACTTACAGATCCCACAGATGAGCTCACAGCTAATCAGGACTTCAGGGGACAATTGCTGATCCCCAAAATCTATTTCAGGAACTAAAACAGAAGTTTTCATCATAAAACCAAAATACCAAGCTGACACTGCCTTTGAATGTAAGATTTTAAGAACCAAGTTTTGATATACATTTTATTTCTATCAGTGTGGAACTAGAATAGGCTATTTTTTCCACAGCTTTCAGTTCACACTCCAAAGACAAGCACACAAAAGAAAAACATCAGGATTTAGATTTTTTTCAAATTTTTATTCAACAGCGTGCTTGCAGAAAATGAATAAACAAAAGCTTACATTAAATACTGTGCAAAATATTAAAGTTGTAGAGGATCTAGTCCCCCGGTATGTTCACTTTTTACATCGTCAGCCATCTGCACTGCAGCTCCCAAAACAAAACAAGATCTGAAGGTTTTCCTGGCTGCAGCTAATTATGACACATGAGAACTGCAGCCCTTGAAAGGCTCCTGCTCAGTAGAATTTGGCAAGACAAAAGCAGTCAACTATTTGTACTGCAGTAAAAAAACCCCAGAAGTTTACAAATAAAAAATAATCAAGTGTAATAAATGCATTTCTCTTAAAAAACAGATGAGCCCACAATCCTGAGGCACACTTTTCAGAAGACAAAAAAAAAATGTTCTTCTGCTATGGAAATGCACTTTGTAGGAAATGCTCTGCATTGATGACCTGTAGGCAATTACATTTCTCAAACCCTTCAGGAAAGAAGAGCAGATTACCATAGGAAGTTTCAGCCACAATCAGAGTAGAAGTCCTCAGAAAGATTCGGTACCTTCAGACCAGAACCATGAACAACCATCGAGCTCCTTTACAGTCACCACTGCCATTTTTAGTATAGTTGTTAGGAGGGCTTGGATTCCCTCTCTCCAATCAATGTTTTTACATGGTGGTGTCAGTTTATAGAACGTTTGTAGAGCTGTCAAAGGCCAGCCTAAGGAGGAGGATCCTCTCCTCTAATAGCTTTGTACTTTGCCATATCTTCTGGGAACACCTTTGTCAGCTCTTGAATTAACAGGCTTTTAAACTTCTGGAAAGAGAAAAAAAAATTTGTATATACATCATCTGGACAATTTATTTATATTTCATGAAGCAATGTTACCTGATGACCAGAAATGTTTGTACCCGACACACTTCTCAGTGAACTGAAGTACCCAAAAACCCCCAAAACCACACAAAGAAAGAAAGTTGTATTTACAAAATCCACAGAAAATGCCCAAGTGAAATCCACAAGGAATGCTCCAGGCAATTAAAATGTCCTTGAATTCCCATAAATTCACTTGCATTTTCTCCTAAGAAATACAAAGCAGTTAGACCTCTCGAGTAATCTCTGGTGCACCAATATCTACCTGACCTTATTAAGGAAAGCTGATTAAGGATATGTCCTCTGATTTGATATGAATCCACTCCACCTTCAAAAAACAACTCACACCTGCCTTAGAAGTACACAATTTCACAAGCACAAAGAAAGAGCAGTTCAGAACTTATCTCCATATGTCTACATTCTGCAGTATAACTCATCATCCTCCACACTAAGTTCAGCCAAAGAACATTCTCAGAACTCATTAAGCTTCCTTCTCAGACTGTGTTTTCCTGCAGTAGTTCCATGAGTTTAACAGTATCACAGAATGCTTAGGTTCATACTAAATGAAAGCACAAGCTCAGAAACCCCTAAACATTGGCATGCATTTTCACTAATTTTATAAAGCTTAACTGATGATTATAAGGCATATTTGACATTTTAACCCTCTACTATCCACTGAAGACTGGAAAAATACCCCTTTTATTTTGCTTATTTCTAAGTTAGCACCTGGCAAAATTACACACCTGCAAAATAATCCAGTAGTAGCTCTACTGCTACATATAGCTTTAACCAATATAAAATCACAGTGAATGCTACATCCCCAGCTGTGGGATGAACTACAGGCTTCCTTTCCTGAACAGGCTCTGTCAGCACCAATTATGATACAAGGATGCAGAGTGATTTCTAAGACAAATCACATAATGAAAGAAGTTAATAACTACACAAGTGAAAAATACCCACATATTTACAGAAAAGTAAAAACTTATCAAATACATGATTGCATTATATTTCCATTAATTCTGGTTTACCTTCATAGTGTCAATTTTTCCTTTCACTTGCTCATTTTTAGCCAAAGCTCGCTCCAGACACTCTTTAGTGTAAAGCTGAGGGTTGCGGCCTTGATCTATGTATCTGAAAATAGAAAAGACACTACTAAATGATGATTTTCCTACTAGGATGCTCTCCAAGGCATGGAATTACTCATCTTGCTGTCTTTTTTTTTCTACTATCTTCTGAAATGTGCACTTTAAAAAACCACCACAGTTGAACTCAGCCATTTCCAAAAGGCAGCTCAAGGACGAGGCCATGGCCAGCAAACCTGTTTCCAGAAAGCCTGGAGAGCTTTGAACAAAGTATTAAAAGCACATACACACAAAAAATATATATCTACCAGCTCCTCACAGGCAAGATGCACAGCTTATCAAAGGGAGATGATCCTTTTCCAAGCAACTGGAAGGACACTAACCAGGAAGTGAACTAGTTAGAACATGGTGAGCATTAAGCACACGGGAATACGGCACCCAGAAAATCAAGGATGAGGAGGAGCTGCACGTATAACAGTAAAGAGCAAAAAATTAACATTACTATATCAGCAAACCTATGTGCCATTTTGTTTTGCAATACAATTCCTGGCAAAGGGAAACTCAACAAAGAGAACATTTAAGAGAGTCATCACAAGTTTACAGACGGAGTAAAAGCCCAACTGAAAAAAGCTGTGTACAGACAGTAACACACTGTAGTACAGCAAACCAGTAATAGCTGGACCTAGAAAAAACACTAGTAAATTAACTTGCCAGCTATTATCACAAAAGCTCTCTAGTACAGCTCTTCTTCTACGTTCATTTTTCTTTTAATGTTCCCATTATCTGCCAGACTGCCACTCCTGAAACTAAACACCTGATTACCGACTGACTTTATTCTCACTTGCATCTTTAAATCCTGATCCTAATCTAGTGTAAAAGCCTGTTTTTAAAAATGAAAGCTGACTTACTAAATGGATGTCCCTGCCCATGGCAGGAGTGTTAGTACCAGATGTTCTTGAAGGTCTCTTCTAACCTAACCCATTCTGTGATGTTGTGATATCACTAAATTCGGCAGAATTTGGGTTACTGCCTAGATATGCAGAAGTTAAAAAAAAAAAATAAATCTGAAAGGCCAGGCTGGACAGGGCTCTGAGCAACTTATCTAGTAGGTGGCATCCCTGCCATTGGTGGGGGAGTTGGAATTAGATGAGTTCTTATGAGATTGAGTTTGCTTTCCAACTCAAAGCATCCCATGGATACATGAAGTCAGGCGTATATTTCATAATTTCTACTTTTCTGCCTTCTCACCAGCAGACGGTACTTCTGACCTCTTTCTGCCTGCTCACGTTCTTATGAGGCATTCAGCAGGACTGGGTCTGAGACAAGCAGCCCTCAAGCCACGCTGCGAAGCCAGGCTACCTCGAGTCCCCGACTGCAGCACCTCCCCTTCCACACACAGACTTACTCAAAAACTTCCAAGGGCACGCTGATGTCGTGAAGCTGCTGCCGGCATTTGTCGATATCCTGCAAGCCCGTCACCATGAAATTCCTGTTGGAAAGAAAATGAGTCGTGTTTAGCCGATTTCGGGGTCGCTACACTGCCCTGACGGTGGGTGCGAGGCCAGCGAGAGAGAGACCCGAGGCCTGCAGGCGGAAAGGGCCCCGCAAGGCAGCCCGCCCCCCACAATGGTCCCTCACAATTTCTGATTGAGCCCCGTCTGGCTGCTGGGCTGGAAGTCGCTGACGATGATGCCGAGCTGCCTGATGTTCTCCACGAACTTCTCCAGGTGTTCCTCCAGGGAGTCGAACTTCTCCGCCATGGCCGCCGCCTCCCCCGCGCCGCGCCACTTCCGCTCAGGCGCGCCTGCGCGGCAGGGAGGAGCGAGGCGCGGTGGCCACGCCCCCTGCCCAAGCCACGCCCCCTCCCCTCACGGGCGGCGCCGCCCCCGGTCCCGCCGCGTGCAGCCGGCGGCTCGGCGGCACCGAGCGCACACACACAGCATCCTGCCGGCTCCCAGCCTCTTCGGGGCTGAGCAAGAAATAGAAACCGTGACAGGAGGAGCTGCCTCTGCATAGTAACCCCCGCACTGCAATCGTCGGGGGAGTAGCAAAACGTAGAAACGCGGAATCGCAGAGTAGTTTGGGCTGGAAGGGGTTATCTAGTTCTAGTTCTCTGCCATAGGCAGTGAAACCTCTCTCTAGACCAGGTGGCTCAAAGCCCTTTCCAACCTGGGCCTGAACACCTCCTGAGGTGGGGCATCCAGAGCTTCTCTGGATCTTCTCTCTTCCAGTGCCTCAGTACCCTCACAGTAAAGAATTTTTTCCTAGTACCCAATCTAAACGTGCCCTCTCTCAACTTGAGCCCCTTATTTCTTGTTCTATCATGAATTGGTCTATGTTAAATAATCCAGCTGTCAGTCATCCCTGTGGGAAGGCTGACACGCTTAGACCCCTGCGGCACATCACAATAACTACATTTGACAAATAGCTTGTTTCCAGAATGTCTGTTTTGGGTTGGATCTGAGCAGATCAGTCAGGGGATAACTCATCCAGCTCTGGGCTCCCCAACACAGGAAGAACATTGATCCTTGGAGAGAGTCCAGAGGAAGCCACCACATTGATCAGAGGGATGGAGCAGCTCTTCCATGAGGAAAGGTTGAGAGACTTGGGATTGTTCAGCCTAGAAAAGAGATGGGACAATCTAATTACTGCCTTCCAGTACTTGTTGGGAGTCTACAAAAAAGATGGAGAGGGACTTATACAAGAGCATGCAGTGACAGGACGAGGGGGATTGGCATCAAACTAAGACAGTAGGATTTGATTAGATATTATATAAATTCTTTACTGTGGGCATAGTGAGACACTGGAAGAGGTTGCCCGGAGAAGCTGTGTATACCCCATCCCTGGAAGTGTAAAAGACCAGGCTGGATGGGACTCTGAGCAGCCTGGTCCAGCAGAAGGTATCCCCTACCCATGACAGGGATGATACCTGGACTGGATGGTAACTGGATGATACCTTCCATCTCAAACTGGAATTTAATGTATTTTATGCATTTTGTAGCTATAATTTGCAGCAGTTTCTGCTCCACAATGAGAACTGTCAAAATCTGCAATTCTTAGTTTCTTGGATATATCTTATTTTTCCATTTTCTATTCATGACAATAACACCATCAAATGGTCAGTTTCTATTATGGATTACCATGTAGCATGGTTTCCAGTAGCAGTAAGTTGGGTTTTTGCAAAATATAAAGCACTGTTTGGGAGTTCATAGGATTAAGTAAGCTAACCTAAAATTCAAAAAGCAAGCAACTGTAAAGAGCACTGGATATTAAGAAAGATATGGGACTTTGCAGATGTGAAATTAAAAAATAATCCTAGGATGCAGAAAACATTCTATTAGTTCTAGGCCTTGACAAGTATTGTCATCCTATGATAAAGCAATCCCACTGTCCATTGATCAGCAGTTGCTCACCATCCTGTATCTATTGTTGGCAGAAAGTTGTCTGGACAGCGGAAATCACAGGATTATGAGATTTGAAGACAAGTACTTCACACATGAGAGATCTTGGTCTGAGAAAAAGAATTAACTTTTTTCTAATATTAAGAAGGAAGAATGTGGAATAGGGTGCACTTACCAAGTTAGATCTGAATATGAGGAATGGGGGCATCGAGTCTTGAAAGAACAGTGTAAATACAAACAATTGTATGAGGCATGGCTCTGCAGGCACAAGAAA
The DNA here is from genome assembly GCA_018697195.1 of Certhia americana. Classification (NCBI taxonomy): domain Eukaryota; kingdom Metazoa; phylum Chordata; class Aves; order Passeriformes; family Certhiidae; genus Certhia; species Certhia americana. Next base: position 82,837,551 of record CM031858.1, on the reverse strand, counting down.
CTGGGATTCCAACAGAAGAGCTGCTTTATGTCCATCTTTGCTTATGGGCAAACACATTCAGGGAAAGTACAGAGCAGAACCACTTGCTTTAAATTCAGTAACAAAACCAGGGCTTTGAGGTACTGTTAAATCTTCCCTCTTTCCTGCTTGGGTGGAAGCCTTTGATTCTTGGAACTGAGCAAATATGACTTCTAGCTTGCTTGGGGTAAATCCTCTAGAAGTCCACAATCACATCTAACTCAGGGAATGTATTCAACAGAAGAAAATAATGGAAGCTTGACATCAAATATAGAGATATCCAGATCACTATAAATCTGTATTTACTAGCCTGATTAGGTTAGATTATTGAATTATGTTAGATAAATGTATACAGCGCTTTTACAGTTAAAATTTGCTATAAATATATTACCAATTATTAATTTCTTCTCATGATCTTCAGCTTGGGCATCATTTTCATGTTCAGGGGTAAAATGTAAAGATAAGAAACTTATGTTCCAGTAGGGAGAGAGAGAGAGAGAGAGAGAGAGAGAGAGAGAAAGAGAAAGAAAGTCAGTCTGAATTGATCAATATATATGCAGAAACAGGAAGATTTAGAAAGAAAATGTCATGGCTCATGATTTAGTAACCATATTGCACTCATACCCTAATTTTCATACAGGGAGTGGGCAATTACACACTTGCAAGCTGGACATCTGCACTGGCAGTTAAGTAGGGTCTGTAGTAGAGGATGGAATGAGAGGCCATATGGATCAATATGACCATTTGGGAGGAGTAGCGCAGATTACATGAAAGAAAATCCTGTTTTGCAAACCCCTAATGAGTTTTTCAAGGGGTCAGCAAGCATGCAGATAAGCATGATCTAAATGATACTATCTACTTGATTTCCCATTAGCTCTTAGTGAAATCTTTAAACAAAATCTTGTAAGGAAATAATGCAATGGAATAAGGGGAGAAATCCTAGACTGAATAAAGAACTGAATTCCAGATAGGTAATGCAGGACAGGGGCAGGGGGAAACATTTAATTCTTACAAGGGGAGAATTGATCCCAGAAGAGTTCAGCAGGGAACTAGGCTGAAAATTGTGCCATTTAGTATGTTCATAGATGACCCAGAAAAGAGATCAGATGGTACAATGAGAAAATTGGCTTATGAGAAAATTTTTTGGCAGACTAAAGATGAATGCAGTTTGTAGAAAACTGTAGAAGGACCTGAAAAGACTTCAAGATGGATCATGTAAAGCGATGTGCACAGAAAGCAAAAAACCCCTAATTTCACATGAAGATTTGTGACCTCTTGACCATTACCATTCAGGAGCAAGACCTGAGGATCAGAATAGAAAGTTCTTTGAAAACATCAGCTCAGCGCTCAGCAGTGATCAGAAGTCATGTGGAGAGTTAGGAATTGTCAGGAAAGGAATGTGAGAACAAAACAGAAAATGTTGTGCTACTGCATAAATCCAGTTTGCCCCAACTTTGAATACTGTGTGCAGTTCTCATTCCTTGTATAGGATCTGGAAAGGAGTCAGAGCAAGGCTGCCAAGATAACTGTAGATATGAAATGGCTTCTGTAATAGGAAAACATGAGTAGACAGGGACTCTTCAGCTTGAGAGAGCGAGCTCACTAATGAGATTTATGGCCAACACTTCACTGTATTTACAGAGTCATGAGTGGTCGGGAGCCTAGACTGTCTTTCAGCGCAAAAACTAGGGGCCATCAATGTAAAGCCAAGAAGTGACAACTTCAGAACATGCAAAAAACAGTGATTTTTTTCATACAAAGCTCATAAGGCCTGTGGGACTATTTGCCAGTGGATGTTATGGACAGAAAGTACTTAGCTGTATTGAAGGAAGAATAGGATGAATGCTTGATAGACAGTCAGGAAGATGTAGGAAAACCGATCCTGGCTCAGGAAATCCCATGAACTGAAGGTAGCCCTAGGCCAGGAGGGTAGTCAGGAGAGGTCTCATAGATGCTGTTCTTATCTTTGCTCTTCAGAATTTACTTCTGGTTAGTGCTGAGCACAGGATTCTGACCCAGATGGAGCCTTCATCTGAATCTGGTGGGTTACTGCTATGAGGTCCTCCCTGCTTGGAATGTCAAATGGTGGCCTGTGTTGTAAAGGATGCAGACAGATTGCAAATGGTTCTTACCAAGCAGAAGATAAAAAGATTGATTTGAGACTGTTTTACAGCCTTTGGGTCTGGAAAAAGCTCAGCTCGCTGTTTTCTTATTTAGTCTTACATATACTCCAGATAAATGACTTGTCCAATATAATATGACACAACATGGTGTTTAAGATTCATTACTGAAAGTGCTGAGAGAGTCAGCTTCTCATGAATACAAAAAGCAACAAATAATTCATCTGTTTGTCCATCTCTGGAATTATGACTCTCCTCCCAGCTCATGTTTTCTGCTGCTGGCCACTAAAGTGGAGGAAAATGAATAAAGAAAGTAAATACATCATGTTTTCTCTCCTGTCTTTCTCTCTTTTCTTCTGCATGATTAAATCACTTCTTCTTCATTCTGCAGACAAAGAAATGGAGGTTTAAATTTCAGGTCATTAACTGGGAGCATTACCTGCTAAGAATTCCATTCTGTGAGCCATCTACCCTTCATTGTTCTAATTACAACAGGTAATAAGCAGAAGAGAAGCAGGGGAGATAGATGTGAGCAGCACAGAGGATACCATTCACCTGCTCTTGATGTGTTAGGCTGATGGCAATTTTGTTTAGGATGTTTTTCAGCTGACTCAGAAGCATGTGGTACTGTCACAAAAAAATAATGTGATACAATAAAATAAAATAAACAATTTTTAAAAATCAATTATGCAGCTGAATAACAGCTGTAATTATAGTTTCCATACATATTTTGTGTTTAGCAATGTGTTCATTAATGACTTGAAATAATACATGTCTTACCACAAATTAGCAGGATGATGCATTTATGCATCATGACTGGATCTTAGTCTTACTGAGATCATCTAAATTTATTTATCTAAGAAGCAGCAGGATCAGGATTTTGTTCATAAGTTAATTTTGTAGTCTTCCAAGTCCTGCAGATCTGGGAATGTTCTGGGACCTGATCCAAAGATAACCAGTCCCAGGAGGTTCTTTCTATTGATGGTAAAGGACATTGGATGACAGTCTGTTCTCACAACACCGCCTCCAAGGAGGTCAGCAAGACCAGCAAAGAACCTACATATATGTTTCAGGACAGGAATATTGTTTTCATACTGTACTGATAACTCATCTAGATCTGCAATACTGAAACCTTTTATTTCATAGTACCTTTAATATCCTATAAAGAATTAATTCTTAATTTTGTTTTTCAGAAATATGCTGAAAAAGTGGTTTTTTTCCCCTGGAATATTAAACTTATTAATCAGACACAGTTTATGTTACATTCATATTGCTGCCGTATGTCATTTAAAGCAAAATTAAGGTTTACTCTTCTGAAATGCAGAGTTGCTTTCCATAGTTATCAAGTAGCTTTTTTTACCAAATGTGTGAGAAAGACATGTATATAAATTGTATATGTACATGTAGATGTATATGTATACATATATGTATATGTATGTATAGTCATGCTCCTAGAAAAATTCTCCTCTGATTATGCAATACTAACAAGTAAGGTTGATTTGCGTATTGCTGCTTTTTATTTTTTTTCCCCCTGTACCTCAGAATAAGTAGCATCCCAAATTTAAAACTGATACTTTTTTCATTACCAATGATACAAGAAAGAAGGTATAGGAATATCCTGGGCAGGGAGAATTTCTAAGATGCCCAGACAACATGTGTGATAGCAAATAGAGAAGACCTAGGACCATTTTCCAGCACTGAGTCCAGCTAGCATGGAGCAGCCCTTATTTGTATTCCAAATCCTGAAATGTACCTGAAAGCAGTTCTGGAAGAATATGGGTGGTCCAGATGAAAAAGTTGTCTCTGTACTTTTGTCACTGTTCTACAGTGTGGGTGCCTGTGCTCCTGTGTTTGTGTCCTTCCCTGTCACTTCTCATTTTTCTAAGGTAGATCTGTTAGTCACAGTGTACTGGAAAAAGGGCCCCATGGCTTCAAACCAGGGGACAAATCAGCAAATCAGAAAAATTACTGAGCATTCAGGGTTATGCCCCTGAAAGAGGTTTAGATAAGCAAGTTGAGCACAGCCATGGTCACAGCTGGTATGGAGCTACTGGCACCCCTGACTTGTGGCTAGAGTATCATAGAAAGATAGAATATGAAAGGATAGAATGGTTTGGAAAGGACCTTACATATCATCTACTTCCAACTTCCCTTCCATGGGCATGGCACCTTTTACTAGAGCAGGTTTCTCAAAGCCCCATCCAACTTGGCTTTGAACTTTGGCTTCCAGGGATGGGGCACCCTCAACTTCTCTGAGCAATCTGTTCCATTGTCTCACCAGCCTCACAGTGAAGAATTTCTTCCTAACATCTAGTCTAAATCTCTCCTCTTTAGTTTAAAACCATTTCCCCTTGTTCTATCATTATCTTCCTGGGTAAAAAAGTTGGTCTGCCTCTTTTTTATAATCCTGGGCCTTATGGGAATTTCCTGTAGTAGAGGCTGGAAACACTACAGGGTTCAGCCTAACCAATACAAGGTATAATGTGATTCACAGAAATCCCACAAGCTGCCTCCAGTTGAAACTGGGACTACCAGTTCTTCTAAGCTATTTCTGAAGTGCACAGGTTTAAACCAATAACGGTGTAGGAATGTGTGAGTGACGGTAGGACTCGGGGGGACTCAGAACATGGTGAGGCAAAAGGCTTGAATAGATGGCTCCTCCAGTCCATCCTGTCCTGTGGACTCTTGGGACATAGTCCTAGCCTGTTGGCTCTCTAGTATACTTTATCATGCCAGTAGGAATTCCTTCCCGGAAGGTACTAGGAGACAGGCAGGCAGTGCACCAAAGACTCTCTACAATTATTTGGGAGGGGCCTTCAAGTGACTCTTCAATTTTAAATTCGTTCTTCACAGTTTTGCATGTTGATATCCCACTGTCTCCACAATCTGCCTGCATCACTGTGAAACATACTTTACTATTCATACCCAGCATCCAGTCTTCAAATAGGTTTTATTTACAGAAGTTGCCTGAGGAGAACTCTAATTTATAGTTATTGATTCTTTCCACACCTCTGTCTAATTGATGAAGAAATGCTTTATTGCCCAGTTAGTTTAGATAGTATACATATTTTTCTATGCTTTAATCAAATAATTGAATCATCTCTCAGTCTTCTATGTGATAAATTAAACACACCGAATTCTTTACACCCTTTTCTTTAATGAATTTTAGCTTTTTCAGTGTTTCTGGTTTTTTCAATATCAGCAGAAAAGGGAAGGTGACCTGAACATTGCAATCTAGTATTGGTTCCTGCAATGGTGTTGCCCCATTGCCTAGTGCTCCTTCCATATCCCTTCCTAATTATGCACTGCAGGGTTGCAGAATTCCTCTGTTTAACAAGATTCCTCTATGCCACCAGATTGTGATGATCTGGTACATAGTTACACCTAATTTCCTTTAATGTTTCCTTTTACAGGGAATATGGTCTGCAATTACATAAACTTGCATGATTTACTCCTAGTAAGATGACTTCACAAATGTTTTTTTATTAAAACACATTTATTTCACAAACACAGCTATTCAATTCAGTCGGCCTTCACACAGTTTGTCACTTTGCTGGCCTTTCTGTACACTATTCTTTTATTTGCAAATTTTTATTTACCTCCAGACCATCAATACAACTATTAAATTATGGCAGTAGCAGTCCCCTGGGAATTCTGCTGGCAATATTGCCAGATAAAGTCCCACTTGTAAACAGATCACCTGGTCTGTCATATTGCTCCCAAAACTGAATTTGGAATGATTAGACCAGCCTGATGTGAGGCAAATTCCTGGTTAAGTCTGGCATAAGGGACTGCCCCAGGGTCCTCTTTTTACAAACCGTATGGATGAGTTTTCTCATATTTGCCTTGCTCAGGCCACTAGTCCAATGCTATTCCAACAGGCAACATGTCCCTGCAAGTCTCCACAAGCCCTGGCTCAGGCTGTACTCAGCCTTATCATCATATAATAAAAACACTAATTTCATGGTCCTTCAGTGTCCCTGAATTTCCAAAACAGTTAGTAGCACAGGCTGTCAGACTGCTTTCCGTACTGTGAAGGATGAAAAGCTAGAGCAGGAAAAACTCATTCTTGCAATGATTTCTTCTAATTTAGTTAATTGCAACAAATTAGTTTTTATAGGATCAACCAGATATGAAGCATCCAGCTGAGGTTTGGTCTGCCATACAACCATCCCAGCCGTAACAAACCCCTTCTAAAGTGCATAGCAAGCCAGCAGCTGGCTTCTTTCCAATGCTTCCAGGACTCAAGCACAGGTTTGCTCCTACCATTCTCTTGTAGACGATACTGCAGGAGGAAGTGTCTGTTGTTCCTAAACGTAACAAGGAAAAGACTCCATCTTTCTGGCTTGCTAATGATAAATCCAGGAGCTGATCTACAACTGTGTGCAGATTCTGATAATCCACCATCTCTATGTGCCTCTTCATGTGTACAAAGGACCACTGACCTGCACTGATCCCACACGTGTGGCACAATCATTTCTTTTACATCTATGACTGCAGCCACAGGATGACAAACCTTCACATGGTGTACAACTCATTGCTCACTATATTCCGTTTTTTATTGGTTTTGCAGAAGCAGCAGTGAATCATGCAATGAATGGTCATTTCTATTTCAAATGGACTGCCACCCAAAAAATTTATTTCTTGAATGTAAGTGATGAAGCACATGATGCCATCTAATCACAGAACGAACCAGTGTTGCATGCCTGATGCTGTGAATTCAGTAGGCTTGCTGTTGTAACCATGCCTGTGGATAACTGCTGACTGGGAATGTTATTATCAGTTGGCCCTGTTAACGTAGAACCAGAGATTCAGTTAGGTTGGAAAAAAATCTCTAAGATTGAATTCAACCATTAACCCAGCACTGCCAAGTCCACCATGAAACTATGTCGCTAAGCGCTACATCTACACATAATACAGGTCTCTTGTCATATTCCAAAATGTACTTCAGACTGGATCAACGTTTCTGTAGAAACGTTGTTTCATTCTGCAGATGCAATCTCCTTCAGGGTCCACCTGTCTCCCTGGGAGTTCTTTGTGTAAGCTACATATTCATCTCTTCAGCCAAGGACCAGGGAACTACCAGCTGGTGGCAGCAGCAGCTTCTCCAAGATCAGGATGTGAGGACTTGATCTCAGTTCCTGGCAACACTGTATGAAACTAAGCAAATACACACTCTTCATTTTAAAGACACTGAGCCATTATCAGTAACCTTGCGACTAATCTAACTATTTTTAAAAGAACTTAGCTTCTCTAACCCTTTGACACCTTTTGAGGTTTTTTGCATAGTAATTTGGGGTTTGTAATTGGCACTGAGAAAAAAGAAGCTAAAACATGTCTCTCTCACTGTTGTGATGACCAGGCTGATGTTAAGATCTTAGGATAAAGGAGGAAGAGTTCATTGCACATAAATGCATTGCAACTGACCTTTCCAACTGGTTGTGTGCTGTAAAGAGGAAAATGAGATAATATGGTGAGATTTAAGGGAATATGAAGGTAAAGGATTGACTTGGGTCAAAGAAAAATTGTTGAGCTGGCATCAAAGAGTTGTGTTGTTCTGAGATCCAAATGTGATCTTATACAAATGTTCTAATACTTCCCCATCTTTACTCAAAATACTGAGTGCCATCTTCAGTCACATCACCATGTTCTTTTAAAGCTGCATCACTCTGGCAGCACATCTTTTTAATCCCTTCTACCAACACATCCTTCTTTTTTTATATCTTCCTTCTTTGTCTGCTTCTCTGGATTTATGTAAAGACCGTTATTATTATTATTATTGGCCCCTCAGCACTTTGTATGTTGTACTATGGAACTTTATCATGTTCCTGTCATTTCAGGAGAGCAAAAGGTCTGTGATGCCATTTAAAGACTTCCGGATCCAAATATTATTTTGTGGCACCATAAGGTCTTTGAGACTAAACTACTGAAATTCCAGCTGTCTGCCTTTAAAGTTTATCTAAAGTTGGTGTCTGTGTTTATTTTGTGTGGTTTCCACCAACATCCATCTGTTGCTTAGGTGTCCTACACTGCTTTTGCCTAGCCAGATGTTAACCTGGTGCTTTGAGTAGGTAATGAGAGACATTCGTGTGTCCTTTTGGTGCTGTGAACCAGAGACTGGAACACCTGGTGTGCTGCTTTCAGGCTCAGCTGCTGGGCACTGACAAGTGAGACAGGTCGGGCAACAGCCCTCAGCTTCATGTGGAATGGACTGCAGCTGAGGCAGGAGACCACTCAGACTCTTCTTGGGGTAAAGAGCCATCCATGAACACAAATACTCTGCAAAAAAGGGCCTGCCTCGGGCTCAGATTCATATTATTTGCTCCCAGTTAACAGCAGGATTGTTGCAAGGTGTTGGGGGTTGGATTGCTTTCTTACAGAATTTTTTCCCAGAAGTTGCTAGGAAGCTGATTGCTGGGTGCTTGTGGAAACTCATGGGTGCTTGGGAAAGACAAAGGAGGCAACTAAGGCAGAGACAGGGTGGCACCTGGACTTCACTTTTGCTCTGGGCAGTTTTTGCTCTCAGAGGGAAGTGCCAGGACTGCTCATCTTTGGACTGCAGGGAGATCTCACCATCCCTAACCTAGAGCTCAGCTCGGAGTGACCCATCACCGTCTCTTCGTGTGTCCCCCGAGATTTCAGAACCTGTCCCCTCCCTGCCCTGCCGGGAGCTCCTGCCCCACTGCCCTGCACCCGCTGCTTCTTCAGTTTGGTTCGAGGTTTCCCCACGCTGTGCTCTGCACCCCCTGCCCAGCCAGGACATTTCTACAGCTCCGACTACGGCCACCGAGCCTCGGATACATCTCGTCCCCCGGGACTGCTGCTGGCTCTGGTAGCTTGTGACGGTACTGAGGGGGGGAAGGTGCCAGAGGAAAACTGTAACTGGGTTGTTTTTCCTTTTTTTTCCCCTCTCTAGTTCTGTTTGTTGTCAACACTGTAGTTATTGTTGTTAACTTACCTTGTTAGATGCACTAGTAAAGAACTGTTATTCCTACCCTCACATCTTTGCCTGAGACCCCTTTAATTTTAGAATTATAACAAGTCCAAGGGAGGCTTCAATTTTTTTTTTGTTTCTCTAGCAGACACCCCTGTCTTCCAAACTAAGACACAAGGCCTCACCGATGGCCCTGGCTCCCTGGTTATATGCAGGAACTCAGAAAAGTTCATGATCTCAGGCCTTTAAAAATTCTAGTCATAATTGACAGAGTCACACAAACAAAAATTTTTGTATCCAAAGTGGAGGGACCATCAAATAGTTGCCATTTGTCCAACCATTCCACAGAATACAGCTTCCTCACTGAGCTGAAGAATTACTTCAAAGATGATATTGTTGGACAAAAATGTGGCCAGATGTCAAGGCTGAAGATGGAACAAGGTAAAGCATGCGTTGTACCTTTACTTGGGGAGAAATTTGTGAGTGTCTTCTGCTCTTTACGGTACTGGCCAGACCTTGAATCCTTGAATTTGTGTGAGTGCAAGAATTTAAAAATACGTGTGTGTGTGTGTGTGTGTGTGTGTGTGTGTGTGTGTGTGTGGTCAACTCTGACACAGAGTTGTGTGATTCAGATTTTCCAGATGCAAATGTCTTTTAGTCAGTAAGTAGCAATACATGGACGTGAACACCCTGAATATAAAAAGCTTCTCCTGAGCATTTCCAATGCTATGGAGACTTAAGAATCAGACAGCCAACCATATTCTCCATGGATATTGTTTACCACACTCATTCTCAAAGGCTGTCACTGTGATACAATGGCTGTTCATTTACCCAGGTATCCTTTGCATTTACCTGGGCTTATTGGGCCTGTTGAGTGGAGGTCACCTCAAGAATGTTGTTTATCTAAGTCAGTAAAAGAGATTTAGCATTGCCAGATGGACTCCCAACACCAAGAACAAGGTAATTTCAAAGGATGTGTCAACAGGAATGTAGGAATCACATGTATCTCTATAACTTTTAATATTCCAGGAGTGAACAATTTTGTGTCTTTCTTCATTCTTGCTGTTTGTTGTTGAAAATGCCTTTCTTCTGAATATCCATCTAAAAATAAATGGTGTTGTCACTTTGGAGGATGAAAGGAGGCAAACAGAAAATGAACAGTCAAAGGTGCCCAGCGAGATACTAGTAAGCATCAGAACAACTCAGGCAAAAGAGGGAGAGATTAATAAATAGTTTGCCTGCTGAGAAAATGTGTGTTTGCAAATTTGCAAAGAATTAGCTAGATATAACTCCATTTGATTCTAGGAAGGGGGCTGTGTCCCATGCTATAAATGAAATCAATGGAGCTTACCAAGCTGACCTAGGTAAATAACTTCTTCAAAAGAATTCCAGGTCTAGAGGCTGGTCTGGATCCTGACTATATCAGCAGGATACATGAACCCTAAGGTTCTAAAGCCACCTATAACAATTTATCTTCAGACCTACAGAGGAAGGCAAAAAAAGAGCAGCAGAGGACAAATTATGCATCACGAAGAATAAAATAAAATCTTTCTCAACTCCACTGGAAGCCCTGAGGCATGAAATTATTATAATGCAAATTGACAGTGATCTAATCTATTTTCTCACACACTTGGGGATACTGACACACCAGATGCCCAGGGACTCATAATATAAGCTTAATTTTCTCTCTTCAGGCATTTTCCTATTCTACTGTGTTGTACAATTATGCCCATAAACTTCTCAGGCTCCTTGCTACCAGGCTGCAAGCTACTCATTCCAGTGCTCAGGAGAGTACTCAAATGCTTCCTTCATCATATACCTGGAAGCCTTCAGATTTCCAGTGCAGATGTATTCAGGATTACTCACTGTACTGCCACTCGATCATGTGATGAAGTCAATATCCCTCTCTGACATTTACTTCTCAAATATAAAGTGTTATCACAGCCCTATTCAGTCTTTGCTGAGCTATACTAAACAAGAAAAAAAATCTTTTAATTCTCCTATAAAGACATGACTTTTGTTCCTCTAATCATTCTAGAAATGCTTCTGTGCATTCAATTTAAGTAACATTTTCTATCACTTGGCATTAAAATTCTGCTGCATTTAAATGAAGTAAATCATACACATACGAGTTTTTTGCTGAACCACGGGTAACTCGTTTTCTGCAAATTCAGTAAAAACAAGAAAACCACTGGCCAATATTTAAAAAACAAAAAAACCTTCCTGTCAGCCCCAATATCACAGTGGTACTGCAATTGGAGTTCAATCTCCAGCTAGCAGCAGATGCTTCTCTACCAGAAGAAGAGTCTGAGGTGCCCTTCATCAGCTGCACCCTGCTCCACATGGAGCTGAGGGCTGCTGCCAGACCTGAGCTTTGAATGCTGTCCTGTGTCACTAATAAATGGCTAGGCCTGAAAGCAGCTCTCCAGCTGAATATGTAGGAGAAATAGCTGCCAGAGGTCAGTCTGTTTTTCATACCCAAATGCCTCTCTAATTTGAAAGTCGTTGCATCAGTCTAGGATGTCTTTATGCACTGTAAGTGGATCAACCAGTCCTGCTCCAAGACAAGGACAGGAAAGCCTTGTCTGGGAGATGGCAGGTGAGTTCAGTTTGACTCCTGCATTTGGCAAACTGGTGAGAAGGTGTAATAATGAACAAAGTTAATAGGTATGTTTCTACTATATATTTAAGATACTAAGGAATGGAAATTTATTAGGAATGTGTAAAGAGAGATCACAGACCAAATTTGATCTTTTTTTTTTGCCAGTCAGGGAATATGTGGATAAGGACAGTCTAGATACAGTCTAGTCTCCCCTGCAAGATGTTTTGCTACCTGTTTTCCCTCAAGACTTGACTTCAAGGCATCCAGAGTCCATACCTGACTAATCAAATAACTTGCTTGCTGAGGAAGCCTGGGTATGAAAAAGAAGAGTTCACTCCATCACTTCAGCTTTTTGACCCTGCAGAGAGTATGGGCACAGACTGTGATGAATTTCACTGCTTTCAGCACCACCAGAGCAGCACCCTGTGGAAACAGAACTCTGTTTGGCCAGGCACACCTATTATACCCTCATCGCTGAAACAACTTTCTCATCATTTCCTTCATTAATCTTGTACCATTTCAGAGAGCAGTGATGGAAGGCCACAGAGGGGATGCTTGGCTCTGGCCTGCTTTTGCAAAGACCTTGCTCTTTTTGTTTGGCTTCACCACTGGGTAACTACCTCAGTTATGTGAGACAGGTAAATAACTTCCATAATGTTAAATTAATGATCACAGCTCCTGCTGCCACCTGCCACAGGAACACCATGCAGAGACCTTTCAGTTTAAAACATTAATGTAGCCAACACAAAGGCTCGTGTTGCTGGTTGGCAATGTGGTTCAGTTCTGCATCTGTGCAACACCACCCTGCCTTACCCTAGGTATTCATCCAGCGGTTACCACTGAGCACCTTGTTCCACCTGACTGCCCGTGGCGATTGAAGCTGCAGGTGAAGATTCTGTGACTGCCAGCTTTTGCACCAGAGCAGGAACAGCCTTCCAACCTGTCCCATCAGGTTTCTCACTGCCCTGCTCCATATGAGAACTTCCATGTCTGCCTTAGCTTCTCCCCCTGCAAGTCCTTCTGGAGTCATTTTCCTGATGAAGCACAGATTACTTGTTTCCTACAAGCGTCATGAGATGTCTGGGTACAGTTTGTCTGCATTTCAGAAATTTCCCAGGTCCATGGATGGGCCATCAATAGCTCAGGGGAGTGGCATTTCTGCCACATCAGAAGGCTACTAAGGGAAGGCTTGGATACAGTTTCCAATAACCTATAAACTGGGGGTCCTTCAACTGCTCCAGCAAATGTAGGAGCTCTGAGATGAATATGGGATGAGCAGAACAATCTTTGACACTTCACCCTCCACCCACTTCACATTCACCTGAATGTCTGACCTCCAGGGAAACATTCTGTCAACAGTACTTCACAATACAGATCTTCTCAGGGGTAGGGGATTTAGCAAACATTCTTCTGCAACAGACCCAGCTGGATATCTGCACACAGAAAAGAATCAGAGCAACTCTAAGGGTTATCACACTGTTGGATTGGCAAGGTCAACAGGACAGAGGGCAGGAGCAAACGACAGTGTTGTGGCACCTGGGCCTCCCAAGCCATCACTGACAGTTTGCTCATAGCCCTTCATCTTCTCCCTGTTCAAAGCAGACTGCTGGAGAAGCACTGGCTATCACACACAGGTCAACTCTGGCAGTATCTCCTGACATTGCTCTATGGAGTCCTCAGGGAGCAAGAGGAGATCCACCTCCAGATCCGCCATTGGGAAACGTGTTATGGAATATAATGCTGCTATGTGCACACACTACATATTTCTTTACATCCTCCACACAATAGATGTAATCACACATTGGGCCCTGCCTTCACTATTCCCCAATTTAAAGCATTTCTTGTATATATTTTTTTCCTTTTCCAGTCCCTGAAGGTAAAGGAGATGGTGGGGACAGAGATTTTGAGAATCAGCTGCTTCTTCCCGTGGTACAGCCCCAGACCTACTTCATCTGGAGGAGAAGTGTGAGAGGGATAGGATATGTGTATGTTCTGTACTGAAGAAAGTAAGAGTGTCCATCATTCCCGACACAACAAACACCAAAATGCACGTGTGCGCGCACACACGCACACGCGTTATGCACTTACAACTATTTTTAACCGTGTTTATATATCGATTTTTATGGGCATTATATATGTGATTATATGTGCTTAGGCAGGTAGGTGTAAATATATATACGCACATGCACTCACATGCCATCGTGTCCTTAACACATGGCCACTGAGCCGTTCTGTCTCTGCCTTAGGTGCGGGCTCTCTCCGTGTGCACACACGTGCACGGAGCTGCCGCGGTGTCGTTTCCCGGCCGTGTGGGCGCCGACACGCGCACACACACACACACGTACGTGTGCAACACCTGCCCACGCACCCGCGGGTCTGTCCCGGCGCCCCTCCCCGCCGTCACCGCCCCCGGCCCGCCCGGCCGGCGGGGCCGCTGCCGCAGCGCGGGGCGGAGCGGAACGGGACGGTCCCCGCGCTGCCCGCCGGCCGCC
>CM031858.1:82642097-82823159 GCA_018697195.1 Certhia americana | reverse complement strand
GCGATGGACGTCCTCACGCCTGGCCCAGCCCGGACCTGCCGCCCCGCCGAGCCCCCGCAGCGGCAGTCGCCGCCACTCGCGGGGGGGCGCGGCGGGGGCTGCGGCGGCGCTGCCGCGGGGCGGGCGGGCCCCATCTCCCGAGACAACAAGGGGCCGAGCTGCGGCCGCGTGCCTGGCGTCAGGCACAGCGGGGGCTGCGCGGGCGGGATCCGACCCCCCCGTCCGCCTCGGGGGGAGGTGCCCGGAGCGGAGCGGGGCCCGGCCCGCCGGGAGCCGCCGGGGATTGGCTCGGCCGAGCGCGATCCGAAGGTGCCGGGGAAGCCATCTGCAGCGCAGGCGGTTTCGCCGCCGCTGTGCGGGGGGAGGGAGGGGGCTCTCCCGTGCGGGCGGCTGGGGGATTTTTTTTTTTTTTTTTTTTTTTCTTCCTACCTTTTCCCCCCCCCCTCCCCCTCCTTCCTTTTCACGGGATCATGGCCACGGCGGCGGGGCCGTGATGTCCGCGGGAGCAGCCCCGCTGCGGCAATGCTCCCCGCCGCAGCTCTAGGCAGGGGAGGCGTTTGAGCGGCGGCCGCACATCCTCCGGCACCGCGGCGGCACCACCGCCGCCGCCTCTCCGCGCCCCGGACCGGCGGAGAGAGGGGCTTCGCCGCCCGCCCGCCAACATCAAACCCGCCGAGCCGAGCTTTAAATTGATAATTACCACACTAGAGCCCCACCGGTGCTCAGAGGCGGGAGTGATCGCAGAGCCGCGCACAACATGGCCACTCTGCTGCGGAAAATCGGGCTGATCCGGCTGCACAGCCGGGACACGGAGGACCCCAAGCACCACCACCGCAGCAGTAGCCAGCAGGGCTCCTCACTCCGCGGCAGGGGCAACCAGAAGAACAGCAGCAACAAGCCGCAGCCGCAGGGCCCCCCCGGGGGCGGCTGCAGCAGCAGCAGCAGCGAGGGCAGCCCCGGGGGCCACAAGAACAAGAAGGCGCCGGAGCCGGCCAAGCAGCCCCCGCAGCAGGCGCGCTCGGGAGTCGGCCGGGAGAAGCCGCGGGAGGTGGGCAGGGAGCCCGGCGCCGGCAAGGAGGCGGTGCAGCGGCCCGGCTCCGGCCCCGGGTGCGGGTCGGGGCCGGCGGCGCTGGTGCCCGCGGGCCGGCAGCAGCACTGCACGCAGGTGCGGACCCGGCGGCTGATGAAGGAGCTGCAGGACATCGCGCGGCTCAGCGACCGCTTCATCTCGGTGGAGCTGGTGGACGAGAGCCTCTTCGACTGGAACGTGAAGCTGCACCAGGTGGACAAGGACTCGGTGCTGTGGCAGGACATGAAGGAGACCAACACGGAGTACATCCTGCTCAACCTCACCTTCCCCGACAACTTCCCCTTCTCGCCGCCCTTCATGAGGGTTCTTAGCCCCCGCCTGGAGAACGGCTACGTCCTGGACGGCGGGGCCATCTGCATGGAGCTGCTCACCCCCCGCGGCTGGTCCAGCGCCTACACCGTGGAGGCCGTCATGAGGCAGTTCGCCGCCAGCCTGGTCAAGGGGCAGGTAGGGGTCCCTGCTCGGGGAGGAGCACACGCATCCATCTCTCGGGGTGCGGGACTGAGCGGGGTTCGGGTGGGAACCTCAAAGGCGGCCAGCCCGAGGCTGTCCGCGACCAGGCCCGGTCTCCCCGAGGACCTGGTGGCACCGGTGGGGCGAAAGCAGGCACACACGTGTTTGGCTCCGGGGTCCCTTCCCGGGCAGGTGCGGCAGAGGTGCGGGGCAGCTTGGAGGGACGAGGAGCACATGCATCCATCGTGTCCTCCCACCCGGCTTTTGTCCCTGTGCTTTGCTCTGCTCTCTGTGCCGCACCAAGATAACCGTGTTTGTTACCCCGATGGGTACCTCCTCCGCCCCATAGCTCCTCCGGGCTCCACTGGGCTTTGGGATTGGAGCCTCCTGCCCTTCACCAAGCAGTCGGCCATACTCGCTGGTCCCTTGCGTGCAGTGCTGCCGCTGGCGGAGGGCGCGACGCTGGAGCTGCTGCCCCCCGGTCTTTGTCTGTGCTGTCCCGCATAGCATCCCTCCGGGGACAAGGGGTGATCCCGGCTTTGGGGCTTGGCGCACTGCGCTCAGGTGTGTCGCGGGGTCACGCCGGGAGTCGCTGCCCGAACTGCTGGCAAATTTGTATGGGTTTCAAATCGTCCGGCCCGAAAGAAACAAGTAATTTGGGCTAGGTACTGCAGCTGCAGAAGCCAGACGGTTCCTGCCAGCTCTCCTATTCAAAAGAGGTGATCGGTTCTCCCGGCAGAGGATCTCGTCTGATCTGAATCGGTGCATTTTATGCTGCCTTTTTTTTTTTTTTTTTTTTTCCTTTTTCTCCTGCAGAATATTCGTAGAAGAAGAAAAATATTTCTTAAGCCGTTTTTAATAAATGGGCAAATATTGCTGGTAGGCAGTAGCTCTTTATCCCTTATATTACGTTTTATATTTTAGAGTGGGCAGTGCACACATGGCTTTTTTCGTGGATGCCCTTGAACTCGGGGGACATGCACAGCTCCGTGTACGTCAGTAAATTATACTAAGTAACTTCTTAAATTTCTATCTTGCAAGGAGGTGGGGAAAGAGTAAATAATAACATACTTTTTATTTGCTTAAAAATGAGGTTACTCCTGTTGCTTCTATGTTGCTTGCCTGAACAGAAGTAAAAGCTTGTTTCTTCTTAAGACTGACATGAATTTTGATTTTTCAGTAGGCTCTTTTGTAAGTGGCTTGTCCTCCCTTTAGCCTATTTGATTTGGGCCTACTGCTCCTTTTTTAAATCAGATAGTATTTTTCTCGGCACTTCATTTCAAGAGGTCAAGTTTCCTAGGTCACCTTGGGATATAAAAAATCTACCAAGAAAAAAAAAAAAAGAGTTTTAATTAATACTGAGTCTGAGGTACGTTAAGTTTTGTAGCTGCTCTTACTGCATCTCACTGTTTGGTAACCTGACTCTTTTTAGAGAGGTTATAGTTCTTGTTATTTGTTACAACAATTTAGAAGGACAATGCTAAATTAATTTTGTAACAATTCAGCTTCTTTCTACAGTGTTGAATGTTAAAGGGGTTAAATGAATATTTACTGGGATCATAAAATACCTCAGTGAAGAGAAGCACTGAATTGTTTTATTAGCAATAAATTCTCAGCTGTCTAATCTGACAATTTTCTTCCCTAAACCACTTAAGAGATTTCCAGAAAGTAGTAGCAATTTTTGATTACCAGAAGATGTTTATGTGTGCATCATTAATAAATGCATTTAAAAAGGAAGAGTTTCAATAACATTCTTCCAGAAGTTTGCAAAGTCAACTATGACAAAAAGAGAACTGGGATTAAAAAAAAGAGGCAGAAATAAACTGCTGACAGTAACTTAGTAGTTAAATGGATATAACATGGCATGTGTCAACCTCTCAGATTGTTCAATCCAAGTGGAAAGGTTATTAGGCAGTACGGTCAATACATTTATTTTCTGGGTTAGGGAGATGTTGCCTGTGATGGGTTTGCCCGCCTGTCACCGTAGCTGGGCTCTGTGTCATGGGAGCCACGTTTCTGTAATTGCACTCCCCTCGTTATGTAATCCCCACTCCATTGCATAATAGGGCTCAAAATACGACTGGCGCTCCCCCATCCCTGTTTCATTTTACAGGTGATCTACTTTTGACCAGTTAGTTTTTAAAAATAAAAATGGAGCCGACGGAGCATCGAGGGCTGAGGCGCTGCATTCCCCAGCGTTGTGTGGCCAGGTTTGGTTGACTCCTGCCATGCCGTGGGCAGTCTTGGTGCCTGCAAGGAGCTGTCCTGAACAAATAGCCGTGGCTGTCACCAGGTTAATTGTGTAATTTCTGTAAGCAGCCTGCAACCTGCAATAGCATGAAATATTTAAGATGCTGTTCATCAGCAAGGCTTGAAAGGTGAGGGCCATTCTCTGTCGCCTCAGAATGAACCTGCCTGAGCAAATGGCAGCAGCCATTGGGCTGAGGGGGAGATGGGGCACTGCCATCACCAGTGAGTCAAAGGGACCTTCCAGAGAAATGTCACTGGTTCCCAGCACCACGATTTAGCATGAAATCACCATAATTTCACCACTCCAAGAGTGCGCCTGGCTGGCACGGGTGCCCGTGTGAGTGGGCAGGGCTGACGTTCCACTGGCACACCTTCCTCCTTGGGGCAGTTCAGGGGATAGAGCCAAGGTGGCTCACTTTGGGAGACGTTTCTCATCATTCCCATTTTGCTGAGCCAGCCGTGGCACTGTCATTCTCTGCTGGTTCTTCAAAGAAAAACAGCACTTCTGGGTCTGTTGGTAGAGCTAGTAGTAACTGTGAGCGTATATGACCTTCTGTTTTTTGACAAAGTGATCCAAAAGCAGATAAAATTAACATTGAAAATACGTTTTCAGACAGTAAAGATTCTTGACAAACTCAGGTGTTTTTTCATGGATATCACAAATCTTTTAGCAGAGCAGAAGAGAAATTGAGATAAGTCATTCTGATATCTCATGGGATGTCACTCAGGAGTTGTGTCTGTACAGAGGCTTAAATATGGAACAGAGAAATTAAGAGGTAGCACTTTTCTGTCACTTTTTAGCATTGCACTTGTAAGTGGCGAAACTTGTGTCCTAGTTCCCAGACCTCAGCATATCTCCCAGGGCTTGGATTTTAAAGCAGGATGGCTCTTTCTGTAGATTTCACCTAGCAGGAACCATACGCCTCAGGTGACCTTGCTTGAGAGATGTCCTACCTTATGGGATGCATACCCTAGCTTCCTATCATGAATCTAGCATTGTAATTTTAGATTTTTTTTGTCTGTAAATAGAAATGTTCAAAATGGAAGACAAATTACTTTTGTTTGAATATAACAATTCAACAGTCCCAAATTTAACTTTTTTTTCCCCCTCAGTTTTCAAGGAAAAAATGTTAATTAGCAAACAAGTTGGGGTTTGTTTGGTTGGTTGCTTCAGCTATTCAGCTGAGAAAATCAATTATTCACACAGCTCTAGTCAGTATCTTGAGGGGAATTCTCAGTACATCAAAGGCCGAAGACTGTTTATCTGTCTGGGATCCAGAATCCTATTTTAAAAAACTTGGTGTTGTCCTTAACTCAACTGTAGCCTTGCTTTTAAAGGGATGACTTTGTACTTGCTTCCTGCACAGTCAGCTGCTCGCTGGCTCCTGTCATCACAGGCAGAAGCTTGGCCCTGCTGAACAGGCGGAACAGTCACCGTGAGCCACTGCGGAGCTGGGGTGGCAGCCAGGGAGGTGGGGTCATGCTAATGAAATGATTTAAATACCAGTTGTTTATCGTCCTGGGGCCAACTGGTCGACATGTCTGTCTGGGCAGAGCTTCCCATGTCTGGCTCTCTCTGTCGATCCAGGCCGTGGAAGTGGCCCATGGAGTGTTACTCCTTCTTAGCCCTCTGAAATGATTTAGTGATAATTTCAGAGAGAGGTTTAAAAATTAGTCAGTTGCTCTCCACTTCCAGATAATGGTGTCATTGTCACAGTAATATCAATAATGGAAGGGAGGGAGGGAGGGTAGGTACTGGTTGTAGGAGAGGGATGTCACAGCAGGAGGTTCATCCTGGCTCTCCTTGAGTGACAGTGCACACAGTTGAGACCAATGCACGTATTTCAGGGAGGAGTTATCTCTCTCCTTTGAAAACATGGTAGATGATGTGGTCCCAAAGGAAAAGGAGCCTACTTCGTCCAAAAGTAAGAGAGGGTTTTATGTCTTCTAATAGATGTGTTGATTCTCACTGGACAGAATGGTTTGGTAGACGTTTAAAAGAGGACAAAGCTAAATATACCAGTGTCCAAGTAATGCACCAGGGGTTTGGTTTTTCTCTTTTTTTTGAGAGCTACAGAGCTGCCCCTGATGCCCTGGGGACTTCAGAGGTAAGCTTGCAGTAGTGCTGAGCAGTAGATGCCTTGTCCTCTTTTTTAGAAGTCCCTTGTTCTCTCCATGGAGGCTGGAGACCAGACTGCCAGAAAAAGGCAGCTGTCAGGTAACTGTCAGCTCTGCAGATTGTCATGAAAAAAGGTCTTCGTTTTGAGGGAAGTACTCCCTTGTCCTTCCACTGAATAGGAGGAGCATAAAAATTTTTCCGGGATTCTTGTGGGGAATAGAAGGAACATAGAAATGTTGCAAGGACATGCTACAATAGAAAAAGGTTACCTCTAATTCTGAATATTCTTGCTGTTGTGGGCTTCTATATAATGATTTAAATAAAAATCAAAAGATAGTTTCTGAATTCAAATAAAAGTTGTTGGTGTCTAGTACTTTGATCCCTCACATTGTAACACTAGAAATACCTCAGTGGAACCCTGTTCGTTTGCTTCAAATGCTGTGTGCCTTCTATGACAATTAAATTGATTTATCTTTCCATTTTAAAGATTCGAATATCCCAGCTGAGTTTTACCAGACTGAAACAGCAGAAATGGGCTTGTTTTATGACAAGCGGCTACAGAAGGTAGCTGTTCATCATAGTCTAAATTACTCCCTCTTCATCCTTTCAAACAAAAGTGTGAGCGAGCAGATAGCAGATGGGACTTGCAGAGTGTCCAGGAGGTCAGCAGACTCCAGGTCTTTCAAATATGTATAGCAGAAATTAATTGCAGATCCTTGGGTTTTCATACTCCAGATGCTGGGTTTGAGGAGTGTAGCCATGAATAAATCAGCTAATCTCAAAGGCTGCAGAAATGTACAGAGTGGTCTCTGAATTATTTGGAGCCATTATATGCTATTAGGTCCTTAAAAACTGGAATAGTTTTATTTTTTGGTTTTGATTAGTTGCCTGAGCAAGTGATGACGGTTATCTGCAAGGAAGGAAATGTTGCTTTAGGTCTACGGATGAAAAACATCAACAAAGATGACAGAGAAGACCAAGACTGTGTTAGGGGACTTGTTTCCCATGAAAAGATTTAAATGCTAGGCACAAGAGATAACAGAATATTGTTTGTCTACAGAGGAAAATCAGATCTATTTGCCTTCTAAGATGTCTCTTCCATTTCATTTGAGAAATGTAGGATTGGAAGCTGAAGTTTTAAGTGGGAGCATGTGTATTGAGATGCTGGGCCTGATAAACAGGCTGGAAAAAATAATTGTTCGTGCGTACTCTGATATATTGGTGTTCTAACCATCCACTATTATTATGGAAATATATTCTGCCGAGAGGAATAAAGGCACAGAGATTCCAACTCATTGAAATAGGAGGTCGATTTAATTATTTTAAAAAGCAGAGGGAACATAATCTCCATTTTTCTCCTTCAAAGCATAAAAATGAAAATTTTAAAATACTTGTAACTATCCTTATTACTGTTAAAATAGTCATCAAATAAATTAAATCCCTAAATTGAGCCAAATTACTAATTTTAAAACATGCTTTTATTCTTCTTGGCAATACTTCGCTGATCTCCTAAGTAAGAATTTGAAAGAATTGTGGCTTTGGATTTTGTGAGAAGATTGAATTTGCTGAAAAGAACAAGATTCTTCTTCTCTGAATTATATAAGAAGTGCTCATTTTCTTCAGTGTGAGTGTTCAGGCAGAGGGAACCATGAAGCATTGGGGTGCTTTGTCAGATACTTCATTGAAAATTGTATTTTTTCAAATGCAGAAAGCCTAGTCATGAAGGGTGATGTCCTGAAGGTGTAACCTAAATAACCCATTTTCTATTGTGAGGAAAAATTCCTTTTCCTTTTACAGGCTAGCCTTGAAAATATGCAGCTTTCCTAGCATCCTCACAATGCCCAGGGATTTCCATGCATGACCGGATACTTACAGATTGAAGATTTGTAACTCTGCAGTAATTCTGCTGCTCATATCCTGGGAGTCTGATTGCCGGGCATGATCTGTGGCATGTCCCCCTGTGGGCATCTGCTCTCACAAAGTGGGACAGTGGTTAAGTAACATAATATTTACTGTGTTTCTTTTTCCTATCTAAGCTCCTTTTGGCTGGCAAGAGTCAGTGAAGGGCTCTTCTTTTCCTTGACGTATTCAGTCCTTCACATGCATTTTCCAGTTTTGTCCTGTAAATGCCAAAAAAGGTAATGCTGACATTCAAAGGGAGATGGGTGGTGGGAGGATTGCTGGGTGCAATTCCTCTGCACTTAAACAGGGAGAAGCTCAGATGCTTTGGTAGTTATGCTGGCTAAATGGCTCAAAATGTGTCTTAACTGTAAGGAGCACAGGATCCAGTTGTCACACTTGTAAATGGAATAGCAGGTTTCTCTTGGATGTCATTGTATTTTTTGAAGGTGCAGGCTCTGGTCTGAGTTGTACTCCACAGGTCATTTCTGAAGGCTGCTGAGCATTACGTGGTGTTGGTCTTTAACTCCATCTGGAAACAGCAGTAGCTGAGTAGATCCTGGAAATCTGAGGACAAGCTTTACAGAAAGGACGTGATACTGTTACCTAACCTGGCTCACAGTGAAATGAGCACTGTGCTGGGAATTGGAAGTGCCTGAGCTAGGGAGAAGCGTAGGTGTGCTTTCATGAAAGTGAATTTGTAGTCCCTCACAGTGTGCATGGAACAGGTAAGTGGACACCACACTTCAGATGTTCAGGTGATTCCTCTTCTGAAACAGGATCAAGGTGCCAGTCTGATTTGCCCCATCCCATTAAAAGTCACGCTGAGGAAGGATACATCAGGCCATCCTCAACCACGTGCGGCAGGTGCGTGCCTGCCTTGTGCGCATGCAGAGTCTGTCCTTGAAAAATGTCTTTTTATCTACTTCACGATCTTGTGTGTTTTCTTTGTTAAAATCGATCATCTTCATTGATTTAATCCTTTGCTGCACAGGCTCTCCAAAACCCATGGAACTTCTGCAGTGACTCCTTGATAGAGTTACAAGTCAGTTATAATCCCAAACCTGCATTCAAAGATGAGTGAAAATAAACCTGAGGAAGGAAGACATAAGCCTGGGTTATGAAATGGCCTGGAGCTCAGATGCTTGTCATAGTCAGATGACAATGAGCTTTATGAGCTGTGGAATGACTTGGTATTTCTCTTGTTTCTAGGTTTGTGATACAAATGGTAACAAGCCCCCAGCTGCAGTAAGAAGGGCTCTTTTCCATAATACATGTCCGTGAAAAATACCAAAGTATCACAAAACAGAAGAAATTGTTGTTATTAGTTTTTCAAATTTTCTATGAATTTCTATATTTGACAATATTATTTCCATTAAAATATACCTGTCATTGAAGTGTTCTATAATTATTTGCTAAGTGCTCAAACTTGTTTCACAGTTTGAGCACTTAGCCTGAGAAAAGGTGGTCTGGGTTTAGCTTCCAGGTTTTGCCACTGACTTCAGGTGCAGTCATGGGCAAGTCATGTAACTTCACTATATTCCTCTTTCCCACACGTAAAATACAGACAAATTTATAAATGACCCAAAGGTCATTTGAGGATATGTGCTTAAAGAACTCAGAAGTGAGGGCTTTTTGAGTAGATGTCCATGTGCATCAGTATAAAACATACTGTAGTCAAGAGATTGGCACATTCATATAAATAGCAGGGAAAAAGCATATCCACTTGTGACTCTAATCTTAGTAAATTTGGGTTTAACTTGATTAGATGTTCCCAGAGGCAGCCTGCTTTTTACTACTGTTTTGTTCTTTTGTTTGTTTTAGCATTGTAAAACAGGGGTATGTGAAGATAGGCGTTGATGTGGTGCCTTTGTCTTTACAGCCTGTCACAAAGGATGTTGGGTTGGCTATGCTTTGGTCAGGTTCACACCCATGACTGTGTTTGACTTGGGTAGCTTCAGGTTCCTGATGTGGAGGACCTGTGGGCTTATGCAAAGAGTTGTTGTCATGTTCCCAGCCTTCTCAGCTGGACTGGCCCTCAGAAACTCTGCCAGTGCCTGATTTCACAGAGAGGTAGTCTAGGGAGCTCAGCAAAAGACCGAGAATACATAGCAGAGAAAACATCCGTCTGTCACCTGGACTAGCAAATGCCATTCTGGTGGCAGGGAACAGAGGCTATATCTTTTGACAGAAGCTCACCATGTTGTCATACCTTCAGCCCTGGAGATGCTTGAGGCACCAGTAATGTAGCCAGCCACACAAATTTTCTTATTCTTTTGCCAGCACAGAGTTTGTCCCACCCATAAAATGCGAGGAGGGAATTTCTGAGCCCTCATCTGTGCCGAAATCAGGCTGCCAGCTCCGTGCTGACTTGAGGAAAGACAAGGAAGAGCAGCACAGTGCTCTGTAGCTGTCAGACAGGGATTGGGGCTGTAAGCGTTTCTATCGATTAAGAGCTACTGGCACCAGGCTACTGGCACAGACAAATGAGCATAAATAATTACTCAGCTGCAACTCAGATTTCTTTTTTCTGGACAAAGAACAGTTATGCTCCCAGAAGGCACAGTTTATAGGATGCTTTAAAGCCAGAACGTGCTATGTTTTCACTTCTTTTATGGATTATTCTTAAAAAGGATACCAAAAAAGGCATGGAAGTACTGCTTTGGAAATTACACATTTGCAGGAAAACCTCCTTGTTTTAATTCGCTTACGCTGCAACATTATGAGTATTTGTCTGTATCACTTTCTGTAGCGCTTTATTTTAGCTATAGCTAATAATCATATATAGTGCAATATAAATTGTGTGCAGTTTTTGAGACATGATTAACTGTGCCTCATCAGTAAATGAAGGAAAAAAATTATAAACCATGTAATTGGGGGGAGAGATTGTGTATATTGCGCTCTAACAGCGATGTTGTGACACATTGCAATCACTGCACTGAGAGCATGACAGTACTCGCTTCAGCATCGCTCTGCTTTTGAATGCGTCTCTAAAGCCAGTGGAAATATTTTCCTATGAAAGCTTGTTTAAATATTCTCAGATAGGACTGGTTCAGGCTCAAACACTTAGTGCCTCTGTTCCTTATCAGAAAATGTTTGAGTATGTTTGCGTAGAATAGTTCGGGCCCAAAGCCATTAGTCACTGGCACGTTATGGAACATGTTACCTACTGGAAACTCACAGCATGCTTCAGTATTTAGGAAATCCATAGATTCTGTGTCATCCATGCAGAAGCCTGACTCAACTGACTTGGAAAATGGGCATATCCTTGTGGATCATCTTCCTATCCACGGAGGGATCGCCACAGACACCATGTCTGGCATAGTGACTTCCTGCAGTCTTTTGTGTGCTTCTCTTTCTGCTTGTTTTCCATCTCTTGACATTTACCTAGGGTTGGGTCAGCAGAACCTGCTATAGAGATCTTTAAAGAGATGGAAGCAGAAAAGGAAACTGTAGCCATCCATGTGTCCTTATGCTGGCTTACATGATGGGTCACGTTTAGCCCCATGTGCAGAATGCTGGTATGATTTGCCCTTGGGAGACCAATCTGGAGTTATTTGCATTGCCAGGACTAATGAAAGTACACAGGGCTGAGGAGATTGTGTGAAGGGCTATGAAGGTTTGCCTGGTTCTGAGACTCTTAGCTGTGCACTACTGGAAATGTACACAACTTTTTGTTATCTGGTCCGGGTAAAATGTCTGGATGTGACTGAAGGTTTGCTGTGACACGTCAGAGATCCACAGCACAGGGGCTTACATTGTATCCACAATAACATCAGCCCTGTAAGGGCTGTGTGCACTAAATCTCTGAAAATTTGGGACCTAATAAAGCAGAGAGTGGCATCAGGAATGGACTGAGCACAACCTTGAAGAGTTCAGGACCTGGCTGTGCAGTACACAGCTGACCTGTGTTGGCAGTTCAGCTCCAAGTGCCTAAGCTGGATTTGGAGACCACCACAGGTCCCTTGCAGCCAGCACTTTTGCTGATTGTATGATCCCGTGGAAGGCTGACCTCTGTTACATAGTCCTGTCCTTCTAGGGAGTGCCAATGGGGTCACACTTGGAAGCACACCTGGTACTGTCTTAAAATTATTTGGCTTGGATCTGGGAGCTACTATCATTTATTTGACAAGAGAGGGAACTCCCTTTGTGCAGTCCTGACTCTGAAAGGACCAGAAGAAATGTCAGGATGGCTTTTCATGGCACCATAGGCCAGCTGTGGGTAAATATGTGGTAATAGGGGGCTCAAGAGTTTCAGGTTTCATGTTTGGTTTCTGTACAGGACTTAACTCTGTCTTTGGACTACTTTGTGATCTGGTGTTGCTGGGGAAGAATTGACATGGCACATTGCCGATAGTGGTACTGATAGATCTTAAAGATCTGGTAGTTGTTGAGATGAATATTTTTGAGGATGTGCTTCAGTGTCACAGAGCATTATGACAGGGAGATGTGTTCACAGACACTGCTGTGGCATCACATGGAAGTGGAAAAGCTGCCAGATTTGCCTACAGAGGTCCATAGATGTGAATGTGACACATTTTAACCTCAGCTGCCAACCAAATACTGCAGTCACTCCTTCACCTCATCCCCTAGCTGGCTGGGGAGGAGAATCAGAAAAAAAAGTAAAAACTTAGGGTTGAGATAAGGAGTTTGGTAATTTAAACTAAGTAAAATATAATACTAATAATAATAATGAGAAGAAAAATGTCATTAAAGAGAGACAAAAAACCCCACAAGACAAGTAAGTGATGTGCAATACCATTATTCACCACCCACTGACAGATGCCCAGCCCCATCCCCAAGCAGTGATTGGCCCCTCCTAGCCAAACTCTCCCCAGTTAATATACTGGGCATGATTTATGATGTGGAACATCCTTTTGACTAGTTCAGCTTGCTGTCCTGGCCATATTCCCTCTTGGCTTCTTGTGCACCTGCTCACTGGTAGAGCACAAGGTGCTGTGAAAAATCATTGGCCTAGTGTGAGCATTGCTCAGCATCAGCTAAAATGTCAGGGTGTTATCAACATTATTCTCATGCTGAATCCAAACCACTCCTTCTACTAGAAAGAAAATGAGATCTTTTGCAACTGAAACCAGAACAGGGGGACAAATCATATGTGTGATTCACCTTCAGTCTTTTGCTGAACGTGGCAGGAGGGAGTGGTTGGTCCCTTGGTACGGCCAGGGTCCTGAGAAGGTTGTCCACAGAAGGTCGTGTTCCAGGAGGTGTTTCTGCCTGCCATTATCAGGGTTATAGACTGGATGCTTATCAGCTGTTTGTGCAAGCTCATTAGTTTGGGCAAAGCCTGACTGAGTGGCATGTGATTGCTCACTGTGCCACGCAGGCTGGCCACAGCAGGAGCACGAGCGAGGGAGGAGGCTGAGCGCAGCACACGTCCCCCTGTGCTTCAGCACGGCTGCATAAAAACCAGTTGGGTGCTGTGGCATTGCTTTCACCTTTCATATGTTTCTAGCTTGTTAAAATTATATCTTGATAAGTACATGAAGTCACAGCAGATGGCAAAATCTGAAACGTTCTCTCCAACTCTTTAATTAGGTTTTCAGTTATCCCTTTATGAAAGGCGCTCTGCAAGCGTCTGAAAGTATTGCAAGTATTCAAATAAGCTCCTGGTGTGACTTCTCAGAGCTGAAGTCGACAGTGATATCTTTATGAAAGGCTTTCTTGGGTTTTCACTGTTGTTTTTAACCTCTTGTGGAATACATTGATCTTGTTGAGATACCAGTTTGATACCTTGCCTTGCTGTGGTGCTGGACACATCAAAACATCAGCCGTGCAAATGATCTGTTATTCCTTATCCCGGCAGTAGTGACACGTGTGGTTTGGGGATTGGTCAAAATGTAATTGTGCCCAACAGAGCTGTGGACAGCACATATTTACATACTGTATTTACCATCACTACCATGTTCACAGAATGCAGCAGCTCTCAGGCTCCTGCCCAGAGTTAAAATGACTGCATGTTTAAATAGCAGGCTGGAAATAAACTGTACTCAGGGCTGGTAGCGGTGCCTGGTAAAACATTTGACACTTTCTTCTATAATTGCATCCAAAATGGCATTTTATACTTTAACTTGGGAAGAATTTTCTGGGAATGGCAAACTAAAAATCAGTAAGGCAGTAGATACCACCCAAGTATAGGCTTGAAAGTGCCTGAAGTTGATCAGCTGAAATTCCACCCTTCTTTCTTTTTATCCCAGGTTTACTTGAGGCACCAAATAAGGAAACTTTCAGTCTAGGAGGTTAAATTTTATCCAAATTATAAACAGCTGACAGGATATTGGTTAATAAGAGACAGTGCTGACCATGCCACCCATAGTTTCTGTATAAGCATGGAAATATATGGACTGCAGCAGGGTAGAATTAGCTGGTCTTTGATGGTGCAGTTCACATACAACCTGCATATGGTACCAGAGTGGAAATGGATTTAATGGTCTGTTGCATTAATAACAGAAAGGTTTCAGAATAAACTCATGAAATGATGCTCCTTTCATCTAATATGGCTCCAGTAACATTTACATGATGTGATGATGTTTACCACATCATTAAGACCCCAGAGAATTCTTACGTTCCTGCTTTGAAAGCTGTACACAGTTGACATGAGCAAAAATCCTATTTGTAGGTACAACTTAGTATTAATACTTTGTAAAAACTGGTGAAGATGTGACTCATACTGTCCTAGGTGCTATGTATATAATTCAGAAAGGTATCAAAGCCGTAAAGAATGAAAAATAATGTGCAAAACACAGGAGATGGCAAATGGATCTAATCCAGAAATTAAGCAGCAGAGTAAGTTTATACTTACTTTCAAAAGTATTTCATCAGAGAGATTTTGAGGACAGCATTTTCTGTGCTGATTTAATCTTGTGTTGTACTTTTCCTATGTTTCTCTAAGTGTGCTTCCAACAAAACCTCAGATTAGGAAGAAAATATAAAATGTTTTGGAACAACAAAAATACTCCTGCAGAATAATTATGATTGATAATTATATATGATGTAATTATGTATGATAATTATTCAATAAGATTTTAAAAATATGCTAACCAGCTTTATTTAATTCTTCCATCTGTCATGATGAGCATTTTCTAAGAAAATTTATGATTGGGACTCAATTGAGAACCATTCAGATCATCCTTATTTGGGACGTATTAATTGCCAAATTTGTGTGGAGATGTAGAAGGTGTCTTGCTGTTTGATCTATCAAGGGGGTTTAAAGAGGAAATAGATTTCTATTCTGTAAATGGCAGCTAGAGAGAGAGTTGAGAAAAAGCATCGACAGGTAAAACAGCTGTTTTGGGGGAAAAAAATGGGTATAAATTGACTATGAAGAAATCGAGGTGGGAATTGGAGGGTGTTTGTAATCTTTGGTTAAGGTATGCTCGGACAGACAACTCAAACTGCACCGAAAAATTATTTGTTAAAACAGGAGTAGGAAACAGCTTTTTTCTTTCATGTGTCTGTAGTTTTGCTGTAACAGGAGTAGTGCTGAAATCAAAAGAGCCTCTGCAATATTGTGACAGCTTTCTAGAAAGAAATTGTTTGTCCACAGTGCAGACTAATCTTACTCATTTTAGTCTGTAAAAGTAAATTTGATACTCCAAGGATAGATTATGTTTTCTTTTTTCCCATTTCCCCCCTTTTCTTCCCTCCATATACCTGACTATTTTCTCATTATTTGTTGCATGCAATTGCAAATAACAATTTTTGGTTTAAATTCCAGATTGATAGTAAAATCAGGGAAGCAAAAGATGATTTTTTGAGCAAAAGAACAGAAAAAAATGATGATGTGCTAATTTGAACAGAAAAAAAATAACATACTAAGTTGGTTCTTAATAATTGTAACACTGTAATATGGTATCTGCTCATCAAATACAATTTATTGTTAGCAAGGCTTTCAGTGTGGTCTATCAAACAATTACTAAAATTATTAGACTAGTGACTTGAATAAATTCTATTCTTCTATTTTGTAACAAATCCAGTAGGCATAAATACTTTAAAGGCATGTGCTTTATTTTAATTATTTTGTTTAACGGTGTTCATTGTTGTAGAGTGGTATTAATCTGCAGCCATAATTCTTTCTTTTGTCTCTGTTGGTTGGTAATTGACACAGACCCATGTGAAAAATAAGGTAAGCTATTGATAACTCATTAAAAGTCTGAAGCAAGGATTTGAATTTTCATACAGCTGTGCATTCGAGGTAATACCTAACAGCACAGTAATAAAAATGCAGATGGGTATATTTTCATTCATTATCAAACTTGGCATGAAGGGGTAATAAACAAATTAGAGCTTTCGATTTCAGATGGAAGCCAGCTGGTTCAAGGCACTCCTTTCGGAAGGGGCAGAGCTGTTCATTTCTCCCGGGGAGGCTGCAGGAGGAGGGATGGCGTGTTCCGCAGGAGGGATGCAGTTTTTGGGGGGTGAGGCGCGGGCAGCCCTGAGCACAGCCGTGCCCGGGCCATCGCTGCCTGCCAGGGCTGGGCAGGAGGGGCGGAGGGGCGGCCGTGAGTCCAAACAGGGAATGCCGGAGGTGTCGGGAGCGGCGGAGCGGGCGGCGAGCCCTGGGGCACGGCCGCAGCAGCAGCAGCGTGCCAGCACAGGGGCTGGCCGGGAAAGAACAGCCCGGCAGAGACTTTTTTTTTTTTTTCCCCTTTTTACCCGTTCACTGAATATCATTTTAAATCATCTCTAACGATGCATTTGTCTGTTCAAGTTTGGGAGCTGTGCTTGCTGGAACCCGTTAGTGAATGCCTCTCGTCCCAATGAGTTGAAAAGTTAAGCTGTGGTTTCCAGATGCGTGTTCACGTCTTTAATGAAAGTTTTCTTTTTGTGTTTGGCGCAGGGCCGTATCTGCAGAAAAGCTGGCAAATCAAAAAAGTCATTCAGTCGAAAGGAAGCTGAAGCAACATTTAAGAGTTTGGTGAAGACCCATGAAAAATATGGGTGGGTCACCCCACCCGTCTCTGATGGCTGATGTTAGCAACCTGCTCTTGACAAAAATGCTGAACAAAAGTACTGTGACATCTCCTCAGTGCTGTACACCACCCATCCTTTTCTACTTCAGCTTCAGTTACATACCATGAATGTCAAGGAGACATCTAAGTTATTTATGAACAGATGTGTTTACAGAGGGAGATCAAAAAAAAATGCTGTGTAGGATTATGTTTCAAGACTGGAGAATGGTCATCATTGAAGTCACTTGAGCGGATGCTGAGATTGCGTCATTTTCCCCCATACAGCCCACATTGTCTTCAGCTTCTTTCCATGACAGCAGCACCAAACAGCAGTACTGGAAAGTCTATCCATTACTGCTCAGTTCATTTAAATGTAAATGAAACAGTTAATATTTAATAGGGAAGCAGTGCATTGCAGGTACATGTTTGCTGTGCTGTTTATCTTTGTCTCCTAGCAGGTCAACATAACTTGAAGATTTGTCTTTATGTGGAACTGTGGTCTGCTGTGACTAAATTTAGACCTCATTTGTGCTCTATATATGACCTTTAATTCATAAATGAAACCAGAATTAAAATGCTGAAAGGTCCTAGTGTTGAAAAATTATTAAGTGGAATCACCCAACCAGTTACAATGTGCTCTCTGTGCTGATATTGTGATGTGCTGTTCAGAAATAAACCAGTGCAGTTAGCTGAAGGTTAGGTGGTTTTTTAAAACACATCCACACCAGGGCTCAGAGGGGTTGGTCTGTGGTAGCAGAACAATGATTACCCTGCTGGTACCTTCTGCAGTAGCATGTGGCCTGTCAGTTCTTCAAAACAGCAAAACAAATGAGTGGAAATGGACAAAACAACCTTAAAATTTTATCTGTTTAATTTTGAAATGATATGCCAGTAACAGAGTAAAAATTTTCAAGTCAAATGGAACATGGTTTGTAAGATGATTTGCATGACTGGAATTTTTCTTTATTTTCACTCAATAGACATTGTATGTACTTAGAGCCCAGTATCTGAGAAAACCCACTGATGTATATAAATGTCCTATTATTTAATCATTAAAATTTAAGTTTTCTGGTAAACAAATTGAAAAAAAACAACTTTCTAAGGGACTCCATGAAAGCTGAAGGTAATGTTAAGAATGGTATAGAAAAGCATTAAAAAATGTGGATTCCAGATGGAAAATAGTATTGGACACGTGCTGAATAAAATCACCAGTATCGTTTCTGTTGCCTCAGGAATTCAATCATTTTAGCCAGCTTTTGTATTCAAAGTAATGGGTTTTCTGTTGTGAGATTCTAAGCACCATATAGATGAATCTGTGGTGGTGATATTTTAATTGAAAGTAGGACAGTATCGATTGTAAGACTGATTTGGAGGGGGAAAGCAGTGTGTGTTTGGAAGTACTTTCCATTATACGGCTAATGCGAGAACAAATCGAAATGGTTGACCAGTTTCTGTTTGTATTTCAGCAACATTGGAGACTACACAGAGAGCTTGGGGGTCTGGAGTTTGATTTAAAACCACACGCAGCATAGAAGAACAAAAGCAGTACAATGGAGTTCAAACACAAGAGAAGAAGCAGCAGAGCAGATATTCTTGCAGTACTGGTGCAAAAGCACTGCTCAGTGAGGCTGTCGAGCTTTGTCAGCTAGATACAGAGAAAAATAATCAAAGCCTTCACCAAAAGGAATATGCAGGTCAGAGCCACTCAGTTTTGTGGGCATACCTGGTTTCTTGCACTTCTGATCTCCATCAGTAGTCACTTCTCTTTCTCCTCTGATCATTTGTAGAGTGCCTTAACTCAAGTTACAAAGAGAAATGCTTCGTACCACAGATCTGCCCAGATCTTGCTGTCATTTATCTCACTCTGCTTTATACTTGGAGACAAAGCTATAAGCAGTGTATATACTTGGAGACAAGGCTATAAGCAGTGTATATATGTACTTTTCCTCTCAAACTGCATATCAGTTCTGTGCATCCAGCCGCAGAATGTGTCTTTTGAGTGAAGAATAACATTTCAAGTATTCATTTTTCTCAGTTTTTATAAACTTTCTTTAGTCTCCCTCATGGAAGAGAAAACTGGTATGTTTAGTTAAGCATCAAATATTTTTTAATCCCTAGCAGGACTCCCTGAGAACACAGAGAGTGATCTAGCACTGGAAAGCATAAGGTCTGTTATTTCCTTTCAGAAAAGCTCTTCCCTCATCAGCACAGTAAAATTACGTTAAAAACAGCATGAAGGTGTGGTAAGTCTTCGGGGGGGGATTTTTTCATTTTCTGCTGTTTTTTAACCTGTCTCTTTTTTTCTGTCAGTGGGTTATTTTAAATCTTCCTGAGAACCATATCTTTAATATTTAATTAAAGGGTTAGCTAAAAGGAACGTAGTGGGTGGATTGCTACCACTTCCCTCAAACCTACTTATTATGTGTCTTCTTAAGTGTGCTTTAAATAGTTAGAGCAAACATCATCGCTAAAAATCACAGTTACTTTCTGGCTGTAGGAGGTTCTCTGCATCACTCAGTGTCTTGGAGCAGTAGGAGAGGCAAATCAAAAAATCTGGAGTGCTTTGAAGCTGTAGCAGAAGGGGAGCAGAGTGCGTGTGATGATAAGCTGCGGCAACAACTCGTGCAAGGAGGAAAGAAGGCAAAGTACACTGCATGAACTAGGGCAGGATGAAGTTCCTGCTGCACCAAAAATAATACTGCTGCTATTAAAGAGACGATGGCTTATGGCAGGAGCAGCCTGTGCTGGGGGCAAGCAGGAAAAAGGAGACAGCAGGGAGTGCAGAAGCTTTGTGCTTCTGAGCAGGAAGGGAAGGAGGGAGATGGCTAGGAGAGTGGTTAATTAAGAGATCTATATAGATAGTTTATCTCTTTTAGGGAAAACTAGTTCATCGTTTTTGTCTAGCTGTGTGCTAGACAGGTTCTACTTTCTCTGCAACAGACAGGTCTAATAGAGAAGTGAAGAAGTTGGGAAAGGAAAGATCTATGAGGGAAAGAAAAAGAGGAAGGCCTGAGAAGAGATAGAAAGTATGGTCTGGAGAAAATGTAACTGGGCAAGTAAAACACAGGACAAAAAATAAAAGACTGATAATGGAAGGGTATGAAAAAAGGGTGGCAGCGCAGCATCAGAAAAAGCAGTTTAGGTAGGACATACTGCGGGAACTTATTGCAGAGCTGCTCCAGGTACCTAAGATCCAATAATTTTTGTTCGTATCCCAGAAAGTGAGAGCTTCTTCCATGTTCTGTCTTTCTGGCAGCTGAGAAGAAGGATGTTAGGATTTCAAGCTGTCTTGTGGAACTCAAATCAGGCCGTCAATGTCTCTTCTGTGAATGAGAAATAAACCCAAATGTCATTCCCAGATTCTAAATTCCAGGAGGCCAAAATGAAAACAGATTGGATGGTCATCTGTTTGGTCAAAGTTCCTCAAAATCAGTGAAGTGGGAAGATTTCTTTTGCAGACAGCAAACCTCAAAATTCCCCATTTATCCAATCAAAATTCTCATTAGGATTTCTTGTAAAATTAGCAGTCAGCACAGGTCCTTCGGCTCTCATTAGACCCATTTTATCAGGAACATTATTTTCCATCTGCTGTCCCCAGAACAGATGATTAATTTGAAACTATCATCTGGGGAGGTGTGAAGCTGTATTGGAAAGTTGCTTCCTGGCTTCTTTAGAATATATCCTTTTGGAGGATCTCCTTTGAGTCTGAAAAAGCTATTTGAATGAATACAGGCATTGAGAAAAGCAAGCTTATGATAAAGGAAGAAAGCTGTCGCTGAATACCTAAACGCTGAAAGATTTCCACAAAGACCAGAATTGATGATTTATGTGGGAATGTATTTCTGTGTTGTTAGAAATTGGTCCTAAAAATTCAATAGTCAAAACATTAGCAGTCAAAGACATCCTAAACTTACGTTGTTCTCTGTCCCAAACACTGCGTCTCCTTCATTCCAGCATAAACTTCAATCCTGAGCCCAGAGAAATTGTCTGTTTATTTGGTGCTGTGATACTATATTATGTTAAAAATAGAGACTCATTTCATTATCCTTGAAAGCAGCACATAAGATCCTAAAATGAAGCTTCTTTAGTGAACAGCAGGGCTGGAACAAAGCTTTTATAGTATGACAAATACAATATGACAATGTAGCATATATATGTGTGTATATATATATATATATATTTCTAGAAAACTCATTTAGAAAGACACTGAGAGTCACAACTGCCAAGCAGTGATGGCTGTGATGGCCAGTGCTCAGATGTGCATGTACTCTCCATTCCACAGAAACTTGCAGTATGGAGAAATAGCTTCTTGATAGGCTGACTGTACAGAGAAAAAATAGTTTTAATAGAATTATCTTTGGCTTTGGGATTTAAAGCATTAATTTAAATAAAATGGGTTTTATTCTCCACTTTTTAATTTATTTTTCTTTCACGATTTTCAGGCACCCACATGGAGCCACACTGGCACTATGATCAGCATGGTAATTTACATGACTTCAGTGAGGTGGTTATGAACACAATTTTTGTTGGAGAAGTTTTTAGAGGATAACTGACTTCCAGCTGAATGCCTGGGTGTGGAGCTTGGCAGACACACTGAGGATTTACTTGTCAGTGTTACGTAGGCAGATGTGATGCATGCATAGGCATCCCAAAGCTTAGCTGAAATCACGGGGAAGCATTTGAATAGAGACAGTGTGAAAAGTTTGTCTCTTCCAGGCAGGACGTAACTTCTGGTGAAGAGGTTCCTCTGAAACTGTGCTATGACCTATACAATAGTATTAAGTAGGCCAACCTTCTGGCACAATGTAATATTCCAGTTAGGTTTTCCCTCCCTGACAGGCACCAACTTTTTAGTCTGTTACAGACATCACATTTCAGAAGATGACAGTAGCAATGTTGAAGTAAAACTCCTGTATATTATCTCTTCCAGCCTTCCCAGTGCATTCCTGAGAGGAAGATGTAGCCCTGATCTAAGTGAACAAGAGACAGAGAGAGCTGTGGACATGCAGTGAGACCATGCACTGCCCTAAAAAGTGCCAGCTGTGGGATGAGGGGGGCAGCAAGCCTCTGAGCTTGCCTAAACAATGTGCATCCTTTGTCTTATTGTCAAATACTGACCTTGCAAACATTTCACAAACATGCATATTGCTTGAATTGAATCAAGGGTTCAGTGTGCCTCTGACCCAAGTTGCTGCTCGCAGAGCAGATGGGTTACTAAATGCACATTGTGCGTTTTCCTGTAAGTTAGCGACACAGTTAAAGTTTAGCTTTGCTGGCTCTGAAGAATAAAGTGGCTGTCAAACTAGGTCTGAGCACAAATAGGTTGGAAGTGAGTCACTTGCTATTATCAGAACAGTTGCACTGTAGAGGTGGTTTCGTCCTTACATCAAAGGTGAGGGAGAGTCACCAGTATGACACTGCAAGGCTTAAAAAGACAGCCTTCCTCTGCCGTGTGTGTGTCCCACATTACTGACTACTTAATTGCGTCCTCTTAAGTGTACATTGCTCTGCTTTGTAAATTTAGCCCCTTCAAGTTTTATTCATATGCTAAAGAAACGTTAAGCAAGTCGTGTAAATTTACATTAAAAGTCTTCTTTTCAATTTGGAAGCACGCAAATGCCATGCTGACGCCTGTCAAATTGCACCAGTAGCTTCCTCACACAAGTCATGGACAAATCACTGATGACGGTAGTTAACACAAAAATAGAACCTCTGTAATTTTGATGTTTGACTTCTTCTTTTTGCTGATTGCTTTGTCTTTCGGTTTGACTGACTGCAGACCAGAACATCAAGCTAACAGCAGTGGAACTGTCATAGCGTTTGTTTATTTATAACAGTTCCTTTTGTTCATGCTGCTAAATAAGGTGGCAATAAATATTCATTGCAGTTGTGCTTCACCAAAAGGGAATTCAGAGATAACTCCTCCTCGCACACTGAAAACTTTGCATTTTATACTCAGTGTTTACCACCACACATAGCACTCATTATCTTTTGCTGTCA
This sequence comes from Certhia americana, assembly GCA_018697195.1. Classification (NCBI taxonomy): domain Eukaryota; kingdom Metazoa; phylum Chordata; class Aves; order Passeriformes; family Certhiidae; genus Certhia; species Certhia americana. The sequence continues at coordinate 82,800,379 of CM031858.1, read as the reverse complement.
AATATTCTTGTATTTCTTATTCAGTGACCTCCTGTGTTTTAAATTATTTGTGGTTCATTAACAGAAATATATGAAGTATGTTGCAGGTCCTCTTGGCAAAAGTCAGTGAAATGTAACTGAACCAATTCTAGTTGCCTGGGTGATTTAGAAGCGTACTTCACTTGCCATTTGCATTAGCAAGATCTGCAGACTTTTACTAAATATTCCTCAACAAAACCAAGACTTCAATTTCAGCACAAAATCCATGCTGACATGGATTAGCATGTGTCTTAGGAATGAAAGCAGACTATCCTTACAATAAATTTAAACCATTTATGCTAGGATAATTTAGTTCTGAAAATGCATAGTAACAATACAACACAGGTAATGCCTTATATTGGATGAGATTTTAATTATTTGATTATTACATAAATATATTTTTGCAATGTATCAATAGAATTTATGATAATCCCAGCAAAATGGAGTGATTGACATCCTGGAAGGAGGCGCTCAGACTCAGAGGGACCCGGAGAAGCTGAAGGAATGGGCCAACAGGAACTTCATGAAGTTTGACAGTGACAGGCAATAGACCCTGTACTCAAATGGAGCCACCCAACTGCCCAGGACAGGCTGAGGCTGTCTTGCAGCACTGCAGGAAACAATTTGGAGTCCCAGGAAGACAGGTGGTACAAGGGTTCAGCACTGCACTCCTGTCTCAAGGAAGACCAGCCCCACACTGGGATGCACTGGCAAAGGCATTTCCAGCTGGTCAAGGAGCATGATTCTCTTCCTCACTTGTGAGTTGACATCCAGAGTACTACGTCTAGTTTTGGCCCCCCTTTACATGGCACATTTTGACAAATTGAAGGGACACCAAGAGGTCTCAGGGTCTGGAGCCTGTGATGTGCAGGAAGAGGCTGGGAGAAAAGCTCCTGCTTAGACTGGGAAGAGAAGGCTTAGAGGGGACTGACAGCAGTCTTGCACTACCTAGAAAGGGATTACAGAGAAGATGCATGCAGCCACTTCTCTGAGATGAACAAAGACCAAGAATTAGTAGATGCAAATTGCAGGGAGTAAGGTCCCAGCTGGATGAAGGGAAGAACATTTTCCAACCATGCAAGAAGGCAAGCAAGCACTAGAATAGGGTGCCCAGAAATAATGGAATCTCCACTATGGAGGATTTTTCTGACTTAGCTGCATAATGCCCTGAGTAATCTGATATATGCTTGAAGCAAGCATTTTGACTAGAGATCTCCATAGGTCTTTTCCAATCTAAATGTTTCCATGATTCTGTTATATTATATGTATTATAAAATTCTGCTCTTAAGAGATATTGGGAAAACAAAATTTATGGCCAAAAGTATGCCTGATTCATAAAGCTGCTAGCCTCCATAAAGTATAAAGTATCCCTTTCCAAGCACCCTGTGGTCTAACTTCACTAGATGGATGTTTGTACAAACACCTGCTGAAGGTGTCACTAATTCACACCAAAATTCTTGCATACTTACACCAGCTACAACTTCACGGTTTTATTTGTATTCACAAATATTTTCCATGTAAATGGGTGTTTTGAGAGAGCTTTTAATTCTGCTTCCCCTGATGAATTTTCAGCTTAACAGGTTTGTCATGTTGTTTGTTTTCCTGCAATGCAAGATTGAAAAATAATTCCCTCAGTAGAAGTCATGGAAAGCAAGCCTGGAGCTTATAGAGGGGATTTTCTGCAAGAAAGATATTTAAATTACAGAAGGCAAGCTAGTCCAGTTGAAATTGTGTCACAGTGCAAGTCTTTCAAGATTGCTAAGGTGAGCTATGTTTGAGTTTTTAGGGCCCAATAATGCCCTAGTTTTACTTCCTATAAGCATTCTGCAAATTAACATTTGAAGAGAAAAGGATTTTGGTGACATTTCTGACATGGACTTTCTCCTGTAATATGTCATATCGTAGAGTCATAGAATCATAGAATGTGCCGAGTTGGAAGGGACCCACCAGGATCATCAAGTCCAACTTTTGGCCCTGCACAGAACACCCCAAGAGTCACACCATGTGCCTGAGAGTGTTGTCCAAAGACTGCTTGAACTCTGCCAGGCTTAGTGTTACCACTTCCCTCAGGAGCCTGCTCCAGGGCCCAAACACCCTGAAGAACATCTTTATAACATCCAACCTAAACCTCCCCTGACACAACTCAGGTAATTCCCTTGGATCCTGTCACTGGTCACCACAGAGCAGAGATCAGTGTCTGCCCCTCATGAGGAAGCTGTAACAGCAGTGAGGTCTCCCCTCAATGTCCAGGCTGAACAGACCCAGTGACCTCATACTCTCATGTAGCTTCCCCTCCAGACCCTTAACCATCTCTGTTGCTCTCTTTTGGACACTAACAACTCAAGGTCTCTCTTACATCATGTCATCCAAACTGCCCCCAGCACTGGAGATGCTCTGAGCCCCAGCTCAGAGCAGAGCAGGACAATCCCCTCCCTTGCCCAGCTGTGATGCTGTGCCTGATGCCCCCCAGGACAGGATTGGCCCTCTGGGCTGTCGGGCACTGCTGACTCATGTCCAACTTGTCATCAACCAGGAGCTCCAGACACTTTTCTGTAGCACTGGTTTCCAGCATCCCATTCACCAGTCTGTGCATCCATCCAGGATTGCCCCATCCCAGGTGCAGAATCCAACACTTGAACTTGTTGAAATTCATACAGTTGGTGATTGCTCATCTCTCTAATTTTTCAAGGTCTCTCTGCAGGGCCTCTGCCCTTGAGGGAGTTCCTCCCAGTTTAGTGTCATTTGCAAATTTTCTTAGTATTTCTTCAAGTCCTGCATATAGATCATGTCACAGTACAGTTCTGCTTTGCATTTGATGTCCACCTCCTGCTGCTCAACAGATTCCAGTCTGGTCAATACATGTACGTCCCCTGTCCACCTCATAGGGTCAAAGGCTCTACAGGCAATACGAAGACCTGGATTTACCATTCATTCCCTGCTCCCTTATGTGCTTTATATCACTGCACTTGAATATGAAAACCTTCTCTGATTTCACTTATTTTGACCTCAGTTCTGAAATAAAGTTGTGTTGTCAAGTACCCCTCCCTCACAAGTGCAGTCAGAGCACTTGGAAAAACAAAGGGAGGGAACAAAGGGCTCATGTGTTCCAAGTGAGTAGCCCTAGAGCACAGCTGGTAACGTTGCCACCGTGAATAGTGCTGTGATTCAGCTCCCTTATCCTCTGCGTCCAGCAAAATGGAGTCGTACTGGAAGTGCTGTCAGTCTGAATGTGAAGCACTGCAGGAGCAGTTTTGCTGCTCTCAGCAAGCACAAGTGGTGCCCAGCCTTTACAGGGCTCTTGCAAACAAGGTGCATCTGTGCTGAGTTGCTTCTCCCCTCTCCCCTCACCAAGCAGAAAAAATCTGACCCTCATCCTAACCTCCTGAGCAGTTAATCTATGGGCAGTTATTCCTGATGTATTTTTAATTTTCATATGTGTTTTTATTTGGTATTTACTTTCATGTACACACACACACACACATATATATATACACACATGTGTATATATATATTATACACACACATAAATATACACACATATATATACATATATATATATACACACATACATACATATACACACACACACACACACATATATATATATATATACATACACATATATAGGTGAACCCTGCACCCAAATCAAGACCAAAGATGAAGCAGACTCTGTTTTGGTATTCTTTTGGCCTTAACAACCATGAGGTTTTCAGACCCGAGGCATAACTACATAGACATTTTTGAAGGACTTGGGGTAGAAAAAACAACTTCATCTTAGGGCCATTTCTGCTCTTCTTTCTGTATTGGCAGTAATAAATTTAAAGGTTCCTGCCCACTGGAAGTGACCTAGAGAGTCCCAAGTATTTTGTGACATGAATTTCATGGATAGATGATGTGATCCATCCATTGCTAGCTGAAGGTATCTACAATGCATGCACCAGCCCTCAAAAAGTCTCAGCTGGATGCTGCCCATAATACCTATGGTAAATCCTTTATGGAAGAAATGTAAATGTGACTAGACAAACCAGGGTACGAGTGGTGAGGATGCACCACGGTAAAGGTGACAAAGGAGGTGGCAGAAACATCCTTCACCACTACACCTCCTAACTGTATTCCTGGAAGAGATTACAGGTTCTTTGGAAGGAAAAGAACCAGAAGTTATTGCAGCTTCCTGTGGGAGAAGCTTCGGTTTATGCTAATGTTTTCTCATGAAAACTTCTTTTGACAGAGAAGAGCATTAATTCCTGTCAGTAAACAAAGCCGAAGATGGATGGATGAGAAGTCAGTGGTTGCCTAGATATTTGAAAGATGACCAGAAAATTCTTCTTTATAGCTCTTTGTCCTACATTACTTTACTTGCCTTGAGCAGCTATTCTGTTAAATATGCCTTTCCACCTTCGCAGTGTTTTCCCAAGTGATTTCAAATACATGTGATTGTACTCAAGGGGTCCTGTCAGTGGCACCATCAAAGGCCAGTACAGACTCCTTTTAAATGTAAAATTGCTGGTAGGAGGGAGAGCACTCAGAAATGTTGGTGTATTCCCTGCCTCCTCAGCTAGCCAGCAGAGATTGTAACTGCAGAGTTATACTTGATTTTATATGTTTTTAGGGGAGTTTACTGCAATGTACCAGCTGGAATGAGAGAGCAAAGTTGTCCTTAAAAAGTAAATTGAAGTGTGTGTTTAACTTAATGGCCACAAATGAACATGCTGCAGCCTTTGTGTGGCTTCAAGTTATGACTTGCTGGATCAGAGCAATTCTGGCAGCCATCTCCTCTTAGAGCTAGATGTATGAATCTGGGAGTAGAGAACCCTGGTTTATAACAAGGTCATCTCATCTCTGTTACTGAAATTAATTTCAAGAAATAGATTCTCTCTTCAGGACACTTTGTCAAGTGATCTGAGATTTTGCCACATGACACATAACAAGAGCTCTAATAATATAATGGAGAAATTGATGCAGCATTTTGATCTCTCAGTACCAACATCGCTTTGTCCTCTAATGCTGATGCTCTTAAACAAATGAGGGAAGCTTAAGAATACTCATTAACTCATGAAAGTAAACAGCTGGCATATCCAGCTTAAACCAATGTGGGCAAAAAAGCAGAGAAGGCTTTTGGAACATTTGGCCAGATTTTTCTCTACATAAGCAGAAACTAGTAAAAGGATAGGACCTTCCTATTTCCAATAAAAATGTCTTCAAAGGAACCTTAGGAATGTTCTTAACTTTTTAGAGAGGCTAGTTTTACAATAAGGGCAAAAAATCTCTTTTAAACTGACCCCCCTGCCACTGTGCACTGCTTCCAGCTCCACAGATGTGTCCTGCCCCTGGTTCCCTGATAGACTGCCAAATCAGGAATATCATTGCTCAGTAGATGAGAACACTGGCAAAGTTTAGTCAACATCGGTAATGTAAAGAGATTATCCTCTATGACTCAAACATCTAGTCAAAACGTAATACTTTGCAGTAAATTCTTTCAACTAGATTAAAATTCTCAATCTGGAAGAGAAGCATGTAGGTATGATGGAATACCTTTGATGGAATCCACCCTCTTGTAAGAAAATGCGAAGTCTTAGCTTCTCTGTCTAAGATGGAAATAAGCAATAGGAGACTGCTTCCTATTTCACAGCTCCTTGACCAGAGACACCTCTTTGTCTACAGGCTACCTATGGAAAAGACAGATTTTTTTTCCCTTCCCATTTTTTTACTTCTCTAAATGAATCATCTGCTATTGCCTAAGGATAAACCTGTCAGATTCCTTGTGCTGAGATAGAAATGGAGGGAGAAGAGTAAGGGAAAAGAGCAGGGTAAGGGAAAAGAAAGGAAAGCAAAGTTAACACAGGCCAATCTGCAAAGATGTTACTGATCTAGCCCAAGGAAGCAAATTCAGAGAATCAGATACAAGAAAATGAACTGAGCTGGGGCAGATAACCATCCTTATGTCACTCCTTATTCACTCTCTCTTTTTGTCACTCTCTATCAGTAAGGCAAACATCCATAAAAGGCACTCACACAATTAAATCTCAGTTGCCAGGAAATACCTTGCCCTCCCTTCATGCATCCATTCCTTCCTTCCTGAGCAACAGAACACTGCATTGAACCTGAGAAATCACTTAAAAGGAAGCTTCACTTTTTCAGAGACTAAAGTAGTTAGCAGTTAGCATCTCCACCCCCAAAGAAGACAACAATCAAGTTTATCAGCACTTGTCACAAGCATGCTTTTTACTCAAACAAAAATAACTTTTAACTCAGTGTAAAGGGACCCAACTATTTCAGAAAGTGACCTTATGGAAATTGGTAAGAGTTGATGTCAACTTCAGCGTGATCTGTGTGTCATTCTGAAGACTCAATGGCTTCTCCAGATTGCTCCAAGTGACTCAGCACTGGCTATTGCATTGAGGGATGCCAGAAGGCACCAGCATTGCCTCAGAGCTGTGAATACCCTTAGGGAGCAACTGAAAATGATGAGAATCACAGAATGGGGTGCTTTGTAAGGGACCTTTAAAGGTCAGCTAGTCCAAGCCCCTGGCAATGATCAGGGTCCTCTTCAACTTGATCAGGTTGATCAAAGTCCAGCCTGAGCTTGAGCATTTCCAGGGATCCACAGGTTCTCTGGCACCCTGTGCCAGTATTTCACTACCCTCATCATAAAAAATTTCTTCTTTATGGCTGATTTGACTCCCAGTTGGAAGCCATTCCACCTTGTCCTATCACTTCATGTTCTTGTGAAAAATCCCTCTCCAGCTTTCTTGTTGGCCCACTTCAGGTACTGGAAAGTTCTATAAGGTCTCCCTGGAGTTGAGTCTTCTCCAGGCTGAACCACAAACCTCTCAGCCTTTCCTCACAGGAAAGATTCTCCATTCCTTTGATCATCTTTGTGTCCCTCCTCTGGAATCACTCCAACTCCCTGTCCCTCATGTGCTGGGCCCCCAGAGGTGGATGCAGCCCTGCAGGTGGGGTCTCACCAGAGCAGAGCAGAGGGGCAGAATCCCCTCCCTCTCCTGCTGGCCATGCTGCTTTGGATGTAGCCCAGGACAGGTTTTGGATGCAGTTTGGCTTTCTGGGCTGTGAGTGCACATTGCTGGGTCATGTCCACCTTTACATTCATCAAAGTTTCTCAGCCTGCAGTTAGAGCTTTGATTTTATCTGTTATTGCACCTGACCCCTCTGCTCAAAGCTGATCAAAAAGGAATCTTAGTTTTTACATTGTTACATGCTGGGCAGCTTGGCTATTTGGTAACTTTATTGCCAGGATATTTGAAGGCTCAGAACATGCTCTACAAATACACAGGCTTTTCCTAAAGAATGCCTAATGATATTTATATATTGTATCTTGCAATCTTTCAATATTACTTGAAAATTCCAGCTTTGTGTTGTAGTAGGGAAGATTTGGAGGAGGCATATGGTTTGTATTTTTGATGTAATATAGAAATGTTGAGATCAGTACAAATTAATTGTCCAGCTGGATGAGCTGGATGAGAAAGTCGTCTAATTCTGTGTCCTGATGGCTCAGAGGGGAGAGTCAGAATCTTGTCCTGGGGATCAGAATGATTCAGGTTGGAATGGAGATGATCTCATTCGACCCTTTGCTCCAAAAAGGATCATCTGGGACATTACATCAGATTTCTCAGGGCATTTTCCTCTGGAATTCCAAATATCTCAAAAGGTAGACACTTCCCCACCCCTCTGGGCAGCCAGTTCCAGTGCTTAGTTACCCTCAGAAAGTTTCCCCTTTTCCTTATGTCCAATTAGTAGCATGGCTGCTGGCTCTTGTCTTCCTTAGGACAACCTCTGAGAGAGGCCTGCATTGGTGTGAAGTGAATAAAACCAATTCGAAAAAGAAGGAGAAGAATGGTCACATTTCCTCAGTTTGTGTCTCAAGGTGACATTTCAGTGTTTTATCCTCATGGAATCTCCCACCAAGAAGAGGTCTCCCATGAGCTGCCTACAGCAATGTCCAAATCTCATCCCCATGTAGGTATTCTCCATCTAAATCTCAAGTGTTTGAAGAGTTTTATCTTCTTCCACTTCTCTTTCCTTCGTGTTGCCTATGGAGGGCCATTTGTCATGGAATGCTCCATTTTCTTGTCTCTCATTCGGTTCTTCTTCATTAAATTTGCCTTGTAATAGTCGCAGGCTTTACCTAAAACAAATAGCCTTGTAGTCTTCACTAATTTTGCTGACTCACATCTCCTTTCCAAATGTCTACATATTTAATATGTTACGCAGATCAGCAGTTGAAGCTTAAAGTTTTTAAACAGTTTGATGTTTCTGATCTTTTGACACCCTGAAAATTGATTTGTCAGTTGTGTCATGGCCTAGTCTGTTGTGTCATGGCCAGATTTGTAGCCAAAAGAAAATTCTGCATTTTTATAGGTGCTAAGAAAGGACTTCCTGAAAGGTTTTTGAATGATTGATTGCATTATGTTGTCTTTCATATCCGTTGCTATTATTATTATTATTATTATTATTATTATTATTATTATTATTATTATTATTTTCAAATGATCAGTTAAATTTATTTGCCAGCTGAGGCATAAGTTTTACTGGCTCTTGATTCTGAGGATCACACAGAAATCTTGGTTTTTTAATCCAAAAAACAAAAACAAAACAAAAAAAAAACCACAAAAACAAACAAACAAACAAACCCCCACAAAAACCCAACAAAAAAACCCACAAAACAAACCAAAAACAAACAAAAAAACAAAAAACAAACAAACAAACAAAAAAACAACCAAAAACCCAACAGAACAAGACAGACACTCAGCATTTTGTGTCTCCTCAACCTTCTAGCATAAAATCAGGATTCAATGAGAAATTAATCTCTAATATTGTAATAGATACTATTCTATATATTATGTAATATTATTTATATAGATAGACTGTATAAAGCAATACTACATATATACTTTATACATTCTATAATGTAAATAGAACTGCTTATATTGTGTTATATGATAAATCATAATAAATCAAAAAGGCTCAGGGTGGCCTAATTGCAGGCTTCCAGTACTTGAAGGGAGGCTACAAGGAAGATAGAGAGGAACTATTTACAAGAGCAGGACAGGGAAACATGGCTTCAGACTGAAAGAGAGTAGGTTTAGATTAGATATTAGGAAGAAACTCTTTACTGTGAAGGTGATGAGGCACTGGAACAGATTGCCCGGAGAAGCTGTGGATGCCCCATCCCTGGAAGTGTTCAAAGTCAGGGTTGGATGGAACTCTGAGGAATCTGGTCTACTGGAAGGTGTCCCAGCACATGGCAGGGTGTTTGGAACAAAATGGTCTTTGGGGTCCCTTCCAATCCAGGCCATTCCATAATTCTGTTAAATAATATGTGACATGTTATTATGTAATCTGACAGCACATAGTATATTATATAATTATACTAACATGTGCATATATTATACACTCTGTTATATAAACCTATAACAACACACATACAGAATATAGTGTATGTAATATAGTTTATAATATAAAATACATATAATTTAGCAATAATCAGTAAAATTTTAAAATAATAGATTTAAAGTATCAATAAATATAAACATTTTAACACAAAGTAAATCCAGTAAGGTAATCTGAGTATATACATATTTACTAAACTAATATTTGGTATGCATTGATGTTTACCATGTATTATATACTATGACATAATTTCCTTTGCACCCCTTCAGTGCCCAGTTTATGCCCCTTCCAAACTCTGGAGCACAAGCCAACTGGGCCTGTTGGAACAGGCTACTCTTTTATGTACCATATTGGTTTGGTGCCTCCTATTTTGTTCACCAGTTTGCTCTGGTACTTCCTGTCCTCGGAAGACTTCACCATCATTCCTGAGCCCAGAACTGGCATCTCTGCAATGTTGTCTGCAGAGGTGGTTGCTGTTAGGAAGTCATGTTTCTTGCCTAGCAATGGCCTTAATTGCTCCTTTCAAGCACCAGAGAGAGCAGCTCTTGCATGGACACAGTTCCCTCAGGAGCTGGAGCCAGTAAGTGCATCAGTGCTTCATCACGTTGCTCAGTCCTGGAAAGCAGCAGTTCCAGTGCTGTGCATACACACAATTCCCCAGAGGCATCTTCTCCTTTTAACATCAGATGTTTGACCTTCAAATTCCTTCCACATTCCTCTCACCCACAGCCAGCTGTGATACTTTAAATTACTTGTTATTCTCAATGTTCTGGGATTCCTTTGGCTCCCTGCAATCTTTCCCAGCTTCCCTAGTGCTAATCCTCTGTCCTCCCACTTCCTATCCTGTTCATCCTTTCTCCCTGCCTCACAGCCTCCCTGGGGGCTGGCTGCCTATGTCACCTCCCTGCTAGGGAGCCCTTTGTGAATGGATGCATCCTTCTGGGAGGAAGCAGGCACGCAGCATTTAGAAGCACATCCACAGCCAGACCACACAGGCTATTCCCCAGTGCCAGGATGGCACCACGGGGCTTCAGCGCTTACGGGAACGAGAAGCTTTAACTTGGTATTTGCAATGGTTCTGCTCACCTGCCTTGGAGGAAGCATTGCTCAGGAACACTGCTCCACTCAGGGCTTCTTCTACACCCTCCAGGGGTGCAGGGAGGCAGAGGTTTTGAACAGTTTCTTGAACAAGGTCATGCCCCTCTGAAGAACACTGACAGAATGAGAGCTTGTGAAGCTGCTCTCAGAGACTTTCTTAGCTTTGGCCTCTTTTGGGAGGCTGTTTCTGGGCATCCCTTACCTGTGCCATACATGAGAGCAGTTTGGTGCTGGTAGCACACATCCCTCAGGCGGAAGGGGGTGAGCAGCTCTAGAGCCAGAGCCAGTCTTTCTATCAGAGACCTTCGATCCCAGTCAGGGGTCTGAAGGCAAATACCATGATTTCCAGTAATCACAGTACATTTGTTAGATTCTTGTTCTCAGATCTTGCTTAGAAACAGTAGTTGGCATCTGTGCTTGGTGCAGCCAGCCATAAACACAAGTGTTGTCCTTACCAGCTGTTTCAGACTTTTTATATTTATCTTATGACTAGCATTCTTTCACAGTAGGGCTCCTCTATTGGCAGTTTCAGCAGTGAGCCTGACAAAAGTTATCATCTGTATATTCCCTCTCTAAATCAATGGTAATTTGTTGGTAATCACTCATCTCCTACTGAGACCTCTCCATAATCCTCTGTACTGTGTTTTTTCTTATTTTTTTTTCTTTTTTTTTTTTTTTTATTTGTGTTAAAAACACAGCTTCAGTATTTCAGGAAAGCACAGTATTTCAGTACAGCTGTATAAAGTACTACTCCATGCAGCTCTTCAGGACTGGGGCAGAGCAGCTGGAAAGCTGCCCATTGGAAAAGAACCTGGGGGTGCTGGTTCACAGCCAACTGAACATGAGCCAGCATGTGCCCAGATGGCTTGTATCAGAAACACTGTGGCCAGCAGGACCAGGGGAGTGATTGTTGCTCTGTGTTCAGTGCTGGTGAGGCTTTGAGTGCTGCATCCAGTTCTGGGCCTCTCAGTACAAGAAGGTGCTGAAGCATGTCCAGAAGAAGGCAAGGAAACTGGTGAAGGGTTTGCAGCACAAATCCTGTGAGGTGCAGCTGAGGGAGCTGGGGGTGTTTAGCCTGGAGAAAAGGAAGCTTGGGGAATCTAATCACTCTACAACTACCTGAAAGGAGGTTGTAGTGAGGCAAGGGTCAGCCCCTTCTCCTAAAGTAGAAAGTGATAGGACAAGAAGAAATGGCCTCAAGTTGTTATAGGGAAGATCTAGATTGGATATTAGAAAGAATGTCTTCACTGAAGGAGTTATCAAGCATTGGAATGGACTGCTCAGAGAAGTGGTGGGGTCACTGTCCTTAGAAATGTTCAAAAGCTGTATGGATGTGGTACTTGGGGATGTGATTTAGTGGTGAACACAGTGGTGCTGGGTTGACAGTGGGACTCGCAATCATAGAGGTCTTCTCCAACCTTTGGAATTACTCCATGCTTCTGTGAAAGGGACAGCTGCCTGGGGTTTTTCTGCCATATTTTGCTGAATGGCCTCCCTACAGGAGCAGGTAAGCACTGGAAGAGCTTCCCAGCAAGGCAGTCCACCCTGGGACATTCCCAAGACTCACCTAGACCCTGAGCAACCAGGAGGCTCACTGCACCACCTGCCCAAGTCCCTTCCAACCCAGCCTGTTCCACTGTTTGCACGGTCCTACACGCTCGGTTCAGCAGACAGAGTTGATTGGAAACACAGTCTCATTTGCTGCAAGAACAGAGCCCGGAAATTAATCTAGAGAGACGGAAAATGACATCAGTTTCTTGTAGATGGCTGGCATGCTACAAAGAATATAGCAGGGAAATACCCTGTTTCATGATGTTTACTTTTTCAGATTAAATCTGATTTAATGTGCTTTTCGATAAACTTCAGGAAAGAATCAGGCTGAGTTTGACTTTCCTTTCAATGTAGTTCATGGAGGTCAACAGCATCAGCCTGTTATCACAGCCTGTACCAAGCCAGCCTGGAGTACAAAATGTTATTCCCTCTGTTCAGACACACCATTTGTATTACATTATTCCTCCTATTTCTTCTCCAAGGGACAGCACAGTCTCTGTAATAGCATGATCAGCAATTTCATATTATTTTAACACTGTAAATCCTTTTGTATGACATCAGTCCTTAACAAAGTACATCACATCCATGACCTGTTGCAATTTGCCACAGGAAGGAAAACACTAATGAATAAGTGCTTTTGAGGCTTTTGAGTAAGGCATTATGCAAGTTTTCTGAACATTGGATATAAATTCAAATCCTGTTTGGATGTGAAAAGCAGAATAACTGGATTCTCCATAGGAATCAAATACAAATTGTTCATCAGTTGTGATGACTGCTTTTGTTATCTGACACACATTTTCCAGGTTTCTCTTTCCCCTTTTTTTTGCGTTTTGCTTGAGAATGCTTTGATTAGAAAACAAAACAATCTAAAATAAAACAAAAAGCCAAAACCCACCCCACCAAACAACTTTATCACAAAGAAAACCGATTGACTAATATCAGAAACAGTTCAGTAATCACTGAAGTCCCACCCACAGGGAAGTAAGGCTCAGTTGCCTTAATGCTGTCTCTGACTGTCTTTAAGATGTTCCAGAGCACCAGAAATATCCCCATGGGACTGGCTGACATCCTGTATGACCTGCGGGAGACCATCAGCACACACATGTGTTATTTCTCTCCACAGAACATTTCTTTTTAAGACCGTCAAACAAACCACTTGCCTGCTATCAACACCTTCCGCCACTATTTCTTCTCCAGAGAGGCACTTCCCAACTTCCTTGGAACATCCTGTAGTCCGACCAGGACAAGTGCCTCACAGCTGTCATGCATTTTGTACCATCACTTCCTTTTTGAGATAATGAGCAAACTGAATCTCCTGCACCATCTGATTTTACCACACACCAAACAGCAGTGTCTTACATCCCCCAGTCAAAGTTCAGGCCCTGGGCTGGTGATTGCTATGGTGCGTGGCCATCTCTTGAGCAAAACTGAAGGGGGCATGGGTTTTCCTGTGCTGTCTAGTAAGTAGATAACCATGCCCTATTTTTAATTTTTTTATCTTTTTTTGAGGGAATAAAATTTTTCTAAAAACTGCTCAGATCTGCCCTTTCTATCTGAAATTCACAGTCATTATGTACAACTCATCCTGTGCCTCTAGGGACAAGGTAACATTTACAGCTGAACATATGACTTAATGAAAATGGGAACAATTCTGATCTGTAGATGCCTCACATTATTCATGTGCTGCAGCTCTCCTCAGCCAGCAATGCAGCATTTTGGAACACAGGACACAATTTCCCAGCCTTGTACCTCTGCAGTGTTCCTGAAGTAACGAAGTAGTGGTAGTGGTACAAAATGCCACTCTGGAGAGTTATTTCTTCCACAGCAATCTAACATTAACAATTTCATCAGCAGTTTCAATTTTTTTAAGCTCTGATTTATGATCTAGTTGAAAGAACCATGAAGTTATTCCTCCTGCATTTTGACAGATTCCATTGAATTACAGAAAACAAAACACTGGCAGTACCAACCTACTGCACGTAGTCAGTAGGGGATGCAGTAACTGCATTGTTGGGCCATTGCAGGCTGGTTTAACTCGAGTTAGACAGGCACAGGTGCTGCCCTAGTCACTAAATGCAATACTTCCACGTCTGAACAGCCAGAGGGTGGGTGAAGGTGTACTCAGCAAAATGTCTCAGGGGGCTGTGGCTGTCTATGCTTGGCTGAAGGCCAAGGAAGGATCACCTGGGCAGTGATCATAGAATCAGAAAAAGACTAAGGTTTGAATCAGCTCTGGAGGAGAGCTGGTCTAACCCCCTTCTCAAAGCAGTCCTGGCTAGTTCAGCTTGTTCAGAGCCTTACTCAGACAAGTTTTGAAGATCTCCAAGAATGGAGATCCATATCACTCCGGGCCACTTGCCCCAGTGCTCAGCTCCTTTTGTGGGGAATTACTTTTTCCTCATGTCCCACTGAAGCCTCCCTTGCTGCATCTTTGTATCCTTTGCTTTGAGTCACATGACTTTGCCCTGAGAAGTGCCTTTGCAAAATGAGATTCAACTTAGCAAGAGAATTTCAGGATAACAAGATACCATTCTCCGCAGTTTGTTCTTACCTTGATGAATGTCACAAAGAAAATACTGATAAATATATTCAAAAAAGAAGGATCAGCAGATGATTTCAAATGGAGCTGCCTATTATCTCTTTTGAACCTGTATTCTCTATACAATAATTAATGTGTCTAAAACGATGACCTAGCGCTTTAAGAATACGAGGCTGTTCATGCACATAATATCAATGAATGTTCTTCCTCTTAGGGACCAGAGGAAGAACAAGATAGAGAGTAAGGAAATACGTTACACCAAACTAAATTAGACAACATCACAAATTAGACAAACCTGAAAAACATCATCAAAGAATACCTAAAGAAATAGTTTTCACTAACTCAGAAGACTTACCACTCATCTGAAAAACTGAGTATGGGAGATTAGAAAAGAGCAGATGTCTTTAAAAGGCTGAGAGATGCTGTGAAACAATCAGCTTAACTTCATGGCTGTCAATCTGCCACCTTCCACAAGCTCTACAGTATTTTCATCAATAAAAGATATAAATCAAGATAACCTAAGCTGATTTTGCAGCAATGAATTTAAACACCACCATAAAATATATTACTAAGGTGTAAATGAAAAAGTATTTCTAAGGTGAAGACCATTTTGGCTCAGCTGAGTGCACTTATCTCCCTCTATACTCTAAGTTAGGAAATTGTAATATAGAGAAAATGCAAAGTTTTCTATAGGGCCAAATGGCTTTAAAAGTCACTTGGGACAAACGACACAGACATTTTTTTAGTATTTCATGTTGTTTCCAACTGCTGCTTCGCTGCCCTGAATTATCAGCTTAAAAGATGGAGACACAGTTGGACAGTGTCCCACACTAACAGCTGGCCAGGGAGACATCCAGCCCTACAAGGGCAAGAAATCCTGGTAACATAATGTACAGGGTATCCCCCTGCTTTACAAGAAGTTAGTTGGTGAATTTGAAGCCTGGGAAACCACAGAGAAGTTTAGGGGATGGTTCTCAAGGCCCTTCTTGGTAGGTTTCTAGGTTGATGAGTCCTGGAAAAGATTCAGGAAAAAGTGTCAGAAGATAGATTGCTATCTATCTGTGATCCTAAGGAACCTTTTTTTCTTCCGATATGTTGGTATTTTACAGACAACAGGCATTCTATGAGAGTATTTTGTGGACATATGTTTAATTATTGAAATACTAGAAAGAAAACACTACAGTCTCTTTGGGCTTGGTGATCCTGCTCATCAGTATTTTGATACAAAATTCCTTTCCTGTGACCTAGTCATAACAAAACCACCATCTTAGGATCCTTTCAGAGCTACTAAGGACCTGCAGACTCCCAGAAAACTATTCTGGGCAGGATACAATTCAGTCAGCAGCTACTGGTTTAGGTCCAGCTTCAAAGAAAGGCAGAAGGACCTTAAAAGACCATGGCAACTGAGTGATGAAACAGCAAACAAATCTCAATGCAGACAAAAGTGATTTATATGGGGAAAAATAATGCTATTGGCACATGTAAAAAACCCCAGGTTCTCAATTGCCACTCAGAACATAATAATGAGGTTATGACAAGCAATTCCAGTGAAAACTCAGCTTGATATTTAGTAGCATGACAAATCAGGAAGCAGTGTACTGGAGGACAGAACAGTGAGCACCCATTTCCACAAATGCCAAATCCATGTGCAGTTACTCCCCTTAGAAAAGGACATAAAAGCTGATAAAAGTTCAGAACCAGAAACATTTGATAAAGATGACAAAAGATCTTGAGTAGTTTCCATAGAGGGAATAAACAAGTTAGCTAGGACCTTTCAGCTTGGAAAAAAAGATGACTGATAAGGGATATGACAGAAGACAATAAAGTCACAAGTGTTCTGGTGAAGCTACTCAGCAATCAGTTGCTTCTTGTGGCTTTCAATGCAAGAAGTGGAGATCATTCAACAAAACTATTAGATGCTAAAATAATATTTCACACAATAGGAGGTAGGATTTTGGGGCTCCCTGCTATAGGATGTCATGACAGCCAGAAGTCCACATGGTCTCAAGGGAGCAAATTTATGAAGGACAAATACATAAAAGGCCATTTGATGAAAGGACATAATCTCTGGTCCAAGAAACCCCTGGAGTCTGGAAGAATATTATGGGAAAGTATCATTGTATATTTACCCCATTCTTACATAAATTGTAAGAATTGTTTCAGCCACCAGTCATATTGGTCTTCCCTTTGAGAACAGGTGAAAGTCCATTATTAACACACCAGAAAGCATTTGAGCAACATGAAAAAGAGAAACTAGGGAGAAGTCCGTAACTTCAAGGATGACTAACAGAAATGGGAAGAGAGAGGCAAAACATCTGAAATACAAGGAGGTATTCAGGTGAGGCAGGAGCATACAGGCTTGTTCCCAAGTGATGGTTCGGAGTTGCTCATCCTGCCAAAATCATTCATGGATAAATTGTTTAACGAAAAAAAATTTGCTACCAGGGCAAGCACCTATGCAGCTAACATTGCTTAAATACAAACTGAATAGAAATACCCAGTGATGAAGAAACTTAAATTTGTAACACAAGCAGCCACACCCTGGGAAGAAACCCAGATTTTAGCCAGAAACTAAGGTTTTAAACTCAGGCTTGTTGAAAAAACGCGAAGCAACAAATGAAAGGACAATGAAATACAACCATGTATTTGGTCCAAGGGTGAGCCGCAGGTGCGGCAAATCCCCCTGGAGGCAGAAAGGCGCGGGCAGGGTAAGGTAGCCCGGCGGGTGTTTGATGCTCCGCGGTGCCTCCGACACGGCCGCGCTGGCTGCGGATCCCAGGTGTGCGGGGCGGGCTCGCCGCGCTCCAGCTGCGGAGCCCAGCGGCAAAGGCAGGAGGGCACGCCGGCCAGCTTTGTCGGGACATTTGCTGGGAACAACAGAACTGCTGTTGTGTCCGCGCCGCTTTGCTGGGGGTTGTTTACCAGGCTTGTCCTGGGCACAGAGAGCGTGCTCAGCTCCGGCAGCAGCGCAGCATCAGCACGCCACCGATTGTTTTCCGGGACGGAGTTTTCCCATTGCAAGAAAGAAATGCGCTGATTTTTCCTTCGCCGCAGCTTCAAAAAGGAGCTAAATTGCTTTCTTTTACTGTTAAATGTAAATTTGAAATTCATGGACGGGATTTTTTTAAAAGGTCTGTATACTTTGAGAAGCCTGACTTTTTTAATAGGATTCAGACCTTTAAGGAAAAAAAAAAAAAAAAAACAACAAACACCTCAGTGGCACCAGGCTGTGGTATATTAATTTTGCAGCAAACTAAAGTAAGAAAACTCTAACAAATTTCCAAAAGTAACAAAGACTAACATCAGGTAAATGTTGAAGAAAAGCATCCCATGTGATGAGTTCCCTTTGTTCCCTCCTTAGCTTTCTAGGCTTTTCAGTCAACACATTTTCTTAAGGATACAGCAGCTGTTACTGAGAACTTCTCTGAGCAGCACATCATCGGACTATTCATTTAGATGCATCAATTTTTTTGTTTTACCCTCTATCACATATAAACCCCTCTGCCAACAGTGCAAACATGTACAGTCCTGTCTCTGAAAACTAGCAATGAATGCTAACTAGAGAAATCTCACAAAATTTAATAGGGACTACGTACGAGGAAAGACTTCATAAATCGTACTCAACCTAATGTGATTACTTATCACTTTTCTTTTTTCTTCCTTTCAAATTATTTGCAGCAACCACCCAGAGGTTCAGCCACCTGAGCATCAAGAGCTGCAGTAGCAGAGAGCTCAGCACAGACAGACAAACAGAACACACCCATTTCATCGGGCTCCCAGCCTGGGAAACTGGGATGCTGCTTTCAGCCACTACCTACACAATTTTGTGCATCTTCCTTTCTGGCTATCTAGGCAAGATCAACTGGGACAGAGCAATTGATGTAAGGAAACTTCAATATTAAACGAAAATGAAAAAAAAAAAAAAATATCTGCAATCTCTGGATTTGCTTGGAGATCCAGAAACTGCTGAACAGCACAAGAAAATTAGACCCCTAGTTTCTTAGCTGAAATCTCTCACTTGCACTTGACAGCAGAAAAATAGACTTCCAAAAAGCCAAGAGCAAAGCAAAATTCCATAGATAACACAGGAAAATGGCACTGCTGAGAGGATTTAAAATTACGGGCTCTTATTCTATTACAAGTCTAAGTTATACCAAATTTCAGTCAGTTTATGATCCAAGAACCTACTCTTCTTTAGCTCCCAGATAAAAGCTTCCTACTCTCATTTTAGTCTGCCAGTCATAAGCTCAGTCAAAAAAAAAAACCTATCAGGACAGTTCATTTTCTATAGTTTGCTTTCTGCTGGATTGTCTATATCAACAAGTATTCTTCTCAGCTTAACCTGTCAAACTTGTATGCTTAGCAGAGTCACAGACTGAAAAGAAGCTGAAGCTGCTGCTCAGGAACATCAGTAGATACAGTAACAGAAGGCATAATTCAAAACAAACTTCCATTTCTTCACATGGGTTTCTACACTTAACCTTTTTATAATTTATGGAGATCATCAGAGCATAAAGATTAGATGGATTCATATCATCCTCAGGGCTGAGTACTGCAGACTACAATGACGACTTGTAAGTAACACTGGTCTTCCACATTTCTTCCATTTCAAATGCCCAGTATGCCAAAATAAATGCAAAGATATGAAAACATGCTTGAAGTTTTAAGTTGCAAAATCTTTTTCCTCATATACATTAAGAATTAAAAATTATACTTTGCACATATCTCTGCTCAAAAGAAAATTCTGCTCTGCTGCTCTTCAGCCCAAGGAGCTGCCAGAACAGACGCTGCCCCATCACAGCTCTTGACTCAAAGAGCTCAGACCTTAGCAAAATGCAAGGGCAAGAACTGAATTTTTATTAACCTATTTTATGGACTCTCAAGAGGAAAATGAGTCCTATCAATGGTTCCTCACTGCATGAGACTAATATCTCATCAGAGGACACGGCATTATTTCACTTTTATGTCTGTCCCTCAAGAATTCTCCCTTTGATGAAGTAGTTCAAGGGCAGACATCAAAAAGTCTGTTGTAGCAAGGTAGAGCAAATGGATCCAAGCCACATAATACTTCATCAATAAAAATACACGTGGTAAAATTCTGCTTGACAAGTATAACAAACATTTGCATCACTATGGTGCTAGAGGAGGACAATACCCTTCACTTTCCTTTCAGACCAACTTGACAAAAGTACAGAGTACTGCTGAAACTAAGCCACAAAGGATAGAACTTATATTCCAGGTTTCTGAGGTAGCAAACTTTTTTTAAAGTCAGATTAAATAAATTACCCTTCTAGACCTAAATAACATTTTAAACATATACTGTACAACATATACACCACCACACTTTTTTTTTAAACTATTATTTCAGCTATAAACAAGTTATCTTACAAAAATTAAGAGATGACTCCCACTTGAAGAACTGACAGAGGAATAGGTGACCACAGCATATTTGAGTGACAGTCACAGACTCTTCCCAGGCACATTTCAAGACAGGAGTCTGAGGCACACTCAGCACACCTGAAGATCTAGTTAATATTTACTAGCTGGGTCTGTCAAGCAATTAGTCACTCTGAAGAAGAAACTGACATCAGACTCTGGTAAAGTGCATTCTGCTTTTTTTTTCCCAGGATGCTGGACATGGTTTTGTTTTGAATAGCCATTCACCAGGTTGTCAGTCAGACATCCTGTATGTGCACTTGTATAGATACTCACCCAGATTATCTGAGCCTTTAAAGAACCTGCAGTTATCAATAGTAACTACATCGGGTGGTAGCTGGGGTAAGCAATCATAGGAGAAAAAAATGTTTTTGGAATCTATGTGCATTGAATGGAATCCCAGGTTCTTCTTCTGAAGGAATTTTTGACCAGTTACACACGTGCAGTGCATTTGTGCATACCATTGTTCCATTAAAATACGGGCTTTATATTTTACTGGCCCCTGGTCTGCTGCCAGCAACAGACACACAAACCCACCAATAAAAAGGAGTTTAAAATGGTGAAAAGAAGACACATTTGAAGAGAAATCTCTTTATAGCTTTCATTTAAAATATAAAATAGGTGAAACTTTAAAAGAGAAACATCCCATTCCAACCAAATTTTAAAATACAGTTTTATGCTAAAAGCAGAAGTCTGGATGTGAGCCTCATGGAAGCTGCCAAGCAATACAGAAAGAAACCTAATCTTTCACATTACTTGCATCCATGTCTTTGCCTTCCTGGCTTACATGAGTGTTGGCATTTTTACTAGATTGATCTAAATCCTCAATTTTATTTTCTATTTCCATAGCACTGCTTTCCACAGGACTCTGGGAAGATTCTTCACCTATTTCTGCTTCCATTTTTGTGACTAAATCATGTTCTTTATCTTCTACATCCATTCCTTCCTCTGTTTGCACCAGTCTGTGTTGAACTTCTTCCTCAGTTTTGTTTTTCAATTCCTCCTCTTTCCTCTTTGCTTTAAACACTTCAACTCCCATCATCCTCAGGTAATGAAGTCTCTCATTCTTGGGCACAAATGCACGCAGTGATGTCTTCCCTTGCCAACCACACAGCACTATTGGACACTGAAGATCATGAGGTTTTCTACAAACAAGCAGTTAAAGTTCAGTCAATCATGAGAAAGTTCATCTTCAAAACTTCATTTTATAGCCATACACCAATTCAGTTCTAACACTGAATCCATTTTGTAACTATTCACAGAAGATGAAAGTACATTGTTCTTAACTTTAACACCTACACAGGCACCTGCTTGTCTACAAGCAAGCAAGCAAGTCAAAATCCCCAAAATTCAATGCTATTAAGTTTTCTTCTGCAACAAGCAAAATAATTCTCTGGCTCTGGTTTCAAAACTAATACAAGGAACAGCAAAGTGAAAGTTTTACATTTAGAAAATTCTCAAGAGTTTTGTCCACAAAAGTTACTTTGTCTACAAAAAGGAACAATAAAAAGTAACTTTCTCCATTCCAACTTCTGCAGTTAAGAGGGAAACAAACAAATAAATCACATGCAGTGATCTGTTGATCTCTGGCACAACTACCAGCTCTCCTTTTTGAAGTTAAATTCTATGCTTGTTTTAAGAATTCACAGACAAGACATCTTCTTGGTCTTCTTCTCTGTATGCTATATGGCTTTACTGTTTCCCTCACTGCAGCTCTATGCCTCTACTTCTGTTTTTGCTGAGTGAAAATAAATTCTTGTCCAGGTCTTAGAAGTGCATAAATGGAAAGCAACATCTACTTACTCAGGGTCAGGGTCATACTTCAGAACTATACTTCCCATCGCTACAGGGAAGGGGGAACAAAAACAAAACAGATGTGTTACTTAGTACAATGAAACAATGATTGTAATCAGAAAATGTTCAAGAAAACAAGTTTGTAGACAAACACAGAGCATAACATGGTTAGCAGCTATCTACATCAGTATGCTGAACTATAGAAAATACCAGATTTTATTCCTTTTTTTTCCTAACCAAAGTATTTATACAGTTAAAGAAGCAATTGCCAACATTGCCTCCTCCAAAATCCCAAACAAACAAATTAAAATACAAAATCCACACAGTGGATTAACCTACTCAGTGAATCTAGCAATGAACTTTTACTTAATTAAAATGAACCTAAGAGTATGCCAGACCCAACTTCAGAACATTTTTTTCTTCCCATTCTGTCTCAGACACGGAAGTACAAGGATCACCAATGAACTGGAAATAAAACAATAACAAAAGGCTGAAAACCAATTTTCGTATCTTGAAGCATCCAATGTAGAGGAAATAAAAGTTTAATAGGAGTAGACATCACTCCCCATATTCAAGAAAATCAAATATGAGTAACTACATTTGATACATAAGGTCATGACAAGCACTTACAGATGACAAACAGTTTCAACTGCAGCACTAACAGGCAGAAAAACCAGAAGCGTATATAAAAACTTTGTTCATCAGATATTTTAAATGCTGCCTCACAGCACTGTTTTGCAGAAGTCATAAGTTTGGCAACTCTTCTGTTCTCTAAAGCTCAAAAACCTTAGAGGCTGCAATCAGAAAAGACTACAGTTTCTAGCAGCACACTGGCTTTCAGTAATGCTTACTTACCTAACAAGTATATTTACGATAAATTTAGTCAAAAATTTTATCAAACACAGTTTATGTTACAGGATTTTCATAGCCTTCTGTGCAAAGTATAAAAATAATTTTGTGACAGCAAAATTAGCAGGCTTACCCATATCTTTGACTTTCTTCTGTGTTTCACTGCTGAATTTACTTAAGAATGGATTTTCCTGGGTTAGCAGAATTTTGACATCTTCTATGCAGACATTTATAATCCTTGCATGAATGAATGGGTACAGAGTATAAATTCCCTGTTTAATAAATAAAGACAATTATTTCAAAATTCAACTACTGATTTCTGAATAATGTTAAGAAGAGTATGCACTGTACCTAATAGCAGAAAACAATTTCCACATTTTAAACCATATTGAAAATGGAAATTACCATTAATCTGACAAAGTTAATGCCAGCTGTCTTACAGACTCCTGAGGAAAGCAAAGTATCTCCTTTGACAACATGATGCTATGCAATTACCTCTTGTGCTAATCTGAATGCACATCCAAACTGTTCACCATCACTGTTGCGAGACCAGACTTTTATCCCTGTGTTGATAACCTGCAAACAGCAAAGCAAAACAGCATCAGTAGGGAGCATAAATTCTAAATTACCACTCTGAACTTGTTTTTCCCTCAACTCTTACTAAAAGTTCATTTGCACTGGACACTGGATTAATATGAAAATTCATTCAAGGGAAAAAGGAACTCCTGCTATAAAAATGTGGAGCTCCCTCAACATAAAATGACTTTTACTTCTTTCCATATTGAAAACAACACAGTGTGAGTGGCAGTTTTAAAAAGAAGGCAACAAACTATTAATATCTAACTTTAATTTTAGTTTGAGTAACGATTTTCTGTGTGATTCTGGGAAAGTCAATCAAGGACAGGATTTCAAAAATCTACAAGTGATTACTGTTTGGATACTCTATCTATCCTTCGTGGTACTCAAAGCCTCTCTATCTAATATAATGCATCAGTTTCTTAAAATTTTGCCAATTATGTAGCCATTTCCTGCATAGGAAATAAAAAAAATCACAGAATAATTGTTTATCTATCTCTAAGATCTGTTTCAAAGATCTACTGAATATCCTTAAAAATTCTCAAGATTTGACAGGACAAGGCCCCAGAATGTATCTGATCTAGCTTTGAAGTCAGCTATGTTTGATGTAGGAAGGAAGCTGGACTAGATGACCTCATTCCAACCTAAATTACACAATGACTTTTGGGACAAATCTTTAGCATTTGCAAGACATTTTCCACAGGAAATCATAAAAAAATAAATTTCCTCTAATTTACAAAAGCTACTTATTACTCCCATTATTACTCAGTTTAATGAACTTTCAATATGTTTAATTTTTAAAATTACTTTGAAACCATGTCCCTATGTAACACAGCCAGTAAATAATTCAGCTGAACTTATCTTTTTGGTTTGCTTTCAAGGCTCTTAATACTTTTATAATTAAGGAGGTGATAAATACAACATTGTCAATGTAAACTTGTAAAGTTACCTGAAGACTACATAAAAATGCTGTTATATACACAGCAGTTATATATTCCCTCTCTCTACTTTTAAGTTCTCTTTCATCCACCAAAAATGTACTCATTTTCATTTCAGAGACTGTTATTTACCTCTCAGAGTCAACTCTTCCTCTCTAACATAGGAGGGACAGAGAGGAAAACATTAATGCAGACTTAAAAAAAAAATATCCTGTCAGAGGGCTAATCCTCTACGTAAACAGTACACTTGGCAAGTTCAAGGAGATACACACTGATGCTTATGAACCATACCTTCATCTTCTCACTATTGTTCAGAAGCACATTCCTTAGCTCCTTGGAAACCATGTACAGCTGCCTCTTTTTTCCTTCTTGAGTTCGAGTCAGTAAATTCATCTTGGGAAATGATGGGTCCAATGCATAAAACTTCCTGTGGCCATAATACTTGTTTTGATTAACTGAGCAATAAAATCACATACTCAAAATGCATGGTTTAGCCCATTTCCTCCAGCTATCTCTGCAAACACTTAGCACTTTGGCTTCAGAACACAAAGATTAGACTTTCTAAGCTGCGTGACATCAGAAAAGACAAGCTGTTATAGACACTGAGACACACTGGAAATTTTCCAGTGCAAACTCTAGTTGGCTATTTTCATTTAAGTGTTGAGGAGAGGAGACCCTGGTGTAAAGTCAGGCAAAAGCTGTTATGCAAGACCAACAAGACTCATCTTTTGTAATGAACTGAACTTGAACTACTAACATCTCTGAACTAATGGGAATCTTACTGCCAAAACAGAAATATCTTTTTTCTTACTGGATAGGAAGGAACAATGGATCATCTTCAGGCAGAAACACAAAAGGGTCTTCTTTAAAACCAAACAACTTCATTCTTTTAGATGGTGGCGGTCTAAAAAGGAAATAACATTGCATTGTCCATTTCACTTAAAGTACTTGCTTTAAAATCAGTATATTCAGTTAATTTAGTTCAACACTTGGCTTATTGTAACAACAGTATGCCAAAGAGAATACTGGCATTTTCTTGTGCTTCACTAACACTACGCACAATATAACTTGTTAATATAAGGAAGTGAAGCAGTGCTTTGAAACCGAGTTCACAAAAACAAGTAAACAGAGATTTTTGATAGAATGATTGTGAAGACAATACAGGTCTTCCAACTTCTGAAAGTATTTTCTTTTCCTAAGCAGAGAAGAAAGTATTAACAAATGCTAATAAGAAAACTGGTTATTTCCCAAACTTCCTGAATGAAACACAGACAAGACAGAAAATATGGAAATGGGAGACAACTGAATGAATTCATTAATTTTTCTTATCAACTTCTAAATTACAAAAGAACTACAGAATAGTCAGCAACTGCAGAGCTGTCACAGGACAAATACTTAGATGTGGTCCTTACCCGCAAACTCCTTCCTTTTTACTCTGTTCAGTGTCCAAATTCTGCAATTCTTGCATTTTCTTAGACTCTTCATTTTCAGCAAGTGTTGGTTCTTCAATAATACAGTCAGAACCATTACCTGTATTAGCTGCCATCACTTCAGTATCTCCTTTTCTTTGTGGTAATTTCTGATGAACCTATTTCAAATTAGAGTATTTTCAAAAAAGCAAAAGTAGTATCGAACTTGTAACAGAAGGCACCCGTGTTCTCTCTTTGTATGTGCTTAATTCTTGCCAATTTGTACGCAAGTGCTTAAACAGATCCATTCAGGGAGTTAATCTGATTACTAGATCAAGATACCACTATAAATTGCATTTACCTCTAGTACTGATCTGGACAGTTTCATACCAACTGTCCAAGGAAGCTATTTTTGTACCATCAACAAAATCATGTTCCAGCACTCAGAGATGACTATTTTAAAACAGGATCTGCTGTTTTCCTCCTAACACTCAAAGTGACACATGCATTCTGCTGCTGCACACCTTCTGTAACTGTGTTATGATGTTTAACTTAGAACAGTATAAACTGTTTGGAGGGTGCTTGCTTCTGAATAAATGCTTCTTCCCTATGGCCACATACATTTTACTTGTGAGTTGTTCAAATGAAGCAAATCAAATAAACACCTAAAAGGGATTCACACAAGAAGTTCTTCTCACAGACATGACAATCTAAGAGATCAAATAAATCACATCAACTTAAAATCCTGTTGACAGGATTTTAAAGACAATTGACAACAAATGGATTAAAGTCAGATGGCTGAAGCTGCTGCTCCAAACAGTTTTATATCCATTCCCTGTGCTGCTGATCTGCTAATCTGCTAGTGAATCACTCCTGAGCAACCAGCCACAGAGTAAGATAAACTGACATCAGAATTAGCTTACAACATGGCAGAAAAAAGCCTTTAAGGAGAGGAGCACACAGCTGAAGGAAATGACAGCTTTAGCTATCCAATATAATCTGCTTCTGTAATTCTTTCAAAGCCTTAATTTTAAAGTCAAGATTTATCTTGTTACTTTACTACCATTTCAAAATCTCCCCCCTTTTTTTTTTTCTATTTTAGAACTTGTCATGGTTTTTTTCTTAAGTACTTTATGGATTTAGTAATTTATTTTTAATTGACACACTGAACTATAACTGAAGGGCAGATACAGAACAGTTATAGTATGCCTTCTATAAATTATGTGCAAACTTTGAAAAAGAAATCCTGAAACATTAGTAGTAATTAACACTTTCAATAATTTAAAAGACATTACCTTAGGCTGACGTTTATTCCACGGCATTTGAGACTTTTTTATTAAGACAGCCACAAAGAAGCCACCTGTGTTCTGGTGATGTGGCAATATCCTAAGACTAGAGAGAAAAAAAAATGTTGCAGCACATTCATAGCTGCATTCAGAATCACAAAATACTAGAAGGCACACATTTATATTTACTTTCAGGGTAAGGTAAGTATTCCTGGTAGGATTGTGCAGATTTAATTTATCAAACTAGAAACAGGATCTAAATAGAGCATTCTGGCAAAATCACTTGCATCAACGCAACATGTTCATTCACTGTTCACATCTGAGCTTTAAAGACCCATTTCTAAACAATATTTTTAGAACAGCTATGGAAAACCTTTAAAAGCAAGTCATACTGTTAATATGTTAAAATCTTACATACTTTTTTAGTAATTTTGACTGTTCATCTCTATTGGATGCAAAGAATTTGACCTTTTCATGTGAGTATTTAATCCTCTTATGCAACTTGCAGTAATTTCTCCTGATTCACTGGAGTTTAAATATTGTGCACTGCCATTACACATGAAGCAAACAAAATATACTCAGATCTACACATTTCTAGTCTGACCTAATTATAATTTGCCCACAACCATACATGTTACATCAAATCCCCATTAGATCTACTGTGGGAAACTTACCAGCGCTCCAGGTTCATTGCCTTAAGCTTCTCTTCATCTTGCACTGGAAACATAGTAGGACGTATTTGTGTTTGTCTATTTGAAGGCACATCTTTCCACTCCTCAAACCACTGTCCATCTTTCAGCATCACCTTCAAAGGGGTAAACATAAATTCAGTGATGAATATAAGTCACCATTTTACAAGTTTTAATCATAATACTTGCAAACCGAGGTTCAGACACCACATAGAGAAGTTATTTTCTGGTATAGAAAATTAAGTTCTTTAAAGCACATTGTTTCTTTGTGCATTGCACGTGTACACTTCAGAGTAGGAGATTCTTGCCAGCTGCAGCTCTTTGCTCCACTTCATAGGCTTCAAAAAAAATAGCATATAGTCAAAGTGCAGATTGATGCTGAATCAACTACAGAGATCTCTGTTAACCTCCTAAAACATGTGAACCACCAAAATCCAGTGGAAGGACAGTGGAGAAATATGTAAGATCAGCGAGCCATCAGATATAAGATACACTACTCCTTTTTTTCTGTGGGACTGACTGTGAAACTTGTGTTATAGGCAGTTTCCAAGCAGTATACAAAGGAAAAGAGCTACTGCAGTCTAGTAAAGATCAGAACTGAAGAATCCGAATTTCATTACATAAGATATACACAAGAGTACAACACAACAGCTTGATAGGCATAAAGCTGCATGACATGGGCATACACAAGTCACTGACAGAGACGCTTTTGTGGAGTTGCTGAAGAACTATGTCCCCATGAATTTTCTAGCATTTGTACCTTAGAACTCAGAACTTATCTACAGATCTGCTCTAAGAAACTGTGTAGACAAAACATAACCTCAGTCTGGCTAAGGGTCAAAGCCTTTGATGGACTCTTAAGATACAAGCAGGTTAGAGCCACAATTCTTATAGGAAGGATTCTGAATGCTCTTCAAGCAGGGATACCAAAGTCAAAAAATAAGCCAAGGAAAATTTTACTTCAGAGCTCTAGATGCCTGGTTTTGTACTGGATGCTAAAGTCATAAGAAGGGTCCCAAATGGGGATGCACAGAGCAAATGCATAAAATTAATTCATTGAAATGAAGGCAACAAAGTAAAGCAGTTGCAGTAATGGCAACTTCAGGACTGGAAAGTATGATGAAGTGGTTTCATGCATCGCACTGCGATTGTCTTCAATGTTTAATCAAGTGCTCAAGTGGAAACTGAAATATAAAATTTATCTAGACTACAGTTTCACTAAGGACTTTGGAAAGCAGATTTCAGCATCATGAAGTCTGGCACTTCTCAGCCGCTGTTCAAATCACACCTTGTGCCTTTCTACATTCCCTGAAATAGAAATTACTGTACTTACAGAATTAGTATTTCAAGTCAAAATATGCTACATTTCATAGTGCTAAATGGAGACGAGACTGTACTTCTGAACTGGTCTTTGGAAGTCACGACTCAAGCTTGAGAAAAACCAACAACACAAGTGATAAATAACCAAAGTCTAAAAAAATCTAGAACTATTTTGGTTTTACCAAAAAAAAAAGTGTACCAAAAAAAGTGTTCAAAAAAAAAGTACCAAAACCATACAGTCCTGTGCTGTATGGTTTTGGTTTACCAGCCTAAATGGTAAGTTGGTGTGACTGGTAAAATGACAAAGAACCAAAGAACACACTGAACTTTTCTCCACAGCACATTTTACTGACCACCTGTTAGAGCAGAAGAGTAAAAGTGCTGCAGGAACAGATGACCAAATCTGGAGTTAAAAAGGTGTCTTCCTTCAAGCCCAAAGTAATTCACTGGAGTTCACTCATCATCTAGCTTAAGGAGGGAGTACTGAATGCTATTTCCAAGCACCCAAGTGTCCCTTGAACAAAATCTTGCTTCTGTTTTAGCTGTTTCCAGAGATTTACAGTCAACTGATGTTCAGGAATATTCAATGTAATCTAGAGCTCCTAGAAAACAAATGCTGCACCAGGGAGCAAAAGACTACACCAAGTAAAAACAGCACCAAAGTAAGCTAATACATCCACAGTGACATGCTAGCCAGTGAGGCATGAAAATATACAATAGCAGCAAATCAAGTCTGAAGAAAGTCAGGCAAATTTTCCACACATTTTACCAGACTAGTTTTAAAAACCTGTTAGGGAGATTCAGGTAAAATTAAGATCACAGAGCCACAGTTATGCATTTTACATTTATTCTTTAGGTACAAGCATTCAGTGTAAACTTTAGGAACTGTAAGAAGAAAGAAATCAGCTAGTTTCTAAGCTGGATTTCCAGTGGTAGAACATAAATCTTTATTCCCTGCATTTTGTTCATTAGCCTGTAAACAGGCATAAACCTATCTGCCATTGCAGGGCAAAGGACTAGTGAGAGATGGTAAGACAGAAAACCCAATGGCATTGCAAAATCACATGCTCATAACTAAAATGTAATCAGTTTCTTTCCCTACTACAAGGATGGCCTTCTACTTTTCTTGGATATACTCTCAACGAGAAGCTGAAGTAGCTTTGGGTTTTTTTGCCCCTCCCTATTAATTTGTTTCCAGAACTGAAATCATTTAAGGCCTGGAACAAAATACAGGATTCTATTAATATTCCAGGATTAGTCAGATCACTGCAGGCTTAATAGCTTATTTGCAGAAAGTTTCACAGCTTTTACTTCCAAATGAAGTAAAACGGACCAGCTGAAGAACTGCAGAATCTAACATTCACAGACCCTGAAGACAGAGATGGATGACTAACATTAAAAGTAGCTGAAATAATGTTGCCATCTACAGGCGGCATACACACAACAGTATAGGGAAGGGAATTGTATCAAGAAAGTATAGGAGACAGAGAAAAGAAACCTAGAGCTAAGGGGAGAACAGATAAAGAGAGAAGAACTTACCCTCGTACCCTCGCAAAGACTTTCAGCTTAGCTCTCTCCCCTAAACATCAAATCACTGCCATTAATGCAGCTCAATCTAATATTTTGAAATGTTACCCTTCAGAATTTCTCTAATTTAACACTCTACCACAGACCAAGAACTTCACATAAATATCAGGTTAAGTACCTTCCATTTTGTAATTCCTGGCATTCTCTTCAAACCTGGTAACTCAGAAGAGACATCAGCAAGTTCTAAGGCACCTGAAATACCAAGAATATAAACATTTTGAAAACAGAATTTAAGAGTTATATTGCCAATTAACTTTAACAAAAATAGTTTTCCTTACAGTTTTAAGCCTAAAGTTTTAGAAATAGTACTTCTTAAAACTTTCAAGAAATAAAACACTATACAACTTCTACCACTTACATTAACAAAGGTGAGAATAACTGTTAACCATAACTACATAAGATGCAACCTATAAACTACCCAAAAAGTAATGGTTAGATATTTTTGTGGCAGCTGCAGAGTAATACTCTACAACTTGTATCATTAAATATGAGTGTTCTAAACAATGGAATCATTGAACTTCTTATTCTCATTTACTCAGTACTTGGATTTACTACACTGATTAAGTATTTTACAGGGAATAACTTTTTGGTACAACCAAGCCTTCTGAAATGCCTATGATATTCCAATTTCAAGGACTTACAAGCTCAATATATTCCAGTGAGAGATGAAAGAGAATTTGTTATTTTTAAAATAAAATTTAAAATTCTAAACTTTTAAACACTAACATTACAAAAGACATTGTGCTTAAAATATGTCCAATTACTACAAGAACATCAACACGATTTAGTAATCTACTGAATAAAAGGTTCAAGCTGCCCAAAGTCCAGAAGGAATGATATAAAAATTTACTGTTTAAATAGCTGATCTCCCTAGAAAAAAATAACCTTAAACATTGCTTTTCTGTGATTCTAAATGCTTTAATTAATTAACGGTCAGGTAGGCTTTTCTACATATGTACATCATTTATCAACCTGTTCTACATGACTGTAACCATTTACTCTTACAGTGACAGCTTAAGCCAGTCAACAAATGAAGATACATGAATTCATAGAAAAATTCAAAAATTACATCTCAAATGTGATTACACTTGATGTTTTGTACCCATCCTTTGAATACTCCTGCCTCCCTACAGCATGACTTCAGCTGATGTCTCAAGACTACCTCAGACTGATCAGACACTAAAGAGTTCCTCAGAAGTGCTACAATTTCCAATAGTTGCTACATGGTACAAAAAAGGCTTCCCCCTACTCCTTCATCCCTAAGGGGAAAGCAGTATCTCATCTCCTTCACAAGCAGCAAGGTAACACTGTGCTACAAGCTACTAACAAACCTTCTGGAGCGACCAGAACCAATTCTTGAGGAACAATGCCCCTTGCAGACCACTGCACTACCTCTTTACCACTACCTTCTCAAGTTACACCTGTGTTCAAATTCCAAAGATAACATTCACTTGCTGGGACACATCACAGCCTCCAAGCATGCCTCCAAATACCTCCAATTGGGCAGAGATAAGATCCAAATGTCATAGCCAGTCCTGCCTTCAAAGCATTGAATTTCTCCCAGGTGCTGCAATTGCTGGCCTCCACATCCTACTGCTTTTGTGTTCCTATCCCAACTACTTCTTAATGCCTTCCAATCCTGTCACTGTTAAAATTAATGCTGGCTTACTATGGCCTTCAATAAGCTAAGCATACTGTAATTTACTGGAAACGTGTCTATGGTTACCAAAGAAACTACTTCTAAATAAAAATGTCCTTTCACAGAATCACAGAATAAACTGAGTTGGAAGGGACCCACCAAGATCATTGGGTCCAACTCTGGCCTGAGCAGGACACCCCAAGAGTCACACCACATTCATCAGAGCATTGTCCAAATGCTTCTTGAACTCTGTCAGGTTTGGTGCTGTGACCACTGTCCTGGGGAGGCTGTTCAGCACCCAAACACCCTCTGGGTGAAGAACCTTTGCCTGATATCCAATCTAAACCTCCCCTGACACAACTGCAGGCCATTCCTATGGGTCCTGTCACTGGTCACCTGCCTTTACTCTTCCTTTCATAAGCAAGTTTCAGACTGCAATGAGGTGTCCCCTCAGTCTCCTCCAGGCTGAACAGAATAAGTTACCTCAGCCACTCATCATCAGGTTTTTCCTGCAGACCCTTTATCATCTTCATTGCCTTCCCTCACATGCTCTCTAATAGTTAAAAGACTTCTCATTGCAGTGATCAAAACTGCACATGGGACATAAGATGAGGCTTCCCCCAGTGCACAGAAGAATGGGAGTAAAAATTACATAGTCAATTCCTAATTAACCTGCAAGCACTTTAGCTAAAGCACTTTTTTTAAGACAATGAAATTTCATGCATAATTTGGGGACAGAATAGTTACTGGCACAAAGTAAACACTACAAAAATAGGCTACCAAATTCCAGAGTAAGTGCAGCTCCAGGAGCAATAGAGCTGCTTCTGCTCTGTAAAAGGCTCAAGTTTAAAAAATCTGTGCAACTTTTCATGCCAAATCAAATTAGATGTTTCCAAATTACAGGTTATTGATTCAGAAAAAAGAGTATACACCAGCTACTAAATGGGCTACTGAACTCTACTAACACAAAGTGATGCAGTGCAGCTTCCCAGCTCATCTCAATTTTTCCACCTCTTATAACCTCAGCCTTCATATGTAAGTCAAACATGCAAAAAACCCCATGAGTTTAAACACATTAAAATTCCAACCACGTCAAAACGTGAGGCAAAGGATGCTAAAGGTATCAGTGACTCCCACATACTGGTGTACAATTCCTTTGCTCGAACTGCTAAACTACACTCCAGGCTTTTTACTTCTGTAGTGCACAGCAGCAATGTTCCACACTGAATTTTCCAAAGGAATTACAGATGTCAGACACGGACTCCAACACCAGTGAAAGCAGTTAGTGGGAGCTAGATAACAGAGACTGAATGCCACTGATCTGTAGAAGTGTCTTTTGTATCATTAACACAACTCTTCATGTTTTGTAATTGCAGCTGATAGCAACATAAATGAAATCCTACTGGTACAGTACAAAAGTATTTCCTTAGTTTTGCAAACTAGCAGCATGTTACTCACACTAAGCTTATCACCAGTACCATCATACAAATATCCTTTTTTGGGCTGAGGGAAAAAAAAAAAGAAAAAAGAAAGAGTTCCCCACTCTGTTCAAGCTCCCGTTCTCACCTTGACTCTTTTCCAGCAGAGACGCAATCACAGCTTCATTTTCGATGGGATTCAAAGAACACGTGGAATACACCATTCTCCCACCTTCTGCCAGCTGTTCAACACCACGGGTTGCAATTCTCAACTGTAATCTAACAGAACACTCTTAGTCTAGCCAGCTACCATTCAGGAACCCAAAAAAAGCTTTACTGCAGACACAAAACTCTCCATGGACTAAGCCAGCACTAGGGGAGTTCTACAGCTGTCAGCAGTACACAAATTACAGTCAGTGTTAAACTATGTCAGCTCAGTGCAGTCTATACCGCAGAAACACTCACAATGACACCTATTAAATTAAAGCAGCAGTTAGGTCAAACATTAACACTAAAGCAGCATAACTTTGAACACAATATTCTCTATTTTGTTCCTTCTCCTGACCCATCAATTTTATAATGAGGTACTCAAAGCTAGAAAAATAACACCCAAAAACATGACTTCTCAGAAATCCAGTTAAAGTGAGGAGTATCCTGACTATTACAATTATGGACAACATAGCTTAACTAGCAGAGGCCTTCTGAGAAAGGTATCACTGAGCTGGACCATGAGTTTAGACCCTACATGCATACTTCCAACTAAAATGAAACCTGCAATAATGAATGAGTTGCCAAGAAGTCACAGGTCAGCTGAATCATAGTAACCAATGGCATCCCCAGCTTGTTAAAAATACACAGTAAAATGTCATGAGTTTTTTCACCTGTTTCAATCACTACGTTTTACCATGTGCCTGCAATAGGCTAAGTATTCATTCACCATCAGTTTACATAAATCCATCTCAGCTAACTGAAACCATTTGTGTATGATCTCCAGAATCCTAAAGACTTTAAAATATCATTATTAAATTTTACAACTTACTGTACTTTCCAACAGTATTTTACCTGCCTAAATGCTAAGAATCCCAGCCAAGTGATTTGTACCACTTTATTAGCTATCCTGTCTAAATCAATTCAATGAATATTTCCATGACAGATGTTCATAACAATACAAGCAATTTAGACTCACATGTTTCCATCCTCACATCTGAAACTCTACACTTCCTCTGAATAGCACTAAGCTCTTGATCTGAGAGAAAAATGACTCTTCTAAGTCTCCACTTTGTCATATATTAACATGTGAATGCATGCAGATGTTAAAGATATAGAAAAAGGAGAGAAAAATGAAACACATGCAGATGTGCAATAAGCATTTTTACCCATGGAGCTGCAAACTGTTTTGTGTTGTCCACTTCTTCCACACATCAATGTTTTTCCTTATGGTTCCATCTCCGCTGTAACAGAGGTCGAATAGATTTGTATTATTTGTGTGTAACACTCATTCTGTATCCAAGTCATTTACAGCAGCACAAAAATACCAGTCCCTCTCCCTAATAACTAGTTCTCCTACACTGTTCTGTTTTGTTTCCTTGCTGTCTTTGTATTTCAGCATAAATACAAAGGCCATAATTTCAGCATAAAAACATAAGGCCAAAATTTGAAGCCCTTCAACTGATCAAATTTAAGGACCACTTGGAATGAAAAAATTCACCTTGATTCTGTATCCCCACACTTAAAAGGCATTTGGAATTTACTATAAATCCTAACTCACTAACCTACTCAAAAGGCACAATATATGTACAATGATTTGTATATAAAGTACAAATCAGTAATATAAAAAATTTAGCACTGCACTTAAAGCAGTAAAATCCACGTATTCAAGTTTACGTGCAAGGTACCTGCAGGGGACATCGCATAAAATTCTGTCATAGAAGAGGATCTCTTTTCTTCCATCAACATCTATTTGTAGGTTAGGAATGCTGGAGGCATCATGATTTACCACCATGATGCATGGACTGTTTAATCTTTTAGCCTGATGAACCAGCAAATAGCAGCGCTTGTTGTCGACATCATTGGCAATTACAAAACCACCTGGGAACAAAAAATTGTCGGGAAATGCTTTACTATTCAACAGATAAATAATTTTACAGTTTATTATCTTATCTTCAAAAGTTCTGTACACCTTTCACTAGAGGTTTTCACTTAAAAGACTGCTCATGAATAGGGGAGCCCTTACTGAGCATAAAATAACTTAAAACACGTTCAAGGTTAACTGATGTGTCAGTCTCAAGAGTTTTAGTTCCCATCCTGTGGCAAGCCCTTCAACTTTTCAAATGAAAACCTTTAAAACACAAAAAAACACCCACTGGCAGCAAAGACAATCTCTACATCAGCAAATTTTCAGTAAAATGCAGAAAGAAACCAGACTCTCTATGACTTTACAGTGTCTACGGGCAGTGTTTTCTGTGAGCATCTAACCAAAATAAAGATTCTGAAGCTTACAGAAATGATAAATATCACAACTGCTTCAAGTCTAAAGCAGCTTAATCCAGTGTTTGCAGGATACCACGAAAGCACAGAGGCTCATGGGCCACCATCTACTAAGTAAACCTGATTATTATACAGAAATTACATTCTAATCACATGTATTGTAATCTGAACTGTAAAGATACATATAATTCATGTCTGTTTTTCAAGCAAAGGAAACCCATGAAGTTTCAATTCAAAGGTGGGTACCTTTAATCTCATAACAACCCTTGGGAAATTCAGGATGTAGATAAATGCAGATGCTCATCTGTGACATTAAAAACAATCTACAACAAGAAAAAGCAGAAATTCCAAGTCACAAGTTTTTAGTTTTTCACACTTACTGGGAAAAGGAACATTCATGTCTGCATGCAACATTTCAATGAGCTGTGCAGTCTTAGATCCCGGAGCAGCACACATATCTAGAATCTACAAACACAAGAAAGTTTAAAAAGTCCTGCCTTACACTTTTTCAGTACTTGAGAAATTCACTATGTTCTTGTTTAAATTAAGTATTTTCGAATATACAGAACTATAATTCTTCTGAACACCAATTTAAAAATAACAACAAGTAGAATCCTATTCGTTGTGCTTTATTTTTAAAGGTTGAAAATATAAAAAGACTTTAGTTTGTAGTTCAAACATCAGCTGAAATAAAATTTGAAAGAGGAACCTGAATACAGATCTTTTAATCAGTTCACAGCAATTCCAAGTGAAGTTATCTGCAACTTTACATATACAGACATATATTACAGACAAAGTTACATTCAAGAGCAAGTAGTACTTTTCTTTAAATTATTAATAAATTAATCAGAGACAGTAGTTTATACAGATTTTATAAAAATTAGTTCTTCTCCCTCCCCACACATTTACACACCAATGCACAAAATCAGGGCAGTATATGTCTCCCGCTTCGTTATCTTGGAAGAAGCACTTGGGAAGTGTTTGAACTGCCCTGAGGCAGCTGAACATAACAGCAGAGACACCAACACCTAAATTCTACTGTATTTCTGCCTCCTAATTAATCACTAACTTGACTTGTGATGGAGTCATTGGTAGAGTCACTTTCACAGCAAAACAACTGACATCTCACACTGTTCTCTTAAGCAAAGAAGCCTAGAGTCTTTTATCTTGCCTAGCTACAGATTTTCAGATACATATGTCTATTTCCTGGACCTTTGGCTCCAGTAAAAATCAGCTGAGATCGTGCAACATCATAAAGGATGGGAATGATATGCTTAGATCCTCATGTAAGCCCCTGGAAAGAACAGGACTAAACCAGAAGACAGCCCCCAGAGGAACACAAAGAGAGCTCCAGAGGACATGTGGTAAGTCTTGTCATGCAGCAATGCTAGTGCCTCATGAAACACACCCTGCAAGACAGTATCAGATCTGCTGTTCAAACTAAGAGATGTGATGTTACTGTTTTCTGCTTTACAAGATAATGCAAAAGACAGTGAAGGATATACAAGGCTAAACACGCTCTGAAACTGTCCAGCAAACTGATGGTGGGGGAAAACTAAATGGGAAAACTAGATTAAAAATGAACACAGCTACAGGGAGGTTTGACAGTCATTACTTTCATCTTTGTAGAAGATGAAATCAGCATGTTAGACACGACATACAAAACATGCTGGTTAAGCAAAAGTAACCTGCAATTCTGGTCTTAACAAGTAGCTCCTATGCTAAGGCATTAAGGACCATAAAAAGTCCTAAATGCTAGTCAGGGCATCATTACATCATAAAACATTTACTGTTTTGGCCCAAGAGAGGATAAAGAATCTATTCTTATTTTGATTTATGAAATCTTACACGCATTTCTGGAAATGTTGTAATACTCAGCCAAATTAAATATTGACTATAAGGCCTACATACTGCTAGCTGAGCATATGTAAGGTGTGTGCAAAAATATCCCCACAATTTGTTTTAAGTTAAGATGAATGTGTTCACCACCTGTTCAATTCCAGACAAAAATCAAAATACACCTGTGACACATCAGGACTGAGACTTTCAATTTACTATTCACTTAAAAGAGATGAAAACATCTTGCCTCACATACAACAGCCATAGGTGTAATATACTGGGTTGGGGTGAAAGTAGGAGAAAAAATGGTGAAAAGTTATGTAGGCTAAGGAATGTTAAAATAAAAACAACTCTGTACAAACTAGTCTTCAAAACACGTTAGAAGTTTGATAAACATAAAATTTTAAGATACAACATGAAAATTTAAGAAAGAAGAACACAATGTGGCTGCTTGAGATAGCAAGGCAACTAGCTCAATTAATTTAACAGATTAAGAGAATAAGGCAACCTGACAGATTTAGTCTGCAAACAAACACAAAGTATGAAAACATCACAAAGTTAGATCAGAAAGTTTGCTACCAGATAGCCTCATTCTTATGGCATGCCATAAGAAAATACCATGGGCATTCCTTACACACTTCAGTGAAAGTTAGCACCTTATAGTGTTTAGCCACCATCAACAGCAAGTTTCAGCTCACCCAAAATATTTCATCTAACAGATTATTTATAGAGTAGAACTTTTCAGCTTCTTCAAAAGGCACAGACGAGTGAAATCTATGAGGTAGAGAATATTATCACATGCATCTTGTAAAGCACATCTATCCACAGTGTGATGGAGAGAGGATGTTAAGAACAGTCACCTTGCTTTAAAAGCAGGTTGTAAGAAGAACACGTAACTCAGATGCAGCTAAACACATTTACACCTTGAAAATAAGACTTTGCAACTGCCTAAAATCAAAGTGGGGTTTTTTTGCAGGGTATTACACATAGCTGAAAAAGCAGATGTTCCTCTCATAGTGTGTTTGTGATCTGGACATTAGTTGAGTGTTGCTGTTGATGTGCACAAAGTATAAAATGTACCAACATGAAACAGACCGTGTATCAGCCTTGATACTGCTCTTGTTATTTGTAGTTCAATTAAGCTAATTTCAGGGAACAAACTTTAGTACACATTATATAGAGTTACCTTATGATGAGGGCTAACATTAAGCAGCAGAGGTGGGATCATACTAACAGCCTCCTGACGACTGATATTTCCCTTGAAAGGAAAACAGAAATTAAGTTTGTTTTTATTGAAAGAATGCATTTCTTTTGCAATAAAACTTTTAAGTTGCTGTGTAGTAAAATAAGAAAGCACTCAGAAACACACTACTAGAACTTAGGATTAAATTCTGTTAGAATTTATTTTAAAAAAACCCACAGTTTTTTCACCCAATTGTAATTTCTAATAATTACGTATTTACTCCAATTGTATTAATAGTTTAGTTTCCACTCAAAAGAGAGGAGAAACTGGCTTGAATCAGGTCACAAACATCCATCACTTAAGTGTTGTCATACACATGCATGCACTTTTTACCAGATTTAAACATTTGGTTTCTAACAGCAACTGATTATTTTACAGGAACTCATTTTAAAATCCCTAAACAACAACAAAAAAAATGCAATTAGTTTAGGCAAATATTTGTAGGTACAGTTATACACCAGAATCGTTGAATGCGTCACTGCCAACTGCAACACAAAATCCAGATTCTTCTGAACTACTCAATTTCTGAGAGAAAAGGTAGAGTCTCCATCTTTCACAATGTATTTCAATAAAACATCGCTCAGGATATGCCAGAAAAAAAATCAAGATCAGTCCAAAACTTACACATTCCGTCTCGCTAACCAGAAACTGATGAAACTTTTCCAGTTGTGGGGACTTGCGTAAGATTTTTCTACTCAAGTTAGTGTGCCAGGCTAACTCTTCAGGATACCTGGTGGAAAAGAGATGGGAAAAGAACAGAGGCAGAAGAAAGAGACCGATGAGCCAAGTTGGTTGCCGAGAACATGCAGAAGGACTTATCTCGCCTATATATCACTCACCAGCTCAGCGACTGCGGCATCTCGACTTTCTGGCCATCCACCTCCAGGTCCTGCAGCTCTCTGAAGTACTTTTCCTTCAAGCAGTGGAGAATCTCTTTGGCGTGGCTGCATGCGAGAGACACCCGGAGGGACACCGGATGGAGAATCACAGACTCACGGGATGGCTGGGGTTGGAAGGAGCCTTACAGATGGCGCAGGTCCATCCCCCTGCCGCGGGCGGGACACCTCCCCCCGTGCCAGCTGGCGCTGGCAGCCGCTGTGCGGAGCGCGGCCCCGCGGCAGCCCCCAGCCCCTACCTGCGGTAGCCGGTGATGCGCAGCGTGGCGGGCAGCGGCTCCCGCAGCGCCGCCATGAACGCGTCCCACTCTCCGCCGGGCACGATGCCCAGCTCCCGGTAGTACCGCTCGAACAGCTCGTTCTCCTTCACAATCTCGGGGTAGCCGCCGGCCCAGCCCTGAAGAAAAGCCGCGCCGCTGCCGTCAGCCCGGCGGCCCCGGCGCTCCCCGCCCCGCTTCACCTCCCCTGGCCCGGCTCTCACCGCCTGGTCCCCGCCGCCGCCGCCGCCCCGCTCCTGCCGCTGCTGCTGCTGCTGCCGCCGGCGGTCCCGCGCCCTGCGGCCCATGGCAGCCAGGCGGCGGCCGAGCCGCGCCACCAGCCCAGCCGTGAGGAAGAGCGGCCCTCCCGCCTCTCCTCCGATCCCGATCCCGATCCCGATCCCGATCGGCCGCAGGCACCGCGCGGCTGCCGCGTGCTCCCGGCGCGCACGCGCGGGGCCGCCCTCTCCCGGCGCTGCTTCCCGGCGGAACTTCCCGAGCGCCGGGCCCGCCCCGGCCCGGCCCGGCCCACCCACAGGGGCGGGCGGGGCGCTGCCGCCACGCCCCCGGCGGCTGCTGGCGGTGCCAGATGAACCGAGGCGGCGGCGGAGCGCGATGGGCTTTGCTGGCGATGGTGGCGTGTGCGCGCTGTGGCGCCGGGCCGAGGGCCCCGAGGAGCGGCGGCTGCTGGAGCTCTTCTCCTACGGGCTGATGGCGCTGGGCGCCGCCTCCGCCCTCCTGCTCCGCTTCATCCCCATGCCCTACGGCCGGTACTCCTCGCGGCGCTTCGGCTGGCTGCTGCCCGCCCGTCCCGCTTGGGCGCTGCAGGAGCTGCCCTCCCTCCTCGTCCCGCTCGGGCTCGCCGCCTGTGGCGGGGCGGTCGCGGCTGCCCGGCCCAACCGCGTCCTGCTGGGCTGTTTCCTCCTGCACTACGCGCAGAGGTGCGGGGTCGGGCGGGCGGCGCTGCCCGCGGGCACCGGGGCGGACGGCGGGGGCTCCCTGCCGGGCTGGGGGCAGGAGAAGGGATCGGTCTGCATAGGCATGCCTTGCTGCTGCTTCCAGACCGAAGGGGCTGAGGTTCTATTAATTAGCGTTTGTTACTTAACGTAGTAGTCACTGCGGTCTCTCCTGCTTGGCTGCGTTAAGATATGTTCTGTGTTGTTGCGATAGCTGGATAAATAGCCGTGGCGATGCGGTGCTGGCTGCCTTGTGCACTGGGATGCTCCGGCAGCGCTTGGCGCTCCTCCAGCGCGCCGCTCCATCCCTGAGCTGTTGCTGTGCCCCGCGGCGACTCCCGCTTCAGCATGGCACTGACCAGGCTGTCGTAGGGTCACAGTGTTAAAACAAGGAGAGTTCAGCACCGTCTGCTGATATAACCTCGATGTTGCAAACAATAGCTATTTTCCAAGTGTATTATTCAACATTGTCTTTCAACATAGTGTTCATTGCAGGAGTTGGACTGGATGAGCCTTGCGTGATTCCTCCAGCTCAGCATATTCCATGATTCATTAAAATACTGGCAAAGCTGAGGCTGAGTACCCTATGTTGCCAGGTAGTCAACAGTTTTGAGGCATTTTGTAAAAATACTTGGAGAAGGCAGCCTAGCTGGAGCCCAGGTGTGATCTTGCTGTTCTCTTCAAGTTATGGACAGTAGCTACTGGTCATACTCCACAGGTAAATTTGCCACCAAGATAGGAGGGAATGGATTCGTCAGGTTTATTTTAAGCCACTTGTGTAGTTGATATGTTATTTTCTGGTGTTTATTGAGAAAAGCTCTTGCATTTGACCAAGTGTATTCCACAGCCTTGTGGTGGGGAAGTACATAATATATGGCTGGCCTGGAGGCTGCCTTTGAAAATCTGGAATTGTGTATTTGCTTCCCCTTTTTCTATTCTTAATCATAAAGCTGTTAGCTTTTACATGAGATCTTAACTCCTCCTTGATGTCTGGGAATAGCTAGGAATGTGAGGCAATGGTTTGTACAAAAAGCTGAGCTGTGCTGCAGTTTCTTTTTTTGCCAGTTGCTTGCTGCTATTGCGAAACCTGAGACTTTTGTAGGTGAATGTAGGCCAGAAGAGACCTCTGTTATCTAGTTCTGTTTGTTGTAGCATGGTGTGCTTTAAATGATCCTGTAATGAGTTTATTACTCTTTCTTGAAGCTGTTAGTGCTGGACTTCCTTTGGAAATGTTATTTTGAAGCAGTCGTCCTTGGGCAGATGGAAAACACATGAAGAATGCTCAGGCTTCAGTGACCCTACTTCTCTATCATTATAGATCATAATTAAATCAATAGAAAATTGGGAGTTGGCTAGTTCCACAAGAAAGAGCATAAGAATATTCACCTGCTCTTCTTGTTTGGAACTAGTTTGTTTACTAGCATAATCCCCCAGGAAAAGCAATCAAGATTCCTTTCCCAAATGGGATAGCAATTGTGGGTTTGTCACATCTTTAGAGGTGTCATAGACCAAAATTGTCAAGGTGAAGCAATTAATGTTTTGGCTTACAGGGTAGGGAGGAAACTGAGGTCAGTTAAATTAATTTCTGGGGGATTGACTTTCCCCGTGGAAGTGCTGGGGGAATTTGGTGGAGGGATCTTGAGTCCTAGCTCATCTCAGAAAGCTTGATGATACAACTGAGGATTTAGGAACAAAAATGGACTGTGCTTAATATCAGTTGTGTTTATTCCTTTCACCAAAGTAATTGCTTTGGATACAAAGTTCAAAATTTCTGCCATACGGGAGAGAGGACTAGTATTGTAATTCCAATTAGATTAAAAAAAGAATGCTTTAGATGTTAAAGCAAGTGCAGCTATCCTTTCAAACAGGCACCAAGAGCTGGTGCTGAGAAATTGAAAAGTAGGGTAGTGTGGACAGTGTTTGGATTTCAAAACTATCTTTTTTTAATACAGTAAATTTTCTTTGTTTGCTGTAGGGCACTCATCTTTCCTCTTCTGATCCGTGAAGGAAAACCGACACCATTTTTCACCTTTGTGTTAGCGCTTCTGTTCTGTGTTTTCAACGGATACTTGCAGGGCCGGAGCTTAACCACCTATGCAACTTACCCTCCAGGCTGGCTGGGTGATTTACGCTTCATAACAGGTGAGTTGAATCATGTTATGAGAACATCAGGTGTAATTTTCCTCTGTCTTCATAGCTCTTAATTTTTTATTGTGATTTTATAGTATCTTCAATGCCATTTTATAGGTCTTCTCATAATTTTCTCATTGGTGTAGCTGGAGGCCTTTTAACCTGTTTTACTTTAGAACTGTGAATTGACACTTCTTTCTGCAGTGCTAGATGATCTGATTGTCATTTATTACTCTTTAACAGGCAAGTAAATCCAGTCATGTATTTTTTTTCCACGTAGAAGCTTGAAGCCCTATGTGGTTCCCTACGTGGAACCAGCAGCATGCAGGTTTAGAAGAGGCAAAGATTTCCCATGTAACATG
This sequence comes from Certhia americana, assembly GCA_018697195.1. Classification (NCBI taxonomy): domain Eukaryota; kingdom Metazoa; phylum Chordata; class Aves; order Passeriformes; family Certhiidae; genus Certhia; species Certhia americana. The sequence goes on along the minus strand of CM031858.1, from coordinate 82,756,654 downwards.
TAGATTAAATTAAACAAATTCATGGAGTAAAAAAATCTAGAAAGGATAGCTGCTAACTACCAACATACCATACAAGTCCTTGGTGACAAGATATCTACACTGGAGAAACACATAAGCACCAATCTAACTGCTCTTGTAATTGGGGGGTGGCTTTGTCAAATGACAAAACTGGCCCCACAAGGAAGGGGTGGAGGGGTTGGTCATTCACTCCCAATTGGGAAGTGAGGTTACATTTAGACCTGAAGCCTTGGATATGATTAAGACTAAGGTATTTAGCAACAAAGTATTTTATTTACTCTACATTTTTGTTTCCTAGGCATCTACATTTTCCTGCTGTCAAAATTATAGTATCATTTCCTCATGAAACCTTTACAGAAATATAATTTTCATCTGAAGATAAACTTCATCTGATGAATATTTTGCCTCATCAGTCAAAGGCAGAGTACTGGACTGTGTAGATCCTTGATCTCAGTCAGTACCCTTCTTTTTATTCTGTAGCCAGAACAAGTTAGTTTCTCCAATATTTCTCATGCCTTTTACAACAACAAAAGAATTTGTCTTTATTCCAGTATTATTGTGGATGACAATAGTGGACAACTGTGCTAAATGCTGTCATGAATGAGGTTGAAGAATTTTCAATCTAAGTAGATTCTCTTGCCAAGATAAGGAGGTAGTTCTGTTTGTGTGCTAGAAATAGAGAAATTGAGGTACAAGGGAATGACTTCAGAGGGCACTTGAAATGTTCTTGGTCATTTCAAATTTCCACTTGCCTTAAATCAGAATCCAGCAAAAAAAGAGATTAAAAGATTTGTTAATCCAAGCTGTTGAATACTGAAGCCAGGCAGGTTTTGTTTTCAGTACCGTAGTCGAAAGATATCGCAATACTGTGCTGTGACTGAATCATGATTAAGGAGCCCTAAACCAGTTCCTCCCTACTCAAATATCTTAAAAACCCCCAAGTTAATAAGACTTGTTGCTCAAGTTTCCCTGGGTTCTTTTGGGTGTGAGGTTTTTTTAAGTTTCAAGGATTTCTGAAAGATGCAAATGTATAAATGACAATAGTTAGGTTCATCTGCCTTCAGTTATAAATACTTCTGTGTATGAATTCGTTTGGTTTGTATTTGTGGTTCTGTTTGTTTGCTTTTTTTCCAAATACTACGAGTTTGAAATATATGCTTATATATATTTCTAGTACTGCTAAACGCAAGTGAAGTGTTGCTCTGGTGACTATTGTTAGTCAATACAGTGCTTTAAAAAGTTAACCTGAAAACTAAGAAAGTGAAGATTTCTGGTATATATATCAACCACTGTGATAGTGTGACCATTGCTGATTTTTTGAGACTAATTCCAACAAATCTTGGGATAAAATTTGGCATGCTAATTAAACAGCTAAACTGAAGACTTTATTTTTTTTAAAAATTATTCCTGTAATTAGAATATCTTTTGAAATTTTTTGTTTTGTGATGTGTATCAACATAATTGGATCTTAGAAATTTATCATTGCTATTTGGAATTCATCCCAGCTGGACACCTCCAAATAGCTTATGCTTATGGCTTTAGTTAAAACAAATGCCAAAGTGAAGTGGTATACTCTGGGTCCTGCCTGAACAACTGGACTATTGTGTTATTCAGAAATGTCTTACAGTGTCTTTAAGCTTCTATTTAAAATTACTAGAATATTAGGAAATAATGATAGCAAGAAAGCATATTGCCATAGTTAATGCAGTATTTCTGAAGCTGTATGAAGTTACATGCCATGTCTCTTCTTACTCCTTTAAGTCCCCATTAAACTACTTCCTTCAAATGTTGATGGTTAACTCTTTTGTGATTCAAAACACTTTTTTTAGTAGCAGTTCTGCAAAGTAGAACAGCACCTGTAACTCACAAGGTACAGGTTACAGAACATCAGCACCTCAATTGTTGCAGGAAGCCTTTTATCTGGCAATCAGGCACTTAAGCACGTGTCACCTCTGCTCTCTTTACACATCAGATCTGAAGAGCATTATGCATATATGGATATAATCTTGTAGGCAAGGGATGTGGTTTGCTATCTCTCCTAATATCGATAGCCAGAGGATTGTGTCTTGTTGAAAAAACTAATCACAGAATCTGAGATCAGGCACTGGTTAACCTCAAAACACAGACCTTATCTGTTCCTTATCAGCAGGGAATGCTGCCTTCAAGGGAACATAACATAGGCAACGTGTTGCCATGGGATAAAAGTAATGAGTTTCAATACTAAATTCCTTTTGATTTTTCCCATCCTTATGGAAACATAAGGATGCAGAATGTGACAATAATCTCAGTTTCTGTGAAAGGCTGTAATAAATGGCTAAACCAATTTGCTGAATGGCATGAGTAAATGGTACATTAATTCCTTCACAGTTGTATTCCTTTTATTGCACAGGAATCTTTTGGGGAAATTCTGATATGCTATGAGTAAAATAGTAAAAGGAGAGTGGGGCTAAGATGTGTCCCTCTGGGAAGATTTAAAATGGCTGTTTCTTTCAGCATGTAAAATTTTAGCACATTTGTTTTTCTGTGCAGAAGTTAGGGAAACATAGGCGTTACATATATGTATATGTATATATGCACATATACTCGTTTATATACATCTAGCAACGTAAGAGTAAACTGCATTTTTACAGTGCTATTTCCCATCTAGGGAGCTGTTGATACTGTGAGCTCTACTGACTGAAGAGCACAGTGTGGGACTGGGGCTGTGCAGAATATCACCATAACTGTTTATGCTGTTTACATTACTACTGCTTTGAGACAATATTCCTAATGTGATATCTGACTGTAGTTTGTTTCCTCTACAAACACAGTGCACTAAATATAGTATTTTCAATATTTCTCTTCAGGTTTTTTAGGATGGTTGATTGGCATGGCCATCAATATCCATTCTGATCATATTCTCAGAAATCTGAGAAAACCAGGGGAAACTGGTTACAAGATACCAAGAGGTAAGTAAAACAGTACAGATATTAATACAACAAAAAGAAGTATCTCTCATATAAGAAGAGCTTGGACTGTTCAGACTGGAGAAGAGAAGACTCAGGGAGGTCGTATCAAAGTTTATATATACATGATGGGAGAGAAGGAAGAAGAGAGAACCAAGCTCTCCTTAGTGGTGCCTAGTGGCAGGACCAGAGGCAATGGACACCAAGTTCAAGCACATAAAATTATACCTGAATTTTTACTTGTTACTTTTTTTTGCTGTGAGGGTGGTCAAACACGCAGGTGTGGAACAGGTTGCTCAGAGATTGTAGGGAGACTCAAAACCAGACTGGGCATAGTCCTGGGCAGCCTGTTCTGGCTGATCCTGCTTTGACAGTTGTGGTTGGACAAGATTATCTCAAGAGATCCCTTCCAACCTAAAATGATTCTATGTGAATATGACCTTCTAAAGTTTGGTGTATTTTAGAGGAGATGGTAATTTATGAGGTAAGAGGCAACTGGAAATAGCATTTTGTTTTCTACCACAGGAAGTGATTTCATAGTTTGAGGAACATTTATTCTTCTTAAGCCAAGTATTGTAAGGAGTCTGTTTCATGATATTACTTGGTTTGTGCAGATCTTTGGGTTTCTTGACCAAGTTTGGCTATATTTTTAAAAAGGGGTAAAAATGCAACAGCATTGCCCAAGTTTTCATGGCATCAGCAGGTGGGTGGAGAAAAAAGACCTAAATTATCAAGTCAGTGTGGGGGCAGGAGGGGAATGAAGAAAGCATGTGATCCATCTCACGTCCCATATGTGAAGAGGGAGGTACCAAAAGTAATGGGAGGGCAGCAACAATTTTAGAAAGGGAGATGCAGGGAAAATAGGACAGAAATCCGAATAAATTTGGCATTATAAATTCTGGCCTTCATGGGAAAATGGAGAATATGAAAGAATTTCTTATGGAGCCTATATTGAAGTGTTAAGGTTTATTGACACTTTTGGAAAAAGACACTCTTCTGGGTACATTACACTCACTGAGGACAGAAAGACAATACTACTTCTGAATTCTGTTGTCTCACTATGTTTTTTCTTAGTTGCTTTTTCTTGCTAGTTTTTTCAAATAAAACTGTAAGAACTAAGATATATAAGCTAGACTGTTATTTTTCACCAAGAAGGTGAAAATAATTATAATTTTAATACATGTAATTTGAAGTATTCATGTGAAAAATGAATATGAACATAATGTAGTGTGTTTAGTGTACAAAAAGGTTCTGAAGGAAATACGTTATTTGCTGTAAGGTCAGGAGGAACTGGTCTTTTTGATGTTGTTTATCCAGTTTAAGTGCTAGAATTTCACACTTCTTCTGTCACAAAAGTAGTGTAATTAGAGCAAGATTAAAATATGTCCTTTATTATATTTGCCAAATACTTGTTTGTGTAGTCCCACTGGTAAAGCATATACTGAGATGTTAGCAATTTGTACACTGACTTTGGAATTAGGGTGAAATTCTTAATTTTTAAAACTCCCAGCAGCTGAGTACCAATTGTTTATGCACAATTGTCTATACAATAGTTATAACACAGACTGCCAGTTTTTCACTGAGTGTTAAGGTTGAAACAGCCCATCTGATGAGGAATATGAACAAAAATGTAATTTTGTAAGCTAGAGAATAAATTTGGAACTTTGTTTCATAGCAATAGTACTGTTCATAATTAATTTAATTTTTAAAGGAATTAAAGAAAAGAAAAATTGTAGGGTAACTAACCCTATGAGTATTTAGTGGGACTCAAGGGGAGTATGTCTTCTATTTTTACATATTTTTAAAAAGGTTTAGTGTACGATCAAAGAACATATCATTAAGTAATTATTTGCAAAGGCATGTACTTGGTTCTGATGCTAGTAAATCTGCTTTTCTTACTTTAAATAAAGAGGAAAAGTGAAGCTACAAAAGGTCTGTCTTAGAATGAGAAGTGATCCTTCATAGTACAGCCTGAAATGAAAAATGCTGTCTCCACTGCCTTTAAAGATTAAATAGAGACATTGGTGATACTGTTTGATGTACAGGAAAGATAACACTGGACATCTTGATTAAGGTATTTTGAAGTAACTCTGTCCTGCTTTCAGGAGGAATGTTTGAGTATGTCAGTGGAGCCAACTTTTTTGGAGAGATCCTGGAATGGTTTGGGTTTGCCCTTGCCTGCTGCACCATGGAAAGCCTTGCATTTGCATTGTGTAGTCTCTTCATCCTGGGTTCAAGGGCAAGACAGCACCACAAGTAAGTGTCCCTGCCTTGTCATTTCTGTTGTCTCTATGCCATATTGCATTTCCATTTCACAAATTATGCCTCATCCTATAGGGATGTGGCAGAGCAAGTCTTGTGAAAGAGACTGCTGCTGTAGGGCAGAATAGGATAGAGAATACTCTGAGATTAAGTACTACAGAATTTCAGCAGAATACTACAGAGCATAAACACAATACAACAAGGTGGTCAAAATAGTGTTTAAATGAAGATAGTTCATCCTGGATCTGTAAAAATTATAGGCAAGTTTAACAATATTGTCTTAATTAACCAAATACTATATTTTTCCTTCTCAAACTTGCTTCTGTACTATTAAAATTTTGAAATCACCCAAGCTGTCTTTAACAGGTACACTTTATAGCCATATTTGTATCATATTGTCTGTAATCAACTGTATGGACATCATGAAAACAGTTCTGGTAGATGATATTTAATGAAGTCTCTGCTCTAAATATTCTGACTGCTCATGTACTGTATTTATAATGTGGCTTTCCTGCTAACAAGAAGGACCATAATTTGGGGAGAGTTGTTTCCTGAAAGGATTCTCATTAAGGAGTAGCATGTTTAAAAGAATTTGCACATGTTAATTTTAACTTGGTTATTTTCAGCTTCCTGCTTTGGTTCTCAAGTTGAAACTTAGTGTCACAAGAGAAAATAAACATGAATTTGAGGAAACAGGTTGAAAAAAATCTATGAGGGCAGCCATGTCTAGTGGAGTCCTGAAAACCTTTAGAAATAGAGGTTTTCCTGCCCCTTTTTTGTAGAATATTCCAGGTCTGTATTACCTTCCCAGTAAACAAGTCTCTTCCACTCTCCACCTTGAGACTTCCAAACCTGTTGCCTATGACCATCTCTTCCTGTTTTATCATCTGCTGTTAGTGAGCAGAGTTGCAGAGTATCTGGAGTCGGGAGGAGCACTTGAAGGTTGTCAAGTCAACTGGTGTGGCTGCTCCAGCCAGGAAAACCACAAGGCTCTGCCCAGTTGCCTAGGGCTCATCCAATTGAGTTCTGAGTGTCTCCTCCTTTCCAGTTGAAGCAAGGACAGGTTCTCCTGCCTCTCCTTGTGTATTATGTTCTTCAGGCTCAAATTCTATGGTTGGTTTCCATCAATCTTAAGCCTTGATGGCACTCTTTCAGAACATCAAGAAAAGCTAAATGTTGTTAAAGGAAGTAAAACACTAAAGGAAAAATGCATGAAAACAGAAGAGAGGTACAGGAAAAAAAACCCCAAGCAGCTAAAACACAGCAAATCCATGTAAGTGAAGAAACATATTAGTGTAGTTTGTTTATTTGAAAAAACTTAAATGAATGGGTAAATAGGATAATAATTGTATTCCCTAGATGCAGGTTATCATGCATTGCATGTTTTGTTCTGTTTATTCCAGCTTTGATCTTACAGTTAGCTATTGATATTATGAATATCTGCATCTTTGAAGAGCCCAGGTGAACTTAGTTCTTTTATTTAAGAGAAGCAGAATAATATTCAAAAATGGAAATAGGCATGCTTGTTATGGAAGGTGAAAACACAAATAATATCCGATAGTGCTCTGCCTTTTTTGTTTTTATTGTCTGGATTTGAACATATTGGTGGTCTTTGAGGGGTGTTAGCAATAAGACAAGTGCAATGTTTGTTATGTTCAGTTTGATTACCCAAATTCTAACTGCAGCCAAAGACATTTCTATGCAGAATGGGACTCTCATTCCAGTGTGTGAAGTGTCCCTTGCTTCCATGTGAAGTCATTATGCAATGATATACTTTTGATTTAATTTTTTTTCTCCCTCTAATTCTAAAATGTGTAAATACTCAGAATGTGTAACAACATACATTTTGAAAGAATGGGTTATTCCTTCCCTGACATATCTCACCGCATCTGTTGGTTTGATTTCCCATTGCTGGCAGCTGTAATGTAGTTTTCTTATATTTGGTGATTAGATGTCATTAAGGTGAGTATAGTAAATGCAATTTTCCTATCCAGAGTACGTTCTGAAGACATTTGTTTTTGTTTGTAGACAAAACATGTATGGATTACATTAAACACATAGAATTATTTCATTTCCTCAACAGTGTTTTGAAGACTTCAGTACTCATATGTTTCTTCATTTTTCAGATGGTACCTTGAGAAATTTGAAGACTATCCAAAGGACAGAAAAATTGTCATCCCATTTTTGTACTGAACTGTGCTTTTAACACTTTGAGATGGATGCTTTTAGTAGCAGCCAACATTTTACAGATGCTGGCAGGTTAGCAACACAGATCATCACTGTGACAAAGCCTTTCCATCAGTGTTGCTGTTACTTACTGCTTTTTCCTCTTAATGGTAACCCAGAAATCTGATGGACAGGGTGAATAGGAACGTGCATGCTTTTCCAACAGTGAAGCACCTTCATAAATATATTAGGCAAGGAATCTGAATTAGCATTGTGGGAAGGACTATGCAGGTCTTCTGATGCTTCTTTTCTGCCTGTGAGGGCTTCTGCTGTTTCCACTCATCATAGCCAAGGTGTCCTTAGGATTGTGCTGTGAGCTCAGCCACCCTCACTGCAGTCTGGATGGTGTATTCTGCCTACATACACAAATAGAGTTGATTTTATTTTTTTCCCTTGCCTTACTAATCCTTTCAATTCCCCCTGCCTGCATCTCCAGAAGAGCTGGTGTTGTAGACCAAGGAATTAGATGAATACAGTTACTTTTAGATGAGCGGCAGTGGTTTTCCTTCTCTTTGCACTCTTACAAATACAGGGATCCTGTATAGAAAATATTTAATGATATTTTCATAAAAGTTGTACTGCTAATAGATTAATATCATCATCTACCTCTTAAAATGGATAGCTATCTCAATATGCAATATGTGTCTTCTCACTCTAAACTGGTTTTGGAAGTCTACTTAGGATACTTAGGCCAATCTAGCCTAAGTTGTTAACAATTGTGTAATGTTTTCTAACTTAATTTATTAAAAATAATTGAGATTTAAAAAAAAAATCTTACTATGCTGTTTTTAAAAAATCAAGTGTCTTCCTTCTTCTGTTGCTAGCATTCTAGATGATTTTATATTCAAAAATTATGGAGCCTTGTGTCAGTTCTCATACCCCAACCTTTTGCTCATGAAGGACTCCAGAATGGTTTCAAGAACATGATGGGATCCCTGGCATACAGATTTTCAAGTTATCTGTGTCTTTTGCATGATTGTAATAATAAAGAATCTTTTAGGATTGCTGACACAAAAAAAAAAAAAAAAAAAACCCACCAAAAAACCCCAGCCTAAACTCAAGGGAAAACTGAAAAAGAAAAAAAAAAATCACCAAAGTCCCCAAGTGAACAACCAAATCCTAATGATAAAAAAACAAACAAATGAACACTAACTAAAAAAAAATTTCCACAAACCCCAAAACTGTGCTGCTAATATAATTTGAAAATAAATGGAATTCAAACTTTTGCCAAGTGTCAACTGCTCTGTTTGTACTTGTATGTTGGGTTATGTTCTTCAAAACAAATTAGTAACATAATTTTGCCAGATGCTAGATTTTCTGGTAGGGTATTGCAATAAGATTTGTTTAGATGAATAGTCATGATGAGTGCTGGAGAGAGAGATTGCTGAAGAGTTTGATTTATTCTTCAATGCTAAAATGGAGTTATGGGACAATAAAAGTTCAATAGGGTCACTTAAAGCATATTCTGAAGATAATTTTAGAATCTTAGTCTTAAATATCAGGGTCTTTCTAAATCCTGTCATCTCTGCAATATATTTTAAAATCTTATTGTCTAAATGATCCAGCTATCAAAATCTCTTCTAGTGGAAAAAAATATAGGATTCAAAACCCACTATTTACCCAAGGTGTTTCAACACTTACACAGTTTATGGTGAATTGATATCTTTACTGAATTTGTGTCGCCAGATTTTGGTGGTGGGGGCTACCAGCTGGCTTCTGTAAGAAGCTGCTAGAAGCTTCCCCCATGTATGGCAGAGCCAAATGCCAGCCTGTCCCAGTGCCAGCCTGCTCCTGATCAAGGCTGAGCCCATCATGAAGGACAGTAATGTCTTTATAATAACATATTTAAGAAAGAAAAAAAAAAAAATGTTCTTGGGCAGAGCACCATCTATGCAGACACCAAGTGGAAGAGTGGGAGGAGGCACTTCAGGTGCTCAGCTCAGGAGCTGAGATTCCCCTGCTGGAACTGTGCCGCTGCAGCCATGGAGGACCATGGGGATGCAGAGATCCACCTGCAGCCTGTGGAGGATCCTCGCGTCTGGAGCAGGTAACTGCTTGAGACGAGGCTGTGAACCCATGGGAAGCCTGTACTGGAATAGGGTTGTGACAGGGACGTTTGGAGAGAGGAGCCCATGCTAGGGCAGGTTTCATGGTGGGGGACCCATACTGGAGCAGGCTGTGCCTGAATGGCTGCACCCTGTGGAAGAGCAATCCACGTTGGAGCAGTTCATGGAGAACTGTTGCTCACAGGAGGGACTCAGATTGGAGAAGTTCATGGAGAACTGTTTTCTGTGAGAGGGACCCCATGTTGGAGCAGGGGAAGGCCTCCTCTCCTTGAACAGCAGGAGAAACTGCAGATGATGAACTGACCATAGCCCCCATTCCCTGTCTCTCTGTACCTCCCTGGGGGAGGAGGTAGAGCTTGTGAAGAAGAGAAAGGTGGAGGAAAGGTGTTTTTATGATGCATTTTACATTTCATTATCCTGCTCTGATTTTGTTAGTAATCAATTCAGTTAATATCCCCAATTTGAGTCTGTTTTATCTGTGGCAATATTTGATAAATGATCTATTCTGGTCCTTATCTCAACCAATGAAGCTTAGGCTTTATTTTCTTCCTCCTGTCTACTTGTGAAAAGAGTGACATAGTGGCTTTGGTGGGCACTGGCATTCAGCCAGGGTCAACCCACCACAATATCTTATATCTTCAGGGATATTTGTTTAAAAAGCACTAATGGGACAACCTAACAGTAAAAAAAGACCTTTTTGCAGCAATTTAGACTCTAACAATTTTTCTTTTTTTCTTTTTTTCTTTTTTTTCTTTTTTTCTTTTGCCTTCTTTGAAAAGGCAAATGTTCTATTAATACTAAACAGTGAAAGAAAGGTCAGTGTTTATTACATCTCTATATTCAAGAGCTGTAGCTCTCTAGTCAGTAGTCTTTTATCATAGTTTCCAGAAAATCTGAACAGATGCCTTGATTTTGCCCTGGTACTATGCTAATAAAAATATTTATCTTGCCTAAAAGTTCAGTTGGTTTGCCCACATAATATTAATTTATGATTTGCCTACAGTGGGATGGGATCGGAAGTGTCATGGTCTGACAGCTTATCTCTGTTCTCTCTCTTGTTACAGAAAAGGAAAAGCTAAGGTCTGTGGGCTATGAATGTCAGCATGTTTAGAAATTTTAGTTAATCGGATTAGTAATAAAAAAACCCAAACCCAAGCCAGAAGGTTTTGTTCTTTGTGTGATTATATTTTATATTCTCATTATACTTCTAAAGCCATCTCTAAGTACATTATAGATTTTATTTGAGGCAGTTCTTAGAGTGCAGATTTTACAAGGAGCAGCTGAAAGACCTGTGACAGTTTAGCCTGGAGAAAAGGAGTCCCAGGGGGAATTTTACTATCCCCACAACTGCCTCAAAGAAGGTTGTAGCCAGGTGGGAGTTCATCTCTTCTCCCAGGTAACAAGTGACAGAATGAGAGGAAATGGCCCTATGTTGTGCCAGGGGATGTTCAGATTGGCTATTATGAAAAATTTCTTCACTGAAAGGGTTGTCAAGCCCTGGAACAGGCTTCCTGGGGAAGTGGTGGAGTCACCATGCTTGGAGGCATTTAAAAGACATGTAATTGTGGCATGGAGGGAGATGGTTTAGCGTCAGACTTGGTAGTGCTGGGTTAAAGGTTGGACTCAATGAACTTTGAGGTCATTTCCAACCTAAAGGACTCTATGATTCCTACATTTCAAGACCCAGGTACATTGGTGAAAACATACGATCAATTTGGTCAAATGCTAGAATTGCCTTTTGTTTAAAAAAAATCCCACTAATTTGTCATACTTCACCTGCGATCCTTTCCCTTTTCAGCATCTCTGACAGATTTTTCTGTTGGAAATTAACTAATACTGATATATTTTTCTTGAGAATATGTAATGTAAAAATGAACTCTGTTCTGCCCATTCTAGAGGGAGAAAACATGCATACTTACTATTTGTTATAATATCTGTAGCTATTTTTAATAGAGATACTTCTAGTCAGATTGATACATCTTTCCCCCAAATCCCTCACTAATAAAACATGATTTGTGATGTCTTGCTCGAACACTTTTTTTTTTTTTTCTTCTGTCAGTAATCCCCGCTCTAACTTGTGAAGATTGACCAAGGCTTTTGTACCAGCAATTGCATTATCCCAGCTGCAATCTTGGGGAATGTATAAACAAGACTGGATTAGAAAGACCTAGATGCATGTGTGAACTTGATGAGATACACTCAAAGCAGTTATTAAAAGTCATAAGGTAAATTGATCTAGCATTAGTTACGTTCTTAGTTACGTAAAACAAAGTATGTAGCTGAGATGTTCTATACTTGCAGTTAGAGAAAAGATAAACAAAAGCAGAGGCTGCTTGTTTGGGTTCTTCTCCTGCTGCTAGGTCACTTTTCACTTGAAAAAAAACCTCTGTAGCACCTGCTGTTTCAATGATTTAAATTGAGTTTCAGCACGATACTATCTTTTGGGGGACTAAAGAAAGAATACAAATTATTTGTATAAACTTGAATTCTTCCAGCAGGTGGGAAGTGCTGAGTTCCTACTACAGTTTTTATATTCTGTATGTGATTGAGGTATATTAATAACTTTAGTATGAGACTGTCCCAGTCTGTTCTATGCTCCTCAGTTTCACCAATAACAGCTGGAGTTGTCAGGGCAGCCTTTCACACACACATCCATTTTGTGAAGAAAGCAGACCTCAGGGTAAAATTGCACCACTTTTTGCAGTGATGCAACATATCCATCACCATCTACTGTGCTCATGTGCCCACACAAAAACATGTGTAAGCAAGCAATTAAATTTCTGTTGCAGGACAACTGAAGGGCAAAGCCTTAACCAAGGTTTGCACCTGAAAGAATTGCACAACTGAAGCTTGCTCTTCAACTTCTTAAAGCAACATTTTTTTTTTTACATCCCTTGCTTGATTTATCATGTCTGCTTAAAAATCAAAGCCAATACATGATGCATTGTTGTGTACAAGTGGATAGTGGAAGCAATAGGTTATTTGCTTGCAGAGATGAAAGAAAACCTAACACTTGGTGCAACCTTTGGTGTAATGCTTCCCTGGAGATGATGCCTTACCAATGTGCTAGCAGGAGTGTCTCAGTGGTGGTGTTTGTCCCTGCTCCCTCTTGTTTTGGAAATACCTGCCCAGTTTCTGAGAGGACATGGATGGCTGGACCCAAAGAGATAGCACTAGAAAAGCGACATGTTCCAGCTACTCTGGGAAGGGGAACTCCATTTCTCCTGGGCTATTGAAAGGGAAAATCACTTAGTTTATAAAACTTAGTTATAAACTTCTGCCAGAAAAGAAAAAGCTGTGTGATCTGTGAATGGGGGCTCAGACATTAAGCAGCACTGTCCAGAATAAAGACCAGTCCAATGTAAGCAAGCAAAACCTACTTCAGGTACCTGCTATCTTTGTGTTCTGCTGTCTGCTTTACGGGGTTGCAATTTAATCTTTTTAATCCATATTAGTGTGCTGGTGAACAGTCCAAGAGGCTTCCAGTTATGCCCCAACTCCACATGTTTCTGCTGCAGAAGACTAAGAGACACATGCTGTGCAGTGCCAGGGTCCTGCTTATGTGCAAGGAAGCCCTGTGGCAAAGCAGCCCAGTGCAATAGTGTAGGATTTTAATGTTTTGCAAAGGCAGGTATGTTTCCTCTTTCATTCTCTGCCTGTCTCTTTGAAAAATGGTGATGGTATTGGAACAGAACAGACTTGAAAATCCCAAATAGTACTGTAAAAGTGTTCAAGTGTTAAAGGAGAATCATCAGGATATACTAAAATCAGTAACCAAAGATGAAAATAGTCCTTTTTACACTTCAAATAATCCCTGCAGATTTTACTAGGCCTCAGAAATAAAGACTATTAGATTAAGCATGATATTTAATCTGAAACAGTGCATAGAATAAAGTAATAATAGGAAGAGTAGTTCAGAAAATATGAGTTATTAAATATGAACTATGCAGACAGCATACAGCAGTATAGTCGTATGAATAGAAAGCTAAATGACTGAGAAAAAATGAGCTATTTTCATAAGCAAAAAAAGAACACTACTGTAGTGTGGAGTCCTCCTTGGGCTGCAGGTGGATCTCTGCTCCCTATGGACTTCATGGGCTGCAGGGGCACAGCTGCCTCTCCATGGCCTTCATCACAGACTGCAAGGGAATCTCAGCTCTGGCACCTGGAACACCTCGTCTCACACCTTGGTGTCTGCATAGTTGCTCCTCTCGCATATTCTCACCCCTCTCTCCACTTGCAGTTGCAGGGTTTTTTGCCCCTTTTTAACTGTTATCCCAGCAGTGCCACCACCATCACTGCTTGGTTCAGCCTTGGCCAGTGATAGGCCTGCATTGGAGCTGGCTGGCATTGGTTCTATTGGACGTGGGAAAAGCTTCTTGCAGCTTCTCACAAAAGCCACCTCTGTAGCCCCCCATTACCAAAACCTTGCCGTGTGAGCCCAATAAAATGTTTGAATTTATAAAAGTTCAAAATAAAACACTGACATGGCACTTGTAGGAAACAAGTCTTTTGTCAATTGCTTTAAGTGGTTTCCCTAAACTGAAATTGCCATGCAAGGTAGACATTCCAGACTTCAATGAATAATATGCTATAATTGCTACTCTTTAATTGGTTACTATTAAAAGTAAAAAAACCCTAAAGTAATTGTACTTTGTTTCCTAATTCTTCATACTAGATGAATTGTCATTGCAACAGCTTTTAATTTCAATTCAAAGCAGACAAAACAATCTCCTCTGCAGATGCAACCCCATCTGCTACTGTGGCTAAACCTCAGAGATCTTCTTGAATATTCTTGTTGCTGCATCAAATCAAAAAAAGATAAATTGCAAGTAACACTGCAGATGACAAACCATGCCTTATTTTTCTCTGAGTAATACTGTCATCTTCTGCCACTTTGTGTCTTCACTAACACTAGGCTAATTAGAAACATGAGATGATTATCTAACATTTTCTTACATATAAAATCCAGTCTAAGACTGCTCTCAGTTGTCTTATTGTGGCACTGCACAGATGTGGGCTTACTGGATACTTACTGCATCACAGCTTCCAGTCCCCTCTAAGCACTGCCTGGAGAGGAAATTGTTACTCGCAGAAGCAAATTCAAAAACAGTCCTCTCCTCTAGCTCAGGGACCCTGGAAGCAGACAAGAATGCACCCCCAAACAAGCATGAATAAATTACCAGCAGGGGTCTGTGCCAGCCATCTGTGTCTGTGTTGCACAACATGTAGAATGACAAGGAGTGCTAACTTTCCTGCTCATGATCCTCTTTACCCTCCAGCCCCCAACATGGGAGCCCTCAGAAAGATGCACCGTCTTCTACAGAGTTACTGATAGCTAGACCAGTTCCTTGCCAGCACCTAGCACATAATCCCTCATTTGGTGTCACAGCACTCAGCCAAGCAGGCCAGGAAAGATGGAAACACACACAGAGATTTTTTAAAATTCAGCCTTTTAGAAGATTACAACTTTTGTATGGCCTTGGAAGTTTTTTATCTGTTTCTGGGAAATACATCAATATTAATTCACCATTAACTGGGCTCAGACACAGAGGGCATCTAGCAAGAGGCCCTGGCTCCTCAACCTCCACAGCTGACAGCACTTGGATATGCAAAATTCTGACAGGCTTGCAGTTCCATCCTAGCTGCTGGTGTATTTAGTCTGTTCTTGTCTCAGATTTTCACTAAACACCTTCAGTTAAACAAAACAAAACAAACAAACAAAAAAAACCCAACACCCAGGAAAAAAAAAAACATTCAATGATTTATTCAGGTAACATTTTACACACAGTGCATGTATGCACTATCTCATGAACTGATAATAAGAGGGGTTCCTGGAGATTTTCTCATGGAGAAAAGATTGCTTACCCAGAGCAAAGTTTTACTATGGGGTGGGAGTTTTTTGTGTTTTGGGGTGTTTTTTTGGGGTGTTTTTTTTTTTGTTTGGTGGAGTTCTGACTTGTTTTTTTCAGTTTTTTCTTTTAATAATATCAAAACTCTTTAGTGTAGAATTGTTTGGTTTTGTGCTGGTAAATTTTTGAAAAGCACTGTTTACAGGAGGAGCAGAAAGGGAAATGCTGGTACTGACCAGAAAAGTTGGTTTATTAGTTATTTGCAATTTAAACATGTTCTAAAATAGATGACTGTAGACTCTAGGGGGAAAATACAAAATACAAGGCACAGCTCTATTGTTTATAGGTATTTCTTTCCATAACACTGTATTTTTCAGCCTAGTAACACAGATCTCCAAAGGCATTTTAAACAACAGCCTTTGTATGTGCTTTCATTTTAAGTAAATCAGTTTTCTGAAAGGCTCTCCAGTAAGGATTTGGAATGGATACTTGTGAAGACTACAGGTAATTTTTCCTTCAAGGGACAAGGCCCCTTGTCTTTGTTAGATCTCTTCCTCCAGAGAAACATACTGGCTTTTCCTACTCTTTGTCCAACAGCAAGGCCACCTGTTTGGCAGCAAGGCTGGGCATTCAGCCAGAGCTCTACTTGATATAGAAAAGGTTTTATCTTTCCTAATGTATACTGTAAATATTTTGTTCTAGCAGATCCAATTTGAAACTTTCCAGGATGATAGATGAGATCTGCCCTGAGACCATTTCTTTTTCCTTGTGGGTAACTGCAGATGTAATTCCTGTGAGATCAAAACATTTTGTCTGTAATTTTTGCTGGCTTCCATGTGGCC
Organism: Certhia americana; assembly: GCA_018697195.1. Taxonomy (NCBI): domain Eukaryota; kingdom Metazoa; phylum Chordata; class Aves; order Passeriformes; family Certhiidae; genus Certhia; species Certhia americana. Next base: position 82,740,443 of record CM031858.1, on the reverse strand, counting down.
CAAATGAGAGTTCAAACTGAATGAGAGAATTTGAATCAGGCCCAGCAAAGAATTATGCCATGCAGTAAAAATGTCAAGAAATTGTTCCTTGCAGCTGTGCAGAAGGCTGAGGCAGAGCTGTCTATCCTATAAATGGTATAATCAAGGTCAAACCACTTCCACCCTCTTGCCTAGTCCTATGCCAGAGCCATTGCTAGTAGTAACACATGGTTCCCAGGCCAGCACCAGGCAATAGAATCTTATTGCAAAGCCAAGTAGTGTATGGTTCACCGTAACATGTCCTCAACAAGAAACTTAACCACACCCAGGGCAGGGAAAGGATTTCACTTTCACAAGGATATTGAAAGCAGAAAAAAGCAAGAAGAAATACAGGGCAAAAGGTGAAAAAGGCAGCTTCCACATCTTCAGGACAGATCCTTGTATGTTCCCCTGTCTACCTGTAACAGATGCCGTTCAAGGGAAGACTCTGAAGGGGTCTGCACTTCACAGCCAAAAGTCAGCCATAGATTTATGCCATGGAACTCCTGAAGCATCCCACTGGGTAGTGCGGGGTACAGACTGATACTGTGTATGGTTCTCAAAGGTAAGTTATGGAAGAGAAGGATCAAGAGAGGGTCCCACTAGAGGGTGGAGGGACTGATCAGTCTACACAAACAAGGAGCTGAAGAAGGATGACTGTATCATGTGAGAATTGGCTGAGTCCCTGTTACAGCATCCTATGAGAACACTACTCTCAGCAAGGATCACCTCTGCACAGTATGGCCTACACTGCCAACAAGGGAAGCAATCAACAGAAGCAGTTAAAACAGAGTGGCAACAAAGTTGTCAGAGAAGCACTTTTCAACCACTAAGTGATACAGCATGCAGTTGGCAGTAGCGTGGCTTTATGCTCAGAATCACTGCTGTGCAGTAGCCTGTATGGCTTGTCTGATTAACTGATGGTACATCAACTGAGCAAATTAGATGCAGAAATTGCAAAAGAGATTAATTCAATGCATTTTGTTACTCCCACCATGCAAGACTTGTTGGCAGTACCAATCTTAACTTCCTGCACTGGAAGCCACATGTCTACACCAGGTTCTGAGATAATCCTAAAAAGATTGGTATTTACATTGTGTTAATTACTGTCACCTTCTGAGGACATGATCAAGAGATTATTTCTATCCAACAGAAATAAGTCTCATGGACCACGTCTGTCACTGCCTCATGAGGAACCAGCTGGGATAAACTTCACAGCTATCACCAGGCAAGCCTGAATAAGAAAACAGCTACAGCCTGGTGATGAAAAGAGCCCTTCCAGGTCCTGCCAGGCAGGTGTGGAGTCACAGCACATCGGTTTTGTGTCCAAATTAACTTGTTTCCCATGAGAAGGAGGTCCATGTATCCTTATATACACCCTACTATATCGAAAGAAAAAAGCTGAAGTTTTAAGTTTCTGTGAGCAGAATGAATACTCTACCTATCTGCTTGATGGCATCAGTCAATACCACACCATGAGCTCCGCAGGAAACTCTGCAAGCAAAGCCTGTCCCACTGCAAGTGTCATCTGTCAGCAGCTATGGCAAAGATCTTCAATTTGAGCTGTAGTACTGGATGGAGGTCAGACTACTCCAAGGCAGGTTCCTGGCTGCAGGGCTGTCAGAGCTCTCACTAACTGAGAAGCACTAGAATCATCCATGAACTGCCTGGACACCAGGACTCAGTGGAGTGGATCATCAGCCTCACTGCAGGAACCTGGAGATGTTTCCAGGCCTCTGGATCCTTTGAGCTAGTGGTGAATTTGAGGCATGAGTAAAAGCAAAGCTGCCCCATCACAAAGCTACATAGGAGCCTCAGCATTGGTACATGGCAGCAGGAATGGCAGCCTCTTCTTGCTTTGGCCCATGATCAGACTGGAGGAAGCAAGGAGATATCCTGCTATCTTAAACTAAGCCCAGTAACCTCAGGCAATCAGAAATCCTAATTTGTTTCAATGCTGACATTTCACTCTTCCTTCCTCATGCTTTTCTGCTCTCACCACAATGAATGAATGAATGAATGAATGAATGAATGTTGTTTCTCCAATGTTACCTGCATGTACATAGAGCTCATGAGCCCTGGAACTCAGAGGCATAGAGTTACTGTGAAGCCCACATTTGCTGAGATTAGAGACTGATACTATGAACAGACTCCTTAACTCAGTTTGCATGGCTGTGGAATGGAAACTGCCATTGCAGGTAACTATCATGTTCTCTATGCTGTGTTCTGCCTTTGGATCACAACAACCCCCTGCAGCACCCGAGGCTGGGGGAAGAGGGGCTGGAAAAGGCCCTGGGGGTGCTGGTTAACAGTCAGCTGAACATGAGCCAAAGTGTGTCCAGGTGGCCAAGAAAGCCAATGGCATCCTGGCCTGTATCAGCAATAGTATGGCCAGCAGCATTAGGGCAGTGATCCTCCCCCTCTGCTTGGCACTGGTGAGGACTCAGATCCTGTGTTCAGTTCTGGGCCCCTCACTACAGGAAGGACATTGAGATGCTGGAGCAAGTCCAGAGAAGAGCAACGGTCTGGGGAAGGGTCTGGAGCACAGTTTCGATGAGGAGCATGTGAGGGAGCTGGAATTACTTGGCCTGGAGAAAATGAGGCTCAGGAGTGATCTTACCACTCTCTACAACTGCCTGAAAGGAGGGTGTAGCCAGGTGGGAGTTAGTTTCTCCTCCCAGGTAATAAGTTACAGGACATCGAGGCCTCGATCTGTACCAGCGGAGGTTTAGATTGCCTATTAGGAAAAATTTCTTCACTGAAAGGGTTGTCAAGCACTGGCACAGACTGCCTGGGGAACTGGTAGAGTCACCAAGGGTTGACTCCCTGAAGGGATCCTGGAAGTATTTAAAACTTGTGTAGACATGGCACTTAGGGACACAGTTTAGTGGTGGACCTGGCAGTGTTAAAGGTCGGACTTGATCAGACCTGGTCAGACCAGGGCTTTTCCAATCTAAACAATTCTGTGATTCACTGCTGATACCCACAGACAGGAGATACTGGCACTTCCATCACAAGGGAGGTTTGGAATGCCCAGCATGTTCTGTTTATCTACAGCCTTCAGGATCCCAAAGGCATGTCTGTTGGATTGCATGTGTGTAAGATCCCAAGGTGAAATGGTGCTGACAATCTGAAGAAGTCCTGGAGAAGTCCCAGCTGATGTCCCAGGCTGTCTGTCTGTCTGTCACAGTCTGTCCATGCACTGGAATAAACAGATGGTGAGGCTGGTTTTTATTTCTCAAAGAAGGCAGAGAAAGTTGTAAAGTGCTATACAATTCCAGTATTGGACCACAGGATAGGACCTATAGGAGGATTTGGTGCAAGAAAGCTGGAGTGCTGGTAGAAAATCTGGAGGAGAGGTGCCTGAATACTCTTCTGGTTCCTGGCCTTGATTTTAGGTCCTTCAAAGAGCAGCTGGACATGTGTGTGCTGGCTGGTGAACCTTTACTCTGACAGTTTTCCCAGCCCCCTGGCCAACACCTGCATCTGTCCACTCCACCTCTTTTGTTCCCCTTATTCCTTGTCCAGATATTTCACTACATCAGATAAAATTGCCAGCCATGCTCTCTTACTGCATGCTTTTCCTATCTTTGTTCCTATTCTCATTCTAAAGGACCAGTTAAACCATATTATTCTTTCTTATCAGTCCCTATTAATCTATCCTACAGCTGCTGCACATCAACTTTAGCTACAAACCCTGCCAAAAAATCTTGCTCTCCTTTGATCTTCTGTACTTCTCTGCTAACTTATCCATGGCCCAATGCAAATACAGCTAAGGTCAGCACTTTTATATTGGCAAAAAGCTGTTTCTCTTCTGGAAATCTCCTTCCTGAGATGTCCAAGTGATTTAGATGTGGCACAAGAACAGTTGAAAATAATAGCTTTGAAGGTGGAGATGCAGGACATAGATATATTTAAAGGAGAGGGAGGTGCATTGCAATAGAGCAGTTTCTATTTAAAGACCAAATCTGTGTAGGTATGAGCCTGTGCTGCCTATAGGTGAGCAGTGGGCAGGATGAACCAATGATAAATACTTAGGCAGTTGACCACACAAGATAAATTATCTTCTCAAAATCTATACAAGATCAAATATGGCTTTCATCTAGCATGGAATCTAATAAAAGTGGGCTACATCTTTCACAACGATAGTTTTTGCTGACACCTGATGTAACCTTAATTCTAACCCCAGTCATTCTGCTATGCATAAATGATCCTTCCAGGTTTGGTGCAGAAGCAGCTGGTGCCCTGTCTGATTGCCATTGCTAGCATGGCATGTCAGGGTTCCAGGGCACATCCTTACTAAGCGACTTTTACATCAGCTTTCTCACAGCTTGTCCCCTCATGCTCTCCCCAGCAGAAAGCTTACATCCAGCAGATATGAAGAAAGAATTTTTATTCTAATATTGTTCTTAGAAGGAACAATGCATTACTTACAGATTCTTCTCCTAGAAGACAGTCTAGCCAGATCTACTTTTTCCTTCTATATTAGTGCACATGCAACCACACTGTGAGTTGGGATCCCTCCCCTCTGCCAGAACTCACACAACATGTTCTGCAGGCCCTCAGCTGTCCTCCAAAGCAGCCTGGAGAGTGAGAACTTAAAAATGATCCTGGGACCACCTAGATTACAAACACAAGTAAGGGAGGAATACTGACCAATTTGTTCCGATGAACTTTCATGAGAGTCTCCTTAATATATCCTCTCAACCAGTCAAAGGCAAGCAACCCTTCTGACAAAAGCAACCCTTTGCAGGGCATTGTGTTAACCAGGACAGGAAGACAGAGAATCTGGTTTTATACAACTCTTCATATCCCACTTAGAAAAGTACTTTCAAAAGCCTTATAGATATTTATCATAAACTTGATTTGTTTATGATCTCTCTTGTAGAGTATTTTCTACAGCTAAAATTATTCTTAAAACCCTCTTTGTGCTTGTTATCACAATTTAATTTCACATCTGAATAAAGCTTTGAAGAAAGGAAGTATGTGAGATTTGTCTTCAATTAAGTGTTACTGCTGGCAGAACATCCTCTCTTATGAAAAGTGACAAGTCTCAAAGGCAGAATTCCTAATCCCTGAGTTAAAAACAAACCTTCCAAAACCTGTATGCTCCCAAACCTTCTCTAAATGATTAAAAGAAACAAAACAGAACACAAGAACAACTTTAAAACTTTCATAGAATGTCCTTGATTCAGAAGAATGAAATATGTCACTGAATACTGTAAAAATACGCTGTGTTAAGTATTTAATTACTGTGTAACAAGCAAAGATAAACATTCACAATAAAGCAGACTTTTGAGAGTAATCTCTCTCAGAGTCCCAAATATAGCAATGGAAATAGACTGTGGGATAGTCAAGGTGGCACTTTTACCTTGCTCCTGTTGCAGTATTACACATCCATATCATGCACAGAGTGATGAAAGGTCTCCAAGGGGCAGAGTTCCCACCAGAAGCATTGACACACATCCAGCAGTGTGAGGCAAGAATCACACCCAGCTGTCCGTGCACCCTCTTCCCCTATGATGCCACCCTGAACGCAAAGGGAACGGAATGGCTTGTGAACTGCCTCCCACGCCTTCTCCATTTACCACACAGCTATTTTATGTAGGCAGCTAGAAAAGGACTTTCATGTGCATGAACATGCCTGGCTGGAAGCTGCAGCTGTTCAGCAGCTGATTTATCATGTGTTCAGCTTCTCTGACACAGGGCTGGCAACCCTTGTAAGAGCAAGGAAGACAGGGTGGGAAGAGGAGATGGCTGGTGGTTGACAGCTGTTTCAGGCTCTGTACTTTAATTGGCTTTGAGTATGCCTCAAAAACCTAAATTTGGCTGATGCTTACTGTTCATCAGAAGAGGACGTAGAGCATTGAAGAGAGGAAGGACTGAGCCAAGTAGAAGATTTAAGGGAGAAAATAAAACATGATTTAAGCCTGTTAAGGGTTACTCATACCCAGCCTTCTTTAATGGCAGACACAAGCCGCTCTGACGAAGGTGAAAGCCCGTATCTCCAGACAACAGATTAAAAGAATGCCCCAAATCATACTTTGTAAGAACCAGAAACTGGTGTTCTGGATTTTCCCTCATCTCCTTATTGTGATCAGCTACATTTTAGAGTTGAAAATTGTATCTCCACTCACCCATTCAGGAACATAATTACTGTGAAAAAAAAGTGATAGCGCAGCTAAGGAAACTGTCTCCCTGTTACCTCCTCCCCAACACGATATCCTGGTGACTAGCACACTCTGAAGGTCACTTGTTAGAGATGCACCTCCTTCGGTGAGACAGCCTTTCTCTCACATCCCCATCTAGATTGAGACCTTGATTTATTCAGTTCTTTCCTCTTCCTGCCTTCATAAGGAACGAGCGCGGTCAGATATACTGCTATACCTTTGTCTCTGTGCCTTCTCCATCCATCCCACCACAGAACCACAGAATATTCTGAGTTAGAAGAATCCTCAAGGATCATTGAGACCAGCCCTTAAGTGAATGGCTATAGGCCACAAAGGCCACAAAGGAGATCAGAGCAGGTGAGCATGAAGAAGGTGATGTATCAGAGGCTTGCACTGTGATTGTTGGTGGCCAGAATCAAGGTCATATGGGCCAAAATCCAAATTTCATGTCCAGTCATTCCTTATACACCTCTAGGGATGGCGACTCCACCACCTCCCTGGGCAGCCCATTCTAGTGTCTAATCATCCCTTCTGTGAAGTAATTCCTCCTAATGTCCAACCTAAACCTCCTCTGGCACAGCTTGATGCTGTATCCTCTGATTCTGTCACTAGCTGGCTGGGAGAAAGTTACTGACTCCCACCTGGCTACACCCTTCTCTCAGGAAGTTGTAGAGAGTGATAAGGTCATCCCTGAGCCTCCTTTTCTCCAGGCTAAACAACCCCAGCTGCCTCAGCCATTCCTTATTGAATTTGTGCTCCAAACCTTTCATCAGTTTTGCTGCCCTTTTCTGGACTCGATCCAGCACCTCAATGTCCTTCCAGATTTGAGGGGCTCAGAACTGGACACAGGATTCAAGGCACAGCTTCACCAGTGCCAAGTACAGGGGAAGACTTTTCATTACCTGCATCCTCAAAAATTCAAGTGGGAAGAAAGCTTTATTGAAAAGGAAGGATATTCTTCTTATGCTCCAAACTGTATTTGACTTTCAAACATTCTAAGAATTTTACCTTCAGTATGGAGTCTTACCCAGTAAAAGACAGCTGAATTAAAATCAACCAGACTTTTAAAAAAATTAATCTTTGCAAAGGAAATTCTCACTTGCCACTTTAGAGGGAAATTCTCACTTTAAGCAGACAAGATTAGAAACAAGCTTTTTTAGATTTCTCACTGGGGAGGCTAGAAACAGAGGAGAGAAAAAGCCGATGTTAGAAGATGACAATTTTTCTTGTTGTGCCACAACAGACCACCGGGTAGTATTTCTCCATATTGTACATATTTATGTAGGAAACATGTAATACCTCCTTTTTTGCAGATATTTCAGTGATATGCCACAAACTTTGACAAATCATCATGAAATAGCTAAATGAATTGGTGTATTATCAAACCATTGTTTATAAATTTCTCAGAGATTTCCTTCTTCTCCAAGTAGTTAAAATGTGGACCTTCAAGCACATTGCACCTGCCCAGCATCCCATGTTCTCTATTATATTTACATGATATCTGCTGCCTTGAACCCCTACAAAGAACTGACAAAACACTATCATAGCTTCAGAAGTTCTGTCTAACACAGCTTAAGCCAGTGAGAGACAACTCTCTCTGTGGCTACTTCAGGAAACAGCCTAGCCTCTTCCAAGACAGTGTTGGGATTGGTGAGAATCTCTCCTCATTCAAAAGCTGTTTCGGAGTTACTGCTTCTTACAAAGCAATGGTCTCTACCACTTTGAACCCGAAAACGAAGTTGAAGATAATTTTAGCAAAGAGGGAAATCAGACCCTCTTGAAAGTGCTGACTTCTAAAAGATGGCAGCAGGCAGGGAAGGAAATAAAGAAAATAAGTCATGAAACTGCTGAGCTTGGAAAGGTCTCCATAAGATTGGCCATTGTGTCTTTTTGATTTCCCCCTCTACCTCTTCGAGCAACCTGGTCTAGTGGAAGGTTTCCCTGTCTATGGCAGGAGGGTTGGAACTAGGTGATCTTTAAGGTCCAATACAAACCACTCTGTGATGCTATGATCCTATGAAAACACTGATGAATATTCCTTTAAGAGTTTTAACTCAGCAGGTTGAAGACGTGACCTTTACTGGTTATATGAAAAGTCAAATCACTAAAAAGAAAATAAAAAGGCTGGGATGTGGGCTCTGTAGCTGCCTAAGCCTTCTCAGTGTTTCACAGTCGATCTACAAAGTAACTCTTCCAACCATTAGCATACCACAGCAGCTACGCTTGCAGAAATAATGTCATCCTCACCTCTCCTTGCTGTACCCAGGCCATCACAGAGGCAAGAATGCAAAGCATTCAGGTCTACAAGAAGAGACAGTGTAACTCTCTGGTGTATTTCTTACAGCATTTATACAAAAAGAACAGAGTCCAGGGACCTATTTATTTGTCTTCTTTCAAGTTCAATTAAAACCAAACCAAACCAATCCAAAATTCTTTGGAAGGTGAACCATAAAACCAAGGACTGCTATCAGTAACTCAAGCTGAAATCTCTGCTGAAGATCTGAATACTTCATTGACCATGCAAGAAATTGTGGTGAACATATTCCTACATGAGAGAATAGCTCTTTCATGTGATTTGGGTTTGGTTAGTTTATTGTGTACTCTTATATGTACTTTGGCTGTTAGTCCTGAAAACGGGCCTATTCCTTAACAAAAACATATTAATGGCCTGCTCTTTCTAAATGACTTCTGGTAATATATGTTAGGCGGACACCTTCGTACCAGTTTCCCTTGCTGTGAAGTCTAAGAGTATAGTTTGAGAATACAACTGCATCAAGCACAGCTACCTTTTGCTAACAAATGACAGTCTTGTTTTTTATCCCTCTCCCCACCCCCTCCTCAGTGCCAGCTCTGATCACAAAGTAATCTAATTCAAAATGAACTGCTGAAAATTTACTTTTCTTCCAAGTGCAGTCTTCTCTGAATTAACAAGTTGAATTGCCTCACTGATCAATATCAGGGATTGTGCAAGGCAGCAGGGAAAGTAATTAGCAGGATTATGGAGAGCGGGACCTCTCCTTTTCTCGCCTTCTGCGGCAGCTAGTTCATTCAAGAAGTACCATGCAACTGCATTAGAGGGCTGTTTTAACTAGGATTCCTGATAGTATTCGGCTTTATGCACTTACAACTCTTCTCTGTGCTGTTCTGCAGTCAGGTTTAGGGCTCTATTGAATGGTCTGGGGAGTCCTAGACCACTGGAGTTTCTGGGGGTACCACAGGAGAGGAGACTTTATCCATATGCATGCTGAAGCTGCTCAAGGAAATAGGCAAATCACTGGATTAGAAAGGGAAGTGTTATGGGCATCATTCTGGTAGGCTGTCTGTTAATGCCCATCTTCAGATCGCGGTGTGCCTGTGTCTGTCTGATCCCATTCCAATAGCAGTATGCGTTTTACTTAGTGATCACTGCACACAAAACCCATCCATTAGAGACACCCTTTGGAGCAGGCACTGTCTCCCTGTCCTATCCACAGTCCTGGACTCAAGGCCAATAAAAACTGAAGCACCCAGCGGAAATGGGGTACTTTGGTGCTGTCTTGGTGCTACCAATCCAAGGAAAGCCGTCCCTTGGTTATGAACTGCATGGTGCCACCTGGACAAATCACTCAGGCTGCCCCTTTCCCCGAGGGCATGGAGTGGCCCTGTTTAGCCCCACACTCTCCACTGCTCAGCCTCTCCAGAGGAAGTCTGCCTGCACTTGCTTCTCCTCTGAATTAGCCCTCAAAATCCACCCTTTTATTTTTGTGGGAACTGGGCGAACACTTCTCCAAAGGGATGAGATGTGCCATGGAGGGATTAGACAATGCAGTATTTGTGAGAAACCAACACAGAAGCAGGGCTGCGGCTGTGCCAGCTACTCATGGTGATGAAGGGAAGACAAGTCACGAATGTCTTTAAGTACCTGAAGGAAAAGAGTCTAGAGGATGGAGTCAGGTTTTTCTCGGCGGTGCCAAGCAACAGGACAAGAAGCAAAGGACAGCAACTGATGGAAAGGAAGTTCTACCTACACATGAGGAACGCCCCTCCGTTCCGGGGCCGAGGCACAGCCGCCCCTCTCCGCCCCGCCAGACCGAGACACAGCCTCTCCGCTCCGCGCCGGCGCGGGGCAGCATTCCCAGTTCCCGTCTCCCTCCCGCTTCCCGCGCATGTGCGGTTGCCAGGGCGGCCGTCTCCGGTGAAGGTTTAAAATCTGCGGGACATGCGCAGTGCCGGTTCTGGCCCTGGCGAGGGGGACACGCCACATTGGAACGGCGAGCGGAGCGCTCCGGGCAGCGCCGGGTACAGTTTGCACCGCCTTCGCTTTCTCCCGAGCCGCCGCTCGTCGCGCCCGGCTCTGCCTCCGGCCGCCCTGCCGCCCTCCCTCGCCCCCTGCTCCCCGCGACACATGCCGCTGCTGCCGGGCCGCTCCTAGCGCCGCTGCCGGGCCGAGCGAGCGGGGGAGCGGGCGGTGAGCGGGCGGCGGCGCGGAGCTCTGGCCGGGCAGTGAGGGACGGCGGCGGGCGGGCGTGGATGGATCCCCGCGTGGCCTGGATCCAGCCCGAACAGAAAGGACCCGCGAATGCGCTGTGGATGCAGATCTGGGAGACCTCGCAGGGCGTGGGGGGCCGGGGCGGCGCCAGCTTCCCGCACTACCTCTGCCTCAACTCCCCGGCGCTGGACTCTGCCGCCTCTCCGCCCCGCGGGCACGGCTGCGTGCGGCTCGGGGCGCCCGCCGCCTGCTGCTCCTCTTCCTCGCCGCCTTCGCCTTCGCCTTCCCCGCCGGCCCTGCTGACCGGACTGGTGCCCGCTGTCCACGGCGGCCCCGCGGCGGTGAACGGCGGCGGCGAGGGAGGGCGGCGGCTGCAGAAGTCGCCTTCCGTGTCTTCCTCGTCCTCCTGCTCCTCGGTGGAGTCCGGCACCGAGAGCCCCGGCTTCTCTTCTTCGGGATCGTGCAGCGGTGGCGGAGGCGGCGGCTCCTCCTCTTCCTCCGGCGGCCCCCGGGCAGTGGCGGTGGCTCCTCCCGGGCTGCTGGGCAGCGGGGCCGGACCCGGGGAGTATTTTAACTTTCACGAGAACAAAGTGAACGCTGTGAATGGGCACCACCAGCCGCCGCACCCGGCACGCAGCCCGCACCCGCCCCCGGCCTCTCCCCAGCAGCACCAGTACCATCCGGGCCGCAGGAAAAGGGAGAATAAAGCCAGCACCTATGGCATGAATTACCTGCTCTCCGGCAGCCGCGGCGTCGCCGTCAACAATTCCCCCCACCAGCAGCGGCAGCCGCCTCAGCCAGCGCTGCAGAGCCCCGGCACCCCGTGGAAGACCAGGAAATACAGCCCGGGCGTGCAGGGGTGAGCAGCCAGGGCCCCGGGGGCTGCTGCAGCCCCAGAGGGAAGGGGGGGCCTCGGCCGCCTCCTGCGGCCCCTCCGGGAAGGGGCGCGGTAGGTTGGGATGGCAGGAACTCCTCTGGAGCCGGCCGCGGCAGGGAGGCCGATGGTAGGGGGTGACGGGGCACTAACTCGTGCCCTTTTGTAAATCACCTTGGTCTGTGCCGGCTGGATGGCTCCTGGCTGAAGCAGGGAACCCGTAGATACAGGGGGTTAGGCCTTACCTTGTAATAGGTTGAGCAGTGAAGTTGTCAGGCCATTATCAGAGGTCACTACAATGATTAAAGCAAGGATGTGTGCAGGATGCTTGGTCAGAGCTACGAGGTGTCAATTCAGATTGTAAGGGGGAAGTGGAAGGCTTCCCTTCAGAGGAACTCAAAACCCTTGTGTTAATTTTTAACAGCCTTTGCTTAGGCTGCAGCAAGCTGGTTAGCTTGGGGAGTGTTAGCACCATCACTTGAAAGGGAGGTGCCGAATTCTGTCTGAGATAGGCATGAAAGTCAGTGTGGTCTTAGAACATTTCTCTCAAGTGTGTTTTAGCTCTAGGATAGGTTGAGCCAGCCAATACTTGTACAGAAATCTTGTCTTTTTGAAGAGATCGCTTTTATGAAGCGTACCCTGTCTTGTAAGCCATACTTTCTCATATAAATGGGTAGTTAGTGAAGCCGAGTATTCAGTTTGATCTGGTTAACATGGAAAAGGAACTAAAATTGAACGGAGCGTGTCTGGGATGCTCTATGAGATTGCTGTATTCCACCTGTCAAGTTTCATTCAGTCAAGGGGAAATCTTACTTTCTAAAGTTAAGGTTATTTTATTCTTGGAAAAAGTACTAACTGCATTGACTGACTGTAGCAGATTTCTGATGTCACTTCAAAAATAGTTTCTTGGAACATCCTAACACCAAGACCTTTGGATGCCTATGGAATAAAGGCACTGCATATTTGTAGAGTGGAAATAGCTAAAGATAACAGGGTATGAGCTGGGGATTTTTAATTGAGAGATTTAACTTAAGGACAGTGTCTTCCTTTTCTCTTTTCTGCGATACTGTCAGGTGCTGAGTATGTTGTAAGTTATGAAGAAGTATTTTTAAGTTCTATTTTTGCAAACCATAACCTCAAGAGGGGTGACTTTTGTGTGACTACTGCTTTTTAATTCCATACTGACATTGAAAATTCAAATTTCTTACAGGAAGCTAGGATTTGAATCTTTAAGAGGTGTCTTGAGCTACGCGCTTTGAGTCCTATACTAAGAAGTTTGTATGTCTCAAGTTCCAATAGTATCTTTAAAATATTGTGAAGTTTTTGTTTCATTTTCGTAGAGATGTGGTAGAGCACTGAGTTAACGTTTTAAGTCACCTTAGTGTAAGTGAGGCAGATCTCCAGGCAGGTGAAGGAAGGAGCAGACTGAGTTCACTCAGCAGGTCTGTGGCAAATGGCAAGCCTGTGAATCAAATCCAAGCATTGCAAGTTCTGTCCTGTCGCTGTTAGGCAGCACTACCTATGTCATTCCTATTATCTTTATTTTTCATCTTCTGTCCTTCTGTTTTCTTTTAGCTTTCCTGTAATAGTGGCTATGCCACTCTTCAAGTATGAGTTTATAGAGAATCCACATGCAAGAAAATTGTTTAGCTGAGATTCAGTTGCACTATTCAGTTCTGTAATGTAGGTAGTTCTTTTGCTGATGTGTTCATAGCAAGTTTTTTTGCTAAATATCTTTGAAAGTGGAAGCTGCATTTCCTGATCTTCTGTCAAGGATCTCTGTTACAAAAGTGGGACCCAATTCTGGCAGTGGGATACCAGTAACCACAGCATGTGTGATCCTGTAGTTCCTGAGCATTCCTTAAAGTAGCAGGGAACTAGCTAGTGCTGAAAGAGAGCATGAATCTTGAAACCATAGACCTAAATATGACAAGCAGTTTCTGCCTTAAAGTTTGAGCTCTGTTACCCAAGGTGAATCTTGGACAAGTGTATATTCTTAAATGATTTTCTGTTTAGTGTTAGTAATTTTTTATGAAGTGCTTGCATGATTCAAATAAGAATACTGTCATTAATAGAGTGGATTTAGTTGTCTATCTTCTGCAGTAATTCCTGTTTAATGGTAAGCTTAACTTTTCCCCGAAGCCTGGCTGGTGTGTTATGTGGCTATTCAAATAAAAATGCATTGAAAAGGATGGGATGGGGACAGATCCCTACAGGAGTTTCTTGTGGATCCCTTATGTTCCTTTAGTTGCCTGCTGTTCCCTGGGACTGTTAGCTGGGTCCTGAAGTATCACTTTGATAACTCATCATCTGTTGACAGAGCATCTTCAGAGATACTGCCTTAGTGTTACATGCAACTGTTGAAAAATGTGATCCTGAAAATTTTCAGCTGCAGTCTGATTTGGGCATTGATGAAGGAAGAAGGACTTGGTCATAGGTGCTCTTACGCTTACCCTGTACCTGAATGGTAGAGCTGACTCTGCTCTGAATATTGTCTGTAAAGGAATAAAGAATACTTCTCTACAGCATGCTGAAATTTCCAAGTGATACGCAGTGGCTCACAGTGTTACTGTGTTGTCTTTCAGTAACAGAGTTAGCAGGATAATCTTTGTTAGCCCTCTCCCAGGCTGCAGTCATACTTCTGATGAATTACCTTCGTGCTTTGAAGCAGGACTGTGCTTTCCTGCTTTCTCATTCAGAGCTGAGGATGGTCTGTAGCACTGCAAGTCATCATTTTATTCACGTTGCTTGTAGTCACTGGCTTTGTGATGCTAGGCGTGGTGATATTTAGGAATACTGTATAAACACCGTTTTCCTCTGGTTTTTATGCAGCATTTCTTTTTTTTCCAGTGGCCTCATGCTTTCACCACTTTGATAACAGCATGACAGTCTTTGCAAAGGAAATTTTTCCCATAAAACACAAGTGTGAAAAGCTGTGTTTGATTAGATTTCATCCTAAAGCTGTGCTTTTGGATGCTTTAGATTGTCCCGTGTTACGCTTTTACAGAATTTTGGAAGGTAAAGATTGAGGAGATTGAAGCTATATTTATGCCAGTGCTTCAGCAGAGTAATTAATATAGCAACAGTGTAAATTCCTATGTTCCTGGGATTAGTTTACGACTACAGATGACAACATGGTTGTTTCAGATGCAAGGTAGAGAATTGTCCTTTAATATTATGAGGTTAATTCAAACTGTTGTGGCATGTTATTTCTTGGTGTACTGTAAAGTATCTTCAGGTGTGGTTTAAAACTACATCTAGCCTCTTAGAATGTGCATTCTTTGTTCAGCAAATACCTTCTGTTTCTGTAAAGTCAGTATCTTAAATATATCTGAGTGATTTAAGCATCCAGAGAGTTTCAAAGTGCTTGAATGCTACTTCAAAAGACAGCATCAAGCTGTTCTAAACTTTTTGCTAAGGCCTCTACTGCTTTTCTTTGGACACACAGCTAATAGAGTGCTTTCTCTGAAGATGTAGCTAATAGCTTGTGGTAAGTATAAATTCACATCAGATTTAATTATTTTGCTTCTTAATATGAATTTAACAGAATAAGTAAAGAATTAAAGCATTTTTAACAATATGAGTCTGTTCTGCTTAATACTTGGAACTAAGTGTTCAGTCTAATTGTAGATATTGAATGAGATTAGTGCTGAAATACCTGGCATATCTGCTTGGCACATTACAGTGCTGTGCAGAAACAACAGAACTGGCTCGTTGAGGATTAGTTTGGATACCAGAACTGTTATGATACATTGGAATGGTGCTCTGCCTGGACTAATTAGTGCTGCCTAGTGTCTGATGACTTCCTGCGTTCATTTTTTCCCTTATGTAGCTGTTGTCTTTGACTCTCTTGATAATGACACACAAGCTCTGCTGTAGAGTGCAGTAGAGCACGGAGACCTCCGTATTTCCTAATGCTGAAGGAATATTCAGGGCAGCATTCCCTGATGACTACAGCAGGTACTTGGGGAGAGTTCTCATAAGCAAGGTAAGCTTATGACAATGTTTCCAGAGAAGACTTGCTTCAGCGTTCACCAGTTTGCAGCTGAATGATACTGTGCACAAAAAGTGATGTCCAGAGATGTGGTGGTGCACCCGAATGCTAGGCCTATATTAGGTCATCTTTATTTCTTCACCTGTATGCAGTGTTTCTAATTTCAGTCTTACAGGGGCTTTTTGCATTTTTGATATATTGCAGAACTTTAACAAAGATTAATTACATTTTAGTGCAATGCACTATTAAAAATCCATTGCATTCAGGACTGCACATAGCTCCGGTTGCATGTTTGTCAACTCTTGCTTCTTATTATCCTGCTGTCAGAGGTGTCAGATACAAATTAATGTGTGGGCATGCCACATCGTCAACCTCATCTGCAAACTTTTTAATACCTTGAGCTGAAAGAATGTTGACTTTGGAAATGCTCTGAAGCCTTTACTGTCTGTAGTGAGATGTCCAGCTCTTCTAAGGGCTTTCGGGGCCTTCTTAACTCCTCCCTGTGCTTAACAATTATCTCTTGCTCCTGCAACTTCTTGTAAAGAATCAACAGAGCAGGGCTATGCTTCACTGACACTGCTGTCCAATCCTTGGTGTCTGCTATCTGTGGTGCTAGGCGGACACCTGTAGTGGAGGTGTTAATGTAGGAGACAGGTCGTGCTGACATGGTACACGCAACTCTTGTTTTGCTTGACCATAAGTAGGGTCAGAACTAGGCACTATATGCTGGAGTGTATGCAAGGAGAAGTGTGGAAGTAGTTGCCTGTTAGTCATAGTAAATTTCTGGAGAGAGCATCATGATGTAGTTAAATGGATTATTTTCATGCCTGAAGGAAAGTTTTCATGAAGGAAAGTTCTAGGGTAGCTGCTGGATGAATTGTCAGAAGAACAAAACCTCTCTTTTTTTTCTGTGGTCAAGTAAGTTGCCTTGGTAAAGCACAAATTTTCCATGCGAAGTGGATACCTAGTATAGAGTTAGAGACTGATGCTTTGGGGAGTGGAATGAAAGGAATGTTTTGGCAGCAATAGTCTCCAGGGTCACCAGAGGCAGTAGAGGTCAGAAAGGCTGAGCTACAGTAGTAAAACATGAGGAGGCCTTGCATGACAGGTGCTCACATTTGTGTGTAAAGGAGAATGGGACATGTTTGGGGCAGTTTAATCCTGGCATCAGCTTCATGGTGTTTTTGCCAGTTGTTAGGCTTTGGCAGTAGAGACAGCTGGCACTAAGAACATCAACAGCTGTACTGGGTGAGACCCTTAGATGCCAATGCCAAATATTGGGAAAAGAATATATCAACGTGAGCTTGTGGTGATATTTCCTGGAAGCATCTCCCAGTTAGAAATTATCTGTGGGTTTTGGGCTACCTGGGCTATAGGCAGTGCATTGTTACGCTTATTGTAGATTTTGTGTATGAATGTATCCTGCCTTGATCTTTTATGATCTGGGATTAGCAATGACCCTGTGGGAAGATGTTCCTCAGTAAAGCGCTGCATTATGTATTTTTTTGTTTTCTTTTTTTTTTATTCTGAGGCTGTCACTAGGGTTGTAGTGGCTGCCAGTTGAAGGTCTGTGCATTACAGAGGCAGACCATGAGTGCTTTTTGCAGGGGACTTGAAAAAGGAGGAGGGGGGAGGTTGAATCATCTGGCAGTTGTTTGTTTTCTAGTCTATTAAATAATTTCTTGTATTGAAACTGTTTCCTGCCTCTAGATGTTTATCTCCTCTGTATGCTTTGCAGTCTCTGTTTTATCTTTGGGACTCACATGAACCACACCTGTCTGTGATAGTGTCACAGTATTCCTGCATCTTGGGCTGTCTTGTTCTATCTTGTACTTTGTCTCATGATTCCTAGCATGGGACTTGCTTAATGTTTTTGTGCTTTGAGGCTTCACCAATGATCTTCCTTTAATATGGAGACTAAGAGTTCCAGCTGCTTCTTTCCTGTTTAAAACAATTCTTTATCTATGTGAAGGGTCTTTCCCCTCCTCCCATGTCAGCTTAGTTTCTTCATAGGCCTGTATAAGGGCATATGGCCATGGCTGTTGTCAAATGCCATTTGGAAATCCGAGAAAATAATAGATTTTTCTGTGTGGTTCTCTGATTCTTCCAAGTAGTTCTGAATGTTTTTGGGTTTTTTAAGACACTACTTCCATTTATGATAGTTATATTAGCATCTTGATTTAGTCATAGCTATTAATTTATTTTATTGATTGTACTTTAGGCTACTCTCACTGTTTTGAATGTCAAAGCTAATACTTCTAAATTAAAAAAAGAAAGATTACTTACTGTTCTGGTACAAATGCAGTATTGAATGAGTGTGACTTTCAGTGAATACTGAATTACTAGGAATAGGTTTTGCTGGGAAGTATTTTCTATTAAAAAGTTTGGGACAAGTTCCCCCTTCATAGTTGTGGATCAAGGAAGTCTCTGAGGAATTAAAAAAAAATAAAATACTAGCTTTTCTACACACCATGCATTGGGATCACTTAACTTTCTCTGTACTGAGCAGTTAATTCACTTAACAGAAGCAGGTTTTTGGGCTCTTGAACTAGTTTAGCCTTTCTCAGTCATAGATTTGCATCTTGTTAAGTTGTTCCTCATAATCTTTCCTGGTATCCTTAATCTTCCAATCCTCTTTTCCTGCTTTGTATGTGACTTCAGGATTTCTGAAGACATCTTCCGATGGAATCCTTTGACAAAGTAGTAAAAGCTCTTTTTTCCTCCTAAAACCTGATTAGTGATGCACACTAAACAACCAGTGTGATATCTTTAGATGTCTCTGAAACACATTGTTCCTTTGGTGATGATTTTAAAGGAGCTTCCTCTATTCTGTGGCAAACTGCAGCAGCACTTAAATCCAGAAAAGACTTTTCTGGCTTTTTTTTTTTGCCTTGCAAAGTTGCTGACTTTGAATGTGAAGATTTTGTTGCCAGTAGTGCTTTGATGGGTGCATTTTGATTTAGAGTCTGCTCAGAATTATGTCAAGAGTTGCTTCTCTTTAATGTTTCAGTGGCTGAAAAGATTCAGTGATGTAATGAATACCTGATCTATACATGGGCATAATTAGTCTCTCATCACTAATACATTTCTGCTGTTGCAATCTGACTTGTCTGGGATGTTAATCGCTTGCTATCTTTGAGCATTTGGAAAAGAATGGTATTGAGACAGGAATTTGGGGGTTTAGTTGTTCTATTTATTGGCATAGCAAGCTTGCTGATTCAGTCCCAAGGTTTAACATATGGCATTTTCCTTCACTGGTGCAACAAAATGATTGTGATGTTTTCTTGGTGATGTAGGGAAGTCCATCAGTCCAAGTCAGGAGTAATGCACTTGAGAAGCTTACATAGTGAATCTACATTGCCATGTATTAAATTGGAGATGCACATCTGCTTATTTTAATTTTTTTTTAATGATGCAGCTTTTTCAAAGTCCATCCAGCCATTAATAAGGTAATTGGTTGAGTTTTATTGTACTGACATAGTTTGCAAAAATAGATTAGTTTCTGATTTTCTTTAAAATGCAGACAAATTCTGTTACTTAGGTCTGGAAATTTGCAGTGTAAATCAATCCAACAAACTTAGTTTCTTGAGTGCATCAACTGTTAAAGTGTTTCTAAGAGGTAAAAATCTATTTGGGAAGAAATTTGGTCTAAAGTTAGGATGGTCTCTGACTTACATGACTGTGGGGCAAAGAGAAAGCTTAGAGAGGAAATAAGAACAATATGATCTCTTGTGGAAGAGGTATAGTATATTTTATAAACTGCTCTTTGTTCTGTGGATGAGAACAAAATACTTTTTTCTTCTAAACTCTCCTTTGTAGCTAACTTGCAAAGTAAGCTCAATTCTTATTTGAGTTTGGTATTTAGGGTACCTGTCTGTAAAACATTTCACAGCTCTGATTCTTTAAGTTCTATTGAGATTTTTTTCTAATTCTTCCAGTCATTGTAGTCTGCTGCCTTCCATACAATTACAGTGATGAAGATAATTGCTGTCTGAATCACGTAGTAGTATGAGACTGATCTGGTGCAGCAGTACAGTCTGTGAATGTAGCAGTGTGTTTTCATAGTTTCTTTCATCTGCAAGTTTAGACCATTGCATAGGGCATAGAGTAGTACTGCCTCAGCCTTACTGGTATTGAGGAGACTAGTATGCAAAGGTAAAGGCATCTGATGTGTGTTGTGGGTGGGAATGCAAAGAATTGTAGTTCATCTCTTCTTGGTCATAGTTGTAATTTAACTCCTTTTACAGATGTCTTAATCTTTGATCATATTGAGTGAAATCTGCCTCAATGCATTATTGTTTTCTCTCTCTCTCTCTCTCTCTCGCTGTTTCTGTGTGTGTGTATATATATCTATATATCTCCTCCTTCATTTCACTGAACTGTGTTCCTTAGTTTTAGACTGTCAGACTAATTGACTGATTTCAACTATTGAATGCATTTGATTGTTTTAGGGTGAGATTTCACCTTCATTTCCATGATAATGCAATTGTGCTTTGCCCTGGTCGTAGGTGAAGGTAAAGTTCAACAGATTTCCAAAATACGTGCAGTGACTGATGTGCATTTTTGTCATTTAGTCTCAAGACAGTGAAGTCACACATGTTTTGGAATTCATGCTTTATTGAAGGAATGTATTCTATGACTTGTAACCATTATTTCAACAGGGATTCTTTTGAGATGCTGCCATTTCTTTACCACTGTTTGCCACCACCTCTCCATTTCTTTGCCTCCATTTTCTACACACCCCTGGTGTTAGACCCCCATGCTTTAACTGTGGCATCTATTCTTTCCTTGGATGATGTGCTAGCCTTCAGCTAGAAAAATGCTCATTCTTGTAAGTAAAGAATGTGTAAAAAGCGTTAGTTGTTCCACATAAAAGATGCAATGTTTCTGTCTGTTCCTTTAGAATAAATTAATGTGCTTAGTCATGTTGAAAAGGAACCAGATGCTTACTTGAGAAAACGAAGTCTCTCTAGCTTTTCATTTACCTTCTAGTCTGTTGATGATGTTTGAGAATTTCGTTTCACTGCATTCAAGTTAGTCCTTGCAGTAACAAGTCAATCTTATGTATAATAATGTTTGCAGTAAATGAGTAAAATGGATATCTCCTTTCTTAGAAACCTGCCTTTGAGGAAACACATTGCAAAAGTCAGAAAAAGTCACCTGAGTGTTATTTAACCTAGGCGCTAGAAGTGGCTGCCTTTTCTGAAACAGTAGAAGGGATAATTTTTCGATAAACAGAAGATGTTAATTCTGTTGCAGTAGTTCAGCCTGTAAGCAGCAGATGCTTGCTGTGCTTAGCAGTAATAACATCAGTAAATGGTAGGTTCCTCCAGGCTGTTAAAATTAGCAGCCTGAATAACATCGCAAGTACAAGTAGCCTCTCTTCTGAATTCCTGTGTTCTAATCTTTGCCATCTTATATTAGGTAAGAGTACAGTTATAGCTTACCAACAAGTTTCTTTCCCAGTGTTTCTATAAATACAGTAAAACTGTCTTGTGAAAAAGTCGATTAAAAGGCCTGCATTTGCTAGTAAAGTAATACAGTAGACATCTTAAAATGTTAGAGGAGATAGCTAGGTGCTGTGATGCTGTTGGGAATGCAAATTCTTTAAGAAGCCAGAAGGAAATTGAGCAGACTGACTTACCTATATGTTGAAGGAAGTTCTGTATAAAAAAAGAGTTAGGATGTTACTTGTATCTGCATGTAGGACGTGTGCTGTGGTTGGAAATTGTATTGTTTTAAATACTGTCACAGTCCTGACTTAAGAAGTGTTTATGAATACCATAGAGGCTATGTGGACAAAGTACTTAAGTAAAAACTATCCCTGTATTGGCTTGCTGAATATTCCACTGTTTCCTGTTTTTTTCAGACACTGCATTATTCTTTCAAGTAGTAACAAGTTATGCTGGGATTAGTCCTCAACAGCATATAGGATCTTGTTTTATATACATGAGGGCTGGAGTTTTTCTTGTGACAGTGTTCCAGTAACCTTATCTGAGCAAAGATGTTTACAAAAATGCAAACTAGTGTAACATTAAATTTTAAAAAAGCATCTCTGTTTTGAGAAGCTTCTTCAGGTGTAAACCAGAAGATAAGATGCTACAGTGGTTGTGCTGCCATATGCTGAGTGAATATAGCATTGTTTCTTATCTGGAAGGACATAGACCAAGATGATCTCTAAGAAGTAGAAACTGTTGAATTAAGGAAAACTGGAAAGAGCAAACAAAATAGAAGTCTGTTAAGACAGAGGGTTGAGAACTGGACTGCCAAATGCATTAAGACCTGAAAGTCTTGCGCATTGAAAGCAAGAAACTTGCCAGAGTCAGTAGGGCTCAGAGAGAGACATAAAAGGGCTCCAGAGGGAATACAGATCATGGAGTAAGAATTAAGTGAACTAATTGCTTTCTGTCAGAGAAGGACTTAAGAGACTTCTCAGCAGAACTTCCTTTGACTCCAGGCAACTGCAATTTTAAATTTCAGTAAGAGTTTAAATCCAGTCAGCAGAATGATACGTGTTATACACCTGTGTCTTGTGGTATATACCAAAAATTTCAGAGGAATTAGCCATGAGTATGGCTTTGATATCTAGACCTTTGCTGTTGTCCCATGCAGATTGAACTGTTAAACCAAATACTGCCTTGCCAGTGCGAAGTAGAAAATATGAACCTGACTTCATATTAAAAAGCAGATGAGGGAAGGAAATGTAGACTAGTGATGAGTGATACTCTTCTAAGTACTTCCTAATGTGGTTAACAATTGTGATAGTGTTAATCATCAGAAAAGAGGGGCATCAAAGTGAGCGTACTCGTGTGTTGGCTCTTTTTCTGAGCTCACTGGTGCACTAGGGCTGCTTTTGAAAGGCTGTGCTGTGAGTGGTAGAGGTTGTGATGGGAATGGAGACCCCTTCTATTCTCTTCCCTAATACAGGATATCCACTGTAAATGCATTTCTTCCCAGAAATGTCTAGATCTTCTGGAGTGGTTGGATGGGGCTGATACCATAAAAAACCAGAACTTCTTTCATGACCAAACATAAAGAAAGGGTCTAGTGCATGTTTTGATAGTTTGTGTCTCTCAGGTCTCATTTTCTTGAAGGATTTATTGTTAATCCATATTCCTGTGTTCAGTTTGATAACACAACTGCTGTTTTATTTTCAGAAGAATGTTTGAGATTCTTTTTGAAGGCTTTGTAAAAACCAAACATTTTCAGGTTTGCTGAGTTAGCTGCTTAGAACTAACCAAATGAAAGAATAAATTATTTACTTTATAATAAGGGAAAGTTACAAATAGAATTACTCAAGACCATTGTTTGATATGTTCATAAATACCTGGAGGGAAGAAATGAGTGAGGAAAGGATAGAAAGGATAATAGAAAGCTAAAGCTGACTGCAGACAGACACAGTGGGAGTTCATTGTTCTTTAGATTATAAAATTGATGGTAAAATTAAGTTCTAGTAAATATAGAATCATGACTGAAGAAAAATAATTCAGGCTGAATGCACCTAGTGAGTGGGCTTTATGTGGTGGTTTTGTTCAGAAAACACCTTGAAGCTCCTTCATTATCCCTTTTAAAGAGCAGCTGGGTGCTCAGGGACCCTCCAGCAGCAACAATATTCCCAAGTGTAGGGACTATAAAATGAAAACAGGTGTGTTTCGTGGACTGAATGGCAGAATTGCATGTTGACTCTGTGTGTGTTTGTGCCCACCTGTCAGAAAACATGGTGCAAATTGAAAACAAGCAGAAGAAGGTTAGCAGTGATGAAACTTTGGACTTGTTCCTGTGGAAGGAGACAGAAACCCATGAGGATTAGTATCTTGGAAGACTGCTGATGGATAGAGATAAATGGATTGAGAGCCTGAGAAGTCTTGTGTTTTGAGATGAACTGCCAGTAACATTTTTTTTGCCTGAAGAAAAAGCATCAGATAAAATCATTACCAAGCAGCAGTTTAAAATAAAGCACTCTTTATTTTGAGGCATACTTAAATTCTCATAAAATGCTATGAATAACAAAGCAGAAATGGACTAAAAGACCTGGAAAAATCTATGGAATGAAGTTCTTTGAGCTAATACATATCATGGTTGGGAGTCACCCTGAAAGTACTCCAGATGAAGTTACTGGAGGCTTGGAAGTATGCCTGCCCCTTTGCTTTTCTTGCCTTTTCTTGCTTTCTCCCTGTATCTGCCTACTGCTGGTTATTACAGGCAGGAATATAGGAAGTCCTTAGGTTGTCCCCATTGCTGTTAGGTGCATTCAGGTATTTCATTTGTTGGTCTTTTTGTCTTGAAAAGGTAGGGAAAAAAGCATACTTTCTATGAACAAAACAAAATAAGTTTGTCTTGCTCTAAAGTTTTGAAATCAAATGGATTTATCAGCAAATTGAAATGTTAGTTAAATCTGCTGTGTAATTAAATGTTCAGTTGTGGGTTCAGGTTCAGCTTAAGGTAAGAGAAAGGACAATCAGTAATTCAAAATATTTGTTTTTAAAGTATCTTTGAGCTTTGCTGCAAAAATCTCTTTGTGTATGGAAAAGAATACTGACACTTAAAAATCAAGCATGTAGTCTCTTGGAAGTTACCTGCTAGCTGGGGGCTTGTAGTAATATGAATTGCAAAAGTCTGAGATGAAGAGTTCTCCTAGAGAGGCATTAAGTTTTCGTCTTGGAAGGCTAAGTATATAAACTATGGATTGATTTTTGGGTTTAGGTCAGCATTTGTATTTCACTACAGTGTTGACTAGATACATTTCGTGAGTTAGACAGAAATCTTAGAAATATGTCAACATCAAAAAAGATGTTTTGGAAAAATGTCACAGCAGTAGTTATTTGCATTTTTGTTTGGCATGGCTTGATACTTTTCCATCGGAGGCAAACATGATGTTCACCTGAAAACTCAAATTTGGCAGCAAGAGTTCTGTAGTACTGGTGGATGTGAAACAAAAGGGCTTAATAGGTGTATAAGGTTCCAGTGTCAGGACTCCTCATGTAACACTGGTATAAAAATACTTTACACTTGAGAATATATTTAACATTTCTCACTTTGAGTTCAGTTAGAAAGTCACTTTCTATATGAATGAATAGCTAATGAAAGGCTTGAGTGTCAAAGTGGATGTTTTTACATCAAGAAATACTCAAATGTCCTTTTTTTTGTCCTCTGCAAAAACTCACTAATGCCAGTGGCCTGTTTGCAGTTGTATAAACGGCCACATACACAGAAGTGAGAATGATGGAAGAATAAACCTGTTTGAAGACTTTGGCTGGTCTTGTGCTGCTTCACGTTTGCATCATTATGTACTTTTTAAGACTCAGCTTTGTATTTTAAAGAAAATAATAATTTACGAATCAGGAATTGAATTTGGCCTTCCCTTTTGAGCTAGTAATAAATGTAGTAAATGTCTACTAGAGTTAGTGTTCTGAGCACTTTGGTTAAAGGATGATACTAAATAATGCCTATGGCTTGCTTCTTGTAAAATGTATTGTCATAGTTAAACAGTTCAGTTGTCACTTTAACTGATCCTACTTTCTTCATTAGACTACATGAAGAAATCATTGACTTCTATGACTTCATGTCCCCTCGTCCTGAAGAAGCAGCTATGAGGAGAGAAGTGGTAAAAAGGATAGAAACAGTCATCAAAGATCTTTGGCCTACTGCTGATGTGAGTGTAGCTTCAGTTGTGATTTACTTCTCTAGTAAATTGTAAAGCTTGGTTCACTTAACCTTGCTATTATCTTTTTTTAGAAATGAACAGAGTTAGAGGTAACTCTTCAAGTTTAAGGCAATTGACTTAGCATCACACAGTTCTTGCAGTATTTGGAACTTTATTTTAAAAAGTGGGGAAATTTGATATTCAAGGAATTACTTCAGCTCTGCTGTAGTGGGAAAATTGCACTCTCAGAGATATGCTGCAGTCTAAGCTGGTGTAATTTCAAACACTTTGTTACCCAATGAGTAAGTCTGCTTATTCAAAAAGAATGTATTCTAAAGTGTGTTTCTAGCATCACCTTTGATTGCCAAATTGTAGCACTGCCATTAACAACCAGAAAAATGTTTTAGACCACGGTGATTTCATAGCCTTCCATGGCAGACAGTGAGGGCTCAGGCCACAGCATTGAGCTAAAAATACTGTAAAGCTCATCTGCTTCATCCTCACCCAGGTTTTTCCTTCATAGTGAGATTTTTCTATCTTGTGGAAATGAATACAAGCACTGAAAAGGGCCTGTGTTGCCCAGGAAAAAACTCAGTGAGCTTGTAAATTGGTCTCTGCTGTATCGGAGAGGGAAGGACATCTCAGTTCTTTAGATAGGAAGCTCACTGAAAGTATTTGATACGGTCTGTGGATGTGTATCTTCATTGTGCCTGCTTTTCCACACACCAACACCAGCTGCTACTTCATGGTTGTTCTTACCAGTAAAATCTGTAGTATTTATATTTATCTGAATGATACGTTTAGATGTACTTGCTGTTTTTTAAATCTAAAGATTTGGAAAAATTTTCCCTTGAACTCTTCCAATTTCAGTAAAGTTGTTCTGTAAGGAAAGGAAGGAGCAGGAGGGAAGGAAAATGATAAAAGCTCCTATGTCTGTCAAACTGGAAATAAATAATAAAAAGAACCTGCTTAAATTTATACTCTGCTAGCTGGATTGGTAGTTATTTCAGTTTAAAGAAGCCAAATTTCCTCTAAAGTTGCATCTGTAAGAAAAAGTGTGTTTGTACAGAGAATATATAGTAAAGTAACTTTCTGACTTGGCTATATCCTTAACAACTGGAGAAAAGCATGAAATTTTGTGACAGTAAAAGGAAGTGTGCATTCATAATTGCAAGATATTTTCCTGCTGTGTTCTTTTCAGGTCCAGATATTTGGCAGCTTTAGTACAGGGCTTTATCTTCCAACTAGGTAAGTAATGGTTTACTCTTGTCTTCTTTTAGAGAAATGGTAAATTTCAAAGAGAAGTTTAGAATGGAATGTGCAAATGTGTCAAACTTTTAGTAAAACTTTCATCTAATATTTCATGTGACAAAAGGAAGAGCTTTTAAACTTCAAGAGTTGCGATAGTATTTGGTGTATCATCTTACTGCTCTGCTCTGCTTGTTGACCCTTTGGTGAATTACCTTTTCCTTCTCTGGTCTTAGTCTTTGGCTTTTTTTTTTTTTTTTTTAAACAGACAGTGAAACTGCACATTTAGCATTTCCCTTGTAAAGATTGTATTTTGTAAGATAAGATGAATTACTGAGAATGTGTCACTTATCACAAAGTTACTGTGTAAAGTCAAAAGAACTATCACAGTGCTGTATCCCCATCTTTTTGGAAATATGTCTTACTTAATTTGGCATTTTATCGCTTAATGGTTCAATTGGATGTGGAAATCTGTGTAGCACTGCCTTGAAGATGATGTCTTTACATCAATTATATTTTCAGAAGGAAAGTACTGGAAATTTCGTTTATGTGAATACCAATCACTGATAAAATTATTTGGATTATTAAAATACCTGTCAACGTGAGTAGATAGATGAGGGATGGAATTGGACTGTGGAAATCAGACGGGAGGGAGCATGAAAGGGAAAGGGAAAGGGACTCAAAGAAGAACTCATCAGAGTAATGGAAGCAAGAAACCAGAATACTGCTTCGGATCCTAAAACACTGTGGACTCTCTTGCTTACCATTCCTAGAAGAAGCTGATTGGGAACCTATATTGCAAGTTGCAAATTGATGATATTGTATGATTTGTAATATGTAGAATGCCAATCTTACCATATTTTTTGGTATTTATTGTGCTTTAGACTTAATGGATTTCATGCTATGTTCTTTTTGTCTAGTGATATTGATCTAGTTGTTTTTGGGAAATGGGAACGACCCCCTTTACAGCTGTTGGAGCAAGCACTGAGAAAACACAATGTAGCTGAGCCATATTCCATTAAAGTACTTGACAAAGCTACGGTAAGTAATAGCTTTGGAATACTGAAAAAAACTTTAAGACCCCTTCAGATGTTGGTGATAAATAGTATTCTTAGCTCCTGAAGCAAATTGTGTTGTCTTAAGCTCTCTGCAAGATTTCGGTAGAATCTGTACATACTTAGCTATACCATGGAGTCTTTTACATGGACATCTGTAATTTTATGTACTGTATTTGATGAAGGCCATCCTTTATAATTAGGTTGTCAGTAAAGATCTGAAAGTTAGTATTTGCAAAATATCCAGAAAAATAAGTTAACTTTTTTGCATAATGTTTTTCCACTGACCTCTGAGGGGAGTTTAAGTCAGTAACTAGAGCTGTCTAGCTTTCAACACTGCTTTCAGGTTGTCTTTTCTCTGATGACATAGTGGAGTGTTCCAAACCTAACACTAGGTTTTTCCATCCAAAATACACTACTTGAAAGCATTATGTTATTTGTTAGACTGATGTGTGTTATCTCTTGCATCTTTCTTGTAAGCCTGAATCATGTTGAATATGTTAAAAACTTAATGTATGAGAATTTTGTTACTGAGCAAGTGATGTTTTCTTCTGGAGACTAAGGTGAGTATTCCAAATGATGATTAGCAAGCTTCTGTTTTGTGGTCTCTAAAATAGTCTTCCTCTTTTAGGTTCATAATATTCCTGTGGCTTTCATTAGAGTAGCAGTACATAACAGTAGCTGTGGTAGTGTTTGGTTTACCTGAGAACTAATGGGATTTTCAGAATCTGTATTACCAGTTAGTCATGGAAAATGGCATATAGGCTAGGCTTGCAATTATGCTGTCCCTTCTCATTTTTTTTCCTTCTGATATGGGTATAAAATGATACTATACTTCTGCTCTTCTGTTTTCCATTTCAGATTGAAAATATGAATCCAATTTAAAATAAATGTTATCAGCTAAAGTTTAGGTTATGATAGTAAGCTGATTTTGTAGGGCACTGCCTTCCAGGTGGTGGTGTGAAGCTAAGCTACATATTCAGTCCTTTTATATTAATTTATTCCTGCCATATTGCTACGGCTGCTTTGCTTTATCTCTTCTGGCTTTCATTTGACTCTGCATTGAACCAGTTCATCTTGATAAACCAACAGGCATTACTTTCTGCTAGACTGGTTTTCTGTCAGTTCAGTAAGTGAATGGTGCAATGCTGGGTCAGAGGAATGCAGTTCCCATAGGTTATGAGATTAGAAGATCTGTTAACTGGAATGAGTCATTAAATTAAGTAAATTAAATTGTCATATAAAGCATTGCTAAGGCAGCTATGAAGGCAGATAGCTAGTGGTTATGGTGGAGTACCAGAGTGATGGTAAGTTAATGTGGTTGTATATTAATCACCTCCCTGGAAAGCATTCACCTGTCACTCAGGTTAGGATTGCTACCTCCTCTCTGTCAGACTTGATAGTTGCATTCATTTGTATTGCTTGATCTATGTGTCTTGAGTAAGTTAGGGAACAGCACCAGTGTTGTATTTCTGGGGATTCACATTCTTGCCTTAATCTTTTCAGGTACCAATAATAAAACTCACTGACCAGGAGACAGAAGTGAAAGTTGACATCAGTTTTAATGTAGAAACTGGTGTGAAAGCAGCTCGATTTATCAAGGAATACATGAAGGTATCAGCCATGTATTGAATGTTATGCTACTTACCAAGGATGTGCTAGATGCTTAGCATACCTTTTTTGATATGTCTTGACAATTTATTGCTGAAGACTATTCTCATTAATACTAATTAAACACTGATATTTTAATTTCTTTTCAGTGTCCATTCAGTGTTTCCTTTGAGTGCTAGTTATTTGAGTGAATAAACCTGTACACTGAGGAAGGACTTCTACATTTATGTCTGGATTTGCAGACAGGCACTAAACTTTGCTTCTGAAGCAAGTCTCTTCAAGTTTTGCTTACCTTGAATTTAAGTGATGCTGCATTATGAGTACTGTCTTGCTAAACTGTCAAAAAACAATTCTTGTGCAGCTGCACATTTAGCAGTTTCTTATTATGCTCTGTAGTAAAAGTACTATTTAGAATGAAAGCTTTGACTATAGTAAGTGACACTGGCATTCCAAGAAGGGTATAAAAAACTTACTGTTTAGGTGGGAAATAAATATGATACGTAAGGTCTTTGACCAAATAAGAGTTGAAGTCTGTTCATTTTTCTAGAATAAAAAAGCATGTTTCAGTTCTTTCCGAGGAAACACTGTATAACACACCACTGGAAATATTTTTGTATTAGATGAATCTTTGGTTGCTGAGACTGTATACTTCTTAATTTGTTTTGGAATGTTGTCATTGATAAGACTTATTTTGCTTTGCAGAAATATTCTTTGCTACCTTACTTGATTTTAGTATTAAAACAGTTCCTCCTTCAGAGGGATTTGAATGAAGTTTTTACTGGTGGAATTAGCTCTTACAGCCTAATTTTAATGGCAATTAGTTTCCTGCAGGTAAGTCTGTTCCTTATTTGTTTCTATGTTCTTCAAAATATTTTGGGTTCTGTATCTATGCCGTTTTATTGTACTGTTTCTTCAGATGCCCCTTGCAATGCGCAGCATTACTGTTATGGCTCTGAGTGTTTGACTCTTGAAAGATCCTGTGGACTACCTCTCAAAAAATCCAGGATCTATCCTGTGTGAACTGGAACAGCAGCAGGAGCTTTGTGAAAGGCATAGAGGCTGTGCATTGCTCTCTACACCAGGGCCCATACCTGAATCACCTTAATGATGCTTCATAAATCTGCAGGATGCATTTTGTCTTTTGGTTCCCAGACTACTGTGCAGAGTAGCTGATTTCAGTGTTTATTGAAACGATGAAATCCAACAGTCAAGTTGGTTTTTTACTTAAATGTTGGTTAGGTTTTGATATGTGTAAAACTGGCAGATGCTGTATTTGATTGATGAAATAGCTAAGTTGTGTTAAAAATACGTTACAACTTTTCTTAATACGTTTTTGTGACAGTGAGCCTCCTACAGGTATGATGAGTTATGGGGTTAGCATCTCTCAGCAGGTGTGGCAATGGAAAACTTACATATTCTGCTGCTGGTGGTGTCGATTGAAATATTACTGTACATTTTGTATACCAAATATAGTAAGTGGAGATACAGACACAAACTGTATTTCAGTTGGACCAATTAGATTGCCCCCCACTCTCTGAAAACATTGTGGGATGGATTTGCTGTGGAAAATGGGGTACTATTTTGTTACTAACTAGGCTATAATTTAGTATGCAGTACTTCTTTCTTGCTTTTGATTTAGGGAAAGAATTCCCTGATACTCAAAACACACGAAGAAAGATGAAAGAATTCTTTGGCTTCCAGATACTGCTGAAGTTCTGCCCCCTCTCGGTTATGTGAGGGGGGTTTAAGTACATGAAGAGTGAGTGACTCAGTTGAGACTTACGTGAAGAAATACTCAGCTATTAAATGAGAGCATTTTGTTGCCCTGTGTTATGGTCTGAAAATTACTAATTTTTAATAAGCAAAAACTATTAACTTGTGTTACAGCTGCATCCAAGAATTGATGCCAGAAGAGCTGATGAAA
The DNA here is from genome assembly GCA_018697195.1 of Certhia americana. Classification (NCBI taxonomy): domain Eukaryota; kingdom Metazoa; phylum Chordata; class Aves; order Passeriformes; family Certhiidae; genus Certhia; species Certhia americana. Next base: position 82,709,438 of record CM031858.1, on the reverse strand, counting down.
ACCTTGGTATGCTTCTAATAGAATTTTTTGAACTCTATGGAAGGAATTTTAACTACTTGAAAACTGGTATTAGAATAAAAAATGGAGGTGCCTATATTGCCAAAGAAGAAATCATGAAAGTCATGACTAATGGATACAGACCTTCCATGCTATGTATTGAAGATCCTCTCCTGCCTGGTAAGACTGTGCACTTCTTGTAGTATTCCAGAGCTCTGGCTCAGCTTGTGCTCTCAGCTTGTGTTATTAGTCTTTAGAAGAGTTAAGAAGCTGCACTGGGAAGAGGCTGTTGCTGGTGTCAAGGTACAGTCAGGCAGGCGGGCTAAGGGATGTGGACCTGAGGTCTCCCAAGATTTTTAGCCTGAATAAATTGGATTACACACAGGCAGTGCAGTTGCATAATGCTGTGGAGATCCAGAACTGTGTTGAGTATGTATGATTCTCTGACAGCACTAAGAGGTAGTGAAAGAAAGAATTCCAGGAAATCCTGGAAGGGGGGTTGTTAGCAAAACGATTCTCCATTATTTGATGTGAGAATGAGATTGGAAGGTTTAACTTTTCCTGCCACGGTCTGTGGTGCCATACTTCAGATAAATCACACCATATGGGGAAGTAATGCCTTAGATGCAGAACCTGTCCTGCGGGGCAGTGCCACAGAGAATGCACAAGAACAGGGGTGGGTATCTGTAAAAACCAGCTGCATTGTGGTGGTGGTGGTGTGGAGAGCGCTTTGCATAACTGGCTTCTGTGCTGCACAGGGATCTTTAGGGAATGACAGAGTTTTAGAGTTGCATGTGCTTTTGAAAATACTAAACATAAAATTATTTTTTTTTTTTTAGATTTTGTTTTGATTCAGTAACCCTCAAAATAATCAAGCTTAATTTTGGCTAAGTGCCTCAGGAAAATGTCCAGTTTTATAGTACTCAGTTTGTTTTCTATTTAGGCTATCACAAGTAGCTGAAATTCCAAACCAGCTTTTTAGCAAAGTCAATTTTCAGTTAATTTGGACTTCAGCACGAGTATTTCTAGAATGTAATTGGCAGTCAAAGTCCATACCGTCACATCTTGTTTGTGGACTGCTTATTTACAGCACTTTTAAAGCAAATACCATGGATCAGGAGCTGAAGTCTGGCACCTTTCTAAATACTCAATATGCTGAATGTTCATAGTTCCCTAGAACAGGTTGCAGGCTGTGATACTCATTTGTCTAACCATGTCTCTGATATGTTTGTAACTTTCAGTTTGTGTCCATCATGACTATTGTACTTGGCCAGGCATTGGTTAGGGTGTGATTGTGCAGAACTGTCATTTTCATTGAGATTTCCTTTAGGAGCTCTGTCCTTACTTGCATGAAGACCCATTTGAATAGCAGCATGAGCCACAATTATTTCATCAAAAATCTTTACTGTCCTCGAGTTCTTTTCTATCTGCTGGGGACTGAAGGAGAACAAATTGCATGTGCTACACAATGTTTTAATCACTGCTAATAGTACTCTGGAGAAGAAAAAAAAATCTTCCAAGTCTAATAGGGACTCTGAACTGTTTGTCCTAGCATTAATCTTGCAGAAACAAAGACCTGTAGTTTAGAAGAAAGAATAGCTGTATGCTGTCAAAGAGTTGATAAGAATTCAATTCTAGAGGAGTTTGTGTGGATCGAGATAATTTAAATCTTACAGGAGATAATGTTTTGACAATGGAAATGAAAGCTGACAATATTTTGAAGTTATCTGACCTCTTTGTCTCATAGGGATATTTTTTAGCAGCTACCACAGACCTTCAGAACTTGCCAGATGAAGCTAGGAGGAAAATTACATAGAACATATAGGACGGCTCATTGAATCAGATCTGATGAGTACAACCTCCTTAGATCATCCAGACTTAATCACGTATTCCTGCAGGATCTAAAATTGCCTGTCAAGTGTATGTTAATAATGTCTAGAATTCTGTTAATTAGTTTAGTTCTGTTATTGCTTCTGTCCTGGTACAAAAACCTTTCCCAAGAGTTCAGGTCCTTGCCCAGAGTACAAGTCATCCCTGATTAGTTTGTGTTCAGATCTACTCAGTGTCTGACTCTGAGGGTTGGTGGCAGTACTGTGAAGATGGGAATAAGTTATTTTGATAGAGTGGACACAGCTGTCTAGACTTAAATTAGCATAAGCTGCTGCAGAGTTTTACCCCTGCAAACCTGTTTGCAGTGTATGCACAAGTTTTTAATTTTGTTTTTCAGTCCTTTTTTTTTTTTTTTTAAGCCTGTTCACAACTGTGTCTTCCTGTTACACCTTGGAAGAATACTTAAAAAGATGCCTTCTTAATCCCAAAATGAGACAAAAAATACAGGGATAAAAAAACCTCTCGCTTTCAATTTCTCAAAGATTATCAAAATTGTGTAAAAGTCACTCCTGTGAGTGTATGCACTAGTTCAGTAATGGGATACTGAAGGGTATAACTCAAAATAATAGCTTCAAAGCAGTCTTGTAGGGAACAGGAATGTGTTTAGTGCGATTAGTTTCTTTAAGTTGGAGGAGCTGTTTTTTATTCAGTGTGAACTGGTGGGTAATATCTGGCTAAGAGATGAAAGGTGTCATCAGAAAGATGTGATAGATCATTCTACCTGCTCATTACCTTCAATTAGTTCCTGGATTTGGGAGGAACAGGCATCAAAGTACTCTGTTGTTGTTTTGGTTGTAGTGGGTTTTCTTAGATTCTGTTAGGTACTTTCTTACTATGATTTTTGTCATAGTCTAAGATCTTCGATCTTGAGTTAGTGTCCTAGAATAGGGTAATGAGATGAAAATCATTGCTTTAACATTGTCTAAAGGAGGGAATTTCCATAAATATCTTGAAGCTGCACTGTTTCAATTTCTCAAAGCACTTGTCCTTTTTGTAAAATACATAAAAAGTAAAAGCATTTATTAAGGACAACTGCAAAGTCAGACACTCAGAAATTTGCTCACAGGAATGTGTTGGAGCAGGGTAGATGATGTCATCTTGGAAGAGGTTTGTCTGGAGTTGGTCTAGCAGTATTCTGTCTTGGAAGATGTAACTGCAGTTGACAAATCTTTTCATCTGTGGTTGTAAGACAAGCTTGGCATTTATCCAGCAGATGGTTGGGTGGGTGCTTTTTATTTTATACTTTTGTGAATCAGGTGATTATCAAGGTGTTCTAGTCATTTATGGTGCTCATAACAGGAATAATTTTGATCTAGTTTCAGACTGGCAGTGGCTAGAGTACCAAGTTTAACACCAAGTTTAAAACTTGAAGTTCCACCTGTGCTGCTTCATTCATGAGAAAGTTTGTTCTTTGTTCTGAATTGCTGTGGGCAGTAATGAAAGTTCTAAACCTTAAATTCAGTGTGTTTTCTTTGAAAAGAGAATCTTTAACTTGCAGACTTTAATTATGCTTCATGTTGCTTGCTTCTGCATCTTGATAGGTCACAAGTACAAGAAGTAAATAGATTTGGGACTGGCAACATCCGAGGTTATGTCTTCTAGACTTAGTGGCTGCCCAAAATTATTCATTGCAGCTTTTTAGTGTCAACTATTTGTGATTAGAACCCACAAATATTTGTTTGTGTGTGTGTTTAAAACGTAAGTGTTTATAGAAATACACAGGTTCATTGACGCTAGCATTTGAAAGAACCTCTTTAATGCTGAATGTTGCAAAAAGCTGTTTACTAGCTAATAGCTTGGCATAAATGGGTCTGCTTCAGTCCTAGCTCATGGTCTTACCTTTACCTTTTCAGGCCGTGTTCTTAAAACTGCTTCAGGTAAAGGAAGGCTACCTGATGGAGTGGTAATACTGATAGCGAGTGATGGAAATTTTGGACATGCTCCTTTAGGGATGAAGGCTTTGTAAAAAAGAATAAGGATTGAATTATACATGAAATCACACACCATTGTTATCTGCTAATGTACATCTGAGGATTGAAGTATGTATGATTTTTTTAAAGAGTGACAGCATTTGGGTTGCGTGCTTTAACTAATCAGTCTAGATTATGACAAAAGAAGGATGCTCAGTTATGTAAGATATGGTTCTCTAATGAGAGTGATCTCTCAGAAGAAAATCTCTTCAGGACAGCAAATGCAAATGTGTAGTCTTCTGGCTTCTTTGCAAAATGTTGCTTTCTGGGTTGGCTAGAGTCATCTTTATACAGACTTGTCCGGGGCAGTTCACAGCAGCTCCAGCTGCAGCCTACCAAGTATAAAGCTCTTCAGACTGTATAATTGATTAAGACCTGTTAATTCAGACATTTTTATGAACTAGGTACATGTGCAGAGTGAGGCAATCCAGGAACCTAAGCATGGTATGGCATGAGCTATTCTGCCTCAGTCCTCAAATCTGCTTCAATCAAGACTCAAACGTCACTTCATTGATTTAAACTAAACTGCCCAAGTTTACTGTAAGTGGTTTAGGGAAGGCTTGTGACTTCTTTTGCTGGCACAACAGAGGAGGTAGTGACAGCTGATGAAAGGAATAGCCAATATTTTGTGGCAGCCCTGTCTTCATTTTAGTAAAACTTTATGCAGGATACATGTCAAATGTACCTGCCTAGCATTAGGTTAGACTAAAATAATACAGATTCTTTCAGTGTGCATTGAGTGTGTATTCTTAATTTGTGTTATGTGAATTTATAGAATCATTTATATTGGAAAAGAGTCCTAACACGAAGTCTAACTATAGATGGACTTAAATTTAGTGGTAGATGTGATTATGTGTTTAACCAGTTGTATGTATTCCATTTCAGTATTGCTATTCAATTTAACTTTCTTACATATCTATGTTTAGAATATCATCATGTGGCTGGACACAAGTGTCCTTTCTCTGAAAAGCCCATACTGAATTAATCATTACTTTTCTAATAGATTTAACATTGTGATCTGATTTCGTGACCACTAAAATATTTTGGTCGCTTTTCAGCCACCTTTGGACTGAGTCCTTTGTGAAGTCCTCTGTGAAGAACAGTAGCATGTGTTTCCTCCTAGATTCACTGTCCTAGGCTCACGCTGATCTCTGCTTTTACTTCAGAATAGAGTTCAATAGTAAATAAACCACTTGAAGAGGTTTCTGTAACTTTGAACCTAGTGGCTGCTGGATACCACAGTGGTGCATTCAGAGCGAGTAAACAGGAAGTATTTCTTGATCAGTTTTTGACCATGTGAATTACTGGAAAAATTCTGTTTTCCCAAAATGCTTTTATGTTTTCAGTTAATTTTCATTGATTATGCTTTTCTGTTAGAGTTGCATTATGGTTGGAGAATTTTGAAAGGAATCTCTGTTTTTTTTCCCCTGGAGAGCAGATCTCAGCATGTTTGTCTATAGAGGCTTGCTGGAAAAAAACATGGGAGTGAAGCATTCCTCTAAAGTCAAATTCAGCCTTGTTGGTTTCAGTCCTCTAAAAGATGAATTCTGTCCTTTGCCTATCAATTCTGCAAAGCAGATTTCTAATTAATTTCTTTTATTCATGGGCCTGGATCTGATTTTCATATTTGGTGGTTCATCTCTTTCTAGTGTTCTCACAGCATTTTACACATCATTCTGAAGGAGGGAGTCTTTCACTGTAAGCAGTTTTCTACCCACTCAAGACCTAGTCTGTTTTTTATGCAATTTGAAAGCGGTTTTATTTATGTTTCTTAAATTGAGTGCTGACACTGCATTTTGATGTCTGGTGCCAAATACATCCACAGAAAGCCCCCAAAGGCTTTCTGCTAGTAACAGGGAGGTTGTTCCATGTATCAGATAGGAGATCTGTATTGTACATTGACCCTGATACAGAAGGTGTACAATGTTCTTAGTTTTGCAATTCCTCACATGGCACTCGATTTGGAAGAAGTTCCAGGTAAAATGTCACTCATGCCTAAAGTAGGACAGTTGAGAGTGCCGCAAACTTGATCAAAAAACAGTACTATGAAAGCTTCTGGAATCTTCTCTGACAGATTTTTGAAAAACTGGCTTATCCTGTGGAGATAAATACCTGTGTGTGCTGGTTTATTAATCTGTAGTTTTGATAAGCTTAAATAGGGTTTGGTGTGAGTCTCTCTGACCTAATGAAGATAATGTGGTTACACAAGTGAAATTTTTAACTGAATTTGGCCTGCAGGAACTCTACTGGTAAGTGAGACATGATGCTTTAAGCTTGGTAGGTTCCCTCTTGAAGACAGCTCTCAGAGCTTTAAGCTGATCTCTGTGGTCTTTTTCTTTCAAGCACTGTATGTGACTGTTTTAGAAGTGGTAAATTGAATGCATAATGTTAAGTGTCATTCCTAAGGTCAACTTCCTTTGTTCAAATAAGCACTCTTAGGTATTCCTTATGTGGTTTGGATGGGATAACCAGTTGAAACAGTTAAGCTGTATTGTTAAGGCTTCTGACCTTGAAGTATGAGTAATATTTTGGTAACTGATATTAAGAAAAATATGATCTGATGACTGTCACATTATTGCAGGAAACGACGTTGGCAGAAGTTCTTACGGTGCCATGCAAGTGAAACAAGTTTTTGATTATGCCTACATTGTTCTTAGCCATGCAGTATCACCACTTGCAAGATCATATCCAAATAGAGATTCTGAGAGGTAATTAGTTCACTTTTTCAATATCCATTTGTCTGTGTAATCAGTTAGGAATGTTTGGGTCTAGATTCATGAAAGGAATGTTACTTATTGTTTAACTATGGTTGTATTGAAATCTGCACAGAAATTTAAGCTGCCCAGGGATATGAGAGTGCAATGCCTCAATGTGCAGCATTGAAATGAAGAGAGTATGATAATACTCAGAATGAGTCCAGTATGAGGTTCTGAGAGTGTGGAAGGGAGCCAGAAGATATTTGGTCTTTCCTCAAACCTTCTGCTTGAAGTATTTCAAAAGAGGGTTTGCTGGTTTTATGTTTAGTATGATGCATGTCTGTATTGTGGCAGAAAGAAATGTGTGTGGTCACATTGCTTGTTTAGACAATTAGAATACTGGACTACAAGGCTAAGAATTTCCCTGATTCTTTAATACGTGCCCCCATAAGCTGTTTTAAAAGATTTGATATATATTTAAGAATTAAAAGAATTATAAGTACGAGATTAAAAAAACCCTAATAGGATCAGTCACGTTTGATCATAATGCCAGAACTGCCATTAAAGGTAGCATACTTCCAGACATGCCATTTTTAATGCAGTTCTTAGTGTCTTCCTTAGAAACACAATCACTACTTCGAGCTCTCACTTTTGCAATTTCTGTTTTTTGAAAGAGAGAGGAGAAAGTCAATGAAGGCATGACAGCCGTATGGTATTTCCATTCATGTATCTACTTTAGCACCTTTGGTTCTAACCTTCAGTTGAATTTGGGCTAGTTCAGAGGGTGTCTTTTCCATGAGTCTTCCCTAAAATCCCAATGGCTTTGAGCTCCCCAGCTAATCACAGGGAAGGATGGATGTAAGATGTGACATAAACCATCTCAGTACAACTACAAACTCTAGTCATGACGTAAACTCCCAGCATTAATGTCATTGGAAGGTGAAATAGTTTCCTCTAGTAAGTTTACATCAAAGTGGACGCTGTCTTTCACTTTTGAGTTTAAAACTGACGGTACTTTAAGAGTGCCTGTAAATCTTTTAGGTTTTCAGTGGTATTAAATTCAAAAAGGTTAAGACTTCACTGTGATGGAGGTACAGTGTTGCACACTGACATTTGAGACTGCTGTTTAAAGATACTAAAGGTCGCTGTTAAATGTGTGTTGGCTGATAATTCTTGGTACTGAATGAAACTTTGTTCTTACCTAAGTACAGATAGAGTAGCCTAGGGATTCCTGAAATTTTGCTTATGGTCTTGGGTCCTGGCCTCTATTAACCTGTATTTACCACAGGCATCAAAAAGTATATTTTTACAGCATCTAATGGGAGCCTCAGGTGTCATCAGTATGCGTACTTTGCATGGACTTACGCTTGTTAGTGTATCTGGGAAATGTTGAATTTTGTTCACAACTGCAAACCTGTGGAGCAGTCTCAGCAGCAATGTTCAGTTGTCATGTCTGACCTGTCTGTGGGTTCCTTGCTGTCTGTGCCAGTGACATCTGAATCTCAGAACCCATCATGCCACTGGCTTGCAAGAGGAGCAGCATTCAACAAAGTTCTGTGTACAAATAGTTCCCCTAGCACCAGTCTTGTCAGTGCCAAAGGACATGTAAGTGGATGATGAGCTGTTTGGTAACAAGTTTGTTGCAGAAATCAACAGTCTGTTTGGTCTCTGTTAAACCTGATGTGCTTGGGTAATCCAGGTATGTTTGTGGATTCCTCTTCCTGCTGTAAGGCAGAGTGGTCCATGCTCTGTATAAACATCTTTCTGGTGGCCTGATCTAAAGCCTGGCCATCTGGAAGCCCTTTGTCCTGATCCACTTTTTCCCTTTTCTAGATTTTTTAGTAGGTAGGTTAAACTATAGCCTATCTGTAACTATAAACAACAGACTCCATTTAAGGAGGGACTGGCTTCTAGTAGAATATGACGTTCTACTAGAGGGATCAAGACTAAATGAAGAGTACTTGAAAGGCTAGGAAGTTGCAGGAGGCTGAACTCCCCAGGCTGAGTTTATTCAACTCTGTCCTAATTGAGGCTAGCTTTTTCCCAAGTGGGATGGTTCTTGAACTGTCTGATGGGTTTGAATTCATATTTTCACTTCCCAGGGAAGGTTTCTGTATTCAGAGTTCTATTTTGTAGATGACACTCAGTAGATTTCACATCTTTCTTGATAATTTTTGCAGTTCTTTTTCAGGGTCAGACCAGTACAAAAATATGTCTATATTAATTTAAGGCTTTCTAGAGAGCTGCTGCTTCTGATAGTTCCAATGGGGAAAATAAAAAGATCGTAGTCCTTCAGCAGCATAGTCCATTTTCTTCTTCATGTTCTGTAATAGCAAGTACCACAGAATAATAAGGGATAGAGTCATATCACTCCTCCACCATCGTCATTCTGGCTTCCAAATAGAACATCTGAGATGTAGTGGGAATTAAAAGCTATCTCCTGTTGTGGAAATGCTTTCTTCTCAGTGGAAACAGTAATCAGCTGAATCTGGAAGGTAATTCTTAGAGCTACAGAAATTGCCTTAACACTATTTTGTCCCCAGTCAATCTCACCTATCCCCTTCCAAGAAGAGCTTAGGAGACCTTGATTGACAGTTTGGTTGATTGTATTAGAGCAAGCAGCTTCCTGTCACCTTGGAAAAAGGAGTTTCCTCTTAAGAAAATAAGAGACTGATCCATTTTAAACTTGTGCAGCTTGTATGCAAGGTAAAGTTTGGTGTTGTGTTGTCAGCCAAGGTGATTGAAAATCATGATTGATTAACATTTAGGGCCACAGAGACATGAGTCTAGCTGTGAAATACAGTTATGGACAGGATATCTCCTGCTTAAGGATTGGTGTCAGTGTCTGCTTTGAACAGCTTTCATATAATCTTTGCCCCCAGCCTGTCGCTGGGAGAGTGAGCTCACTTCTTTAGTTTGTTAGGAATGGTATTTTGATAGAATCATTTAGGTAGGAAAAGACCCCATTTGGTTCAGCTGTTAAGCTAGCTACTACTGTGTTCACCACTAAACCACATTTACATGGCTTTTAATACACCCAGGGGCTGTAACTTCATTGCTTCCCTGATCACCCTATTCCAGTGCTTGATAACCTGTTTGTTGATGAAATTCTTCCTAATATCTAATCTGAACCTTTTGTGGTGCAGCCTGAGGTCATTTCCTCTTATGCTTTCACTTATCTGGGAGAAGAGACCCATGTCCACCTGGTACAACATCCTTTCAGGTAATTGTAGAGAATGGTAAGGTCCACCCTGAGCTTCTTTTTTTCCCCGGCTCAACAACCTGGATCCTCACAGGACTCATGCTCCAGACCCTTCACCAGCTTCATTGCACTTCTTTGTCTCAGTTTTGAGTCAGTGACCATTTTTCCAGTTCTGTTTCTTGATGAACTACAGGAAACCTTAGCAGATACTTGGCAACAATCTCTTGCTTATTGATTTATGTTCATTTAAATGGTGGATTATCTCTAACCCCCATGTCCATGGCCTTTATGTTAAGGTGTAATTTCATGTTAGACCTTGCCCAGGCTACGTGCCTGTGTATTGTCTTCTGTCAGCTGTGCTGTTCCTTCCTTCTCAGTCTGAATCTTGCCTTGTATGAGATCTAGCAATGCTGCAGTCAGAAGGTGAGTCAGATGGACTCTCTAGTCTGACTAAAAACAAGTTTCTTAACACTTTAGTCATGCCAAGAAGTTGATCTGGCTTGTGGCTGATGACGGACAGATCAGAAGCAAGAGAAGCAGCAGGATTTCACATTTAGGGCAAGAGGGAGAGAGTGGTATTGTACCATTTCACAGCCCTAAGTTATGCTGCTCTGGATATGACAAAAATCCATCCTTGGGTTAATATTTTATGTTTTGCAGATTGGGATGTTGGCTCACGTGCTGGTCTGTCACATAGTTCAGCTATGAATGTGTGCTTAGACTGCATCTCTAAACAGCTCTGTAGCCACATTTGGGACACTGAGGAGGTCATATGGAATGAGAAATGGAAGACTTGGTTTTGCTGTCACATGCCCTTCAGTATAAATTAGACTTTGGAAATCTTCTGTATTGTGCTAGAAATGGTGTAGGTGGATAAGGGCAAGAGACTGTCATACCAACAGGTCAGAGTTTGAGAAAGCTTAGGTGTTTTCTTACTGTGTGTCTGGAGTTGTTATTTACAGGTGATAGTCTTCAACCATAGCCAGATAAAGTGATCTATTCACCTCTGTGCTTGGAAGATAGTTGGGTCTCTTCCTGGTGTTCATCTCAACTGATCTAACGGCTGACAGGTCTATATGATAGCTTTGGGTTGCCACTGGTTGGCCAAAATAGTTCTGGGAGGTCTGGGAACTGTTACTAGAATGCCTTCTGTCCCTTAAAAGGAGTCAGTAATACCAGCTTTTCACACGCAGTGTATTTGTTAGGGTAAAGGTTTGGGGTTTGGGGTTTTTTCAATCATCATGCTCAAGGAGATCATTCTCAGGTGCACCTTAGTGTGCTTTTGGATTATATTGCACTTTTAATACTTGGGGGATATTTCAGTTATTTTGTTTATTCTTTCATAAACTTAATGTTTTTCAGGCTCTGCCACTCACTTATTCATGTGGAGCTTGGCTGAAGCTTTCCATATTTGATTTTGCTGAATGTGTTGTCATAACTCTGATCCTTTTAAGAATGATCTTACGATTAGTTTGCCCAGTTGTTGTGCTGTAATGAGAGTTACAAAGTCTCCCTGTGAGCCAAGGTCTTTCAACATGTAAAAGAAGCTACTGAGTTCTTACTATAAAATAAACTAGATCTGTAAGTAGCTTAGTCCTGGTCTTACTATATGATAATATTAAGGGAAAAAACTTAAAAGGGGCATCTCTCTCAGGAGATCTGTCTGGTTTTCCTGTAACGAGTTAACAGTATTTTTCATGTCTTCCAAACAAGCATCTTTGAAGAATTATTTGTCTCAGACATCTGTAGAAATTCTGTTGTCAGTCAAAATAAAAGCCCCAAAAGCATGACATTTTTTCACAATAAAGGCAGGATAGATTAATAGGTTTTTTTGTTCCTAAGCATTTTCAGTGTTGAAAACAGATTTAAGCACTATTTCCAAATGCTTATTTTAAAAAATTTTTCTTTGAACCCATGGATATGCTTGAGTTCCATACTTAGGAAATGGTGTTCTTTTGAGATCAATATCTGGTTTGATCGCACTTGCTTCCTCTTTCTTTGCTGCTTTATTAAGCATATGTCAGTATAACCTTAATCACCTTTCAGTTTCTGATCTCTCATAATGAATGTTTTTAATTTTTCTGCACAAGCAATGTAGCATGGATCTGCCTTTGGACTCCTGACCTTATAACTTAGTGAATTTCCTTTTTTCTGCCTTTATACCAAAAAAGAGTTAGGGCTTTGATCTGTGTATTTTGAAAGGTACTGGTGAGAGAACATATTCCCCCATTCTGATTGTGCAACTCTGCCGCAATTGTTGGTGTAGCAGTCGCTTCACCCATTTTGCCTATTTGATAGCAGGCATTTTTGGTATCAGTCACCCAGTCTGATAAAAGTACCAGCCTCTATTGTTCATTTTGTTTCTGCTATATGAAATCATGACTCTTGCTTTGCTTCTAGGAAAGAACTCCAAGAAGCATCAGACTTGACAAACTCCTTGTTTGTTATAAGCTTGTTACTCAGCCCTTGTTCACTTTCTAGTTCTAGCCACAGCTGGTGGTAGTTGTGAAATTTATGCGTGATACTAGAATAAAAGGTCAGCTCTTTTTGAAGTTGTTCTCAGATAAAGCTTGTTAACTGCAAGATTTCCTTCCCTATCCTGCTGCTGATGACACCCAGCTGGTGCCTGTTTGAGTCCTGTACTGGCATTGCTTTCTTGGGAGCTGCAGCTTTAGGGCCGCAGCTGAATCTCTGCAGTTTTGGTCATCCCTGTCTTCATTCTGTCTCCCCTTGCTCAGCTTACTCCTTGAGACTGAGAAACCAGAACTGTATTGAATATTTAAAATGCTGTTACATTGTGGGAGTATACATTAACAAAATTTGATCCTTTGATTTATTTGTTCTTTTTTTAGTGTGCTCTGTTTAGCTGTTGAACTGTGGTTCCCAAAGTATGATCTCTTCTTATCCAGACCTTTAATTTCTGAGTGGTGACAACCACACCTTTAATTCTGCATGTAAAATTCAAGATTTTATTTTCCAGCATGCATCATTTTATCCACATTGCATAAGCAGAATGGGGGATGACATGCATTCTATCCTGGAGGCCCATCTGCAGCTATTGGATTTGTAATTTAGTTTATAGTACTTGGTTCAATATTTTCTGGGCTGACTTGTTCAGTACTAACAGTAACATGTCTTTAGAGTTGGAAGACTAACATGGAACGTGTGGTATTTTGTCCTGCATGAGATAGTAATCGCTAGGATAGTAGGAGAATTATTACTATCTAAAGTGTTACTATGAAATCTAGTAAAGCTGCTCTAAATATATTAGGGTTTTGTATGTCCTGCCTTCCCATTGTACACCTAAATAAAAAAAAAATCAAATACCGGTACAAGGTACTTTTATGATGTGAAATACAAACTAAATTTTAATGTAACCACTGAAGATTAAAAAAAAAAAACACTACCTGCTCCACAGTGGTAACTTTGCACAGCCCATTTTTGTACAATAGCCATTTCTTCCATGTATCTTGAGCTTGGAGTTCATAGTTAGTGTTTCAGTGACTAGTCTCTGATGAAAAGAAGGCTTGAAAATTTATCTCTCAAACAAGACAATAGGTCACTCCTGCTCAAGAAGTAGGATTCAAGTAGCTGAATGTTGTGAAAGTATGTTGAAAAAACAGTAATTTGTTGATAACTGGTCACTGTTCAGCAGGAGCAGGTAAGCTTTTTCTCTGAGCCTCTTTACTGTTATGAATTTATTGAAATTCTACCTTGTTTCAGAGCCAGCCTGTTCTTGTTCCACTACCTCACGATCCATGGTACTTCCTTTATAATTGTGGGGGCCTTAATACATTTGAAGTTGTTTTGTAAATCCAGAAGCAAAGATTAGTGAAGGTCTCTGTCTCTACACAGTCAGCTGTGGTGCTGGGATGTTTTTTGTCTTTTGTGCATCCCATACCTGTTTATAATCCAGATTCTGTGGAAAAGCTTTCGGTATGGAGAAATGTGAGAACCATAAAGTGCTTTTATCAAATCTACTGTTATCAGCAAGTGCATTCTTTAGAGTTAATATGCACTCCATTTAGAAATACAGAGTAAAAATCTTACCTGTGTGTCACTGCTTGCATGTTAGTATGGTAGAAGAAAAATAATATGAATATAAGTGGTGCTTCAGTGGATTAAATGGTGTCCTAAAAAAGAGAAGGTTCAAAAAGATTCTTTGGTTAGGAATATCTTAAACTGACTTTTAGTGTAATTTGGTAACTTGTTAAAATGCTTGCAAATATGTAACCAACAGTATTTGTGTAATACTTAATTGAAAAATTTTTTTAGCACATTAGGTAGAATCATCAAAGTGACCCAAGAAGTGATTGACTACAGGGCCTGGATTAAAAAGAAGTGGGGGAGCAAAATTAATTTATCACCTGAACTTGGTAGGTATAGCAGGAAACCAACTTAAAATTTTTTCTTGAATTTGATGTAATTCAAAATACTCATGCCTTGAAATTAATCATTTGGATATACAGGGAAAAAATAAAAGGAACTTGTAACTTTCTAACCCAAGATTAGTTATCTCTGAGCCTGTTTTTCAATTAGCTTGTTAAACTGCCACTCTTCTTAGACTTCAAGGCCCATGTGTTTGTATTCTGTACTCTTAAATGATACTTATGTTTTCTGTCAACAGATAATAGGTTGAAAATAAGAGACCCAATAGCTCTCTGCAATGGAGAACAGCAGCAGAACAGAGACTCTGAAGCATCTTACAATCAACACTTGGCGTTATCATTGGCCAGTACACAGCAGTTATCCTCTGGTTCATCTGCCTCTTCCGTGTCATCTCTCTCCAGCAGTGACATTGTAAGCTTTTTCTTTTAATGGGTTAAACTAGTAAGTAGCAGAGATTATCTTCAAAGCCTCAATTGATACAGTAGCAGTTAATGTGATACTATCCCTAAACTGCTACAGCAAATCAGTAATGTCCCCTGCTCAGAAAAATTAACAGAAGTCAAATATTTTTTTTAATTAAATTAAATGGATCTTATTTCCATCCTAAATCTTTGATGCCCTTTGCGGCAGTAGTTGTAATGAAATATAACAACCCAATTTAGGAGTAGAAAATTAAGTAGAAGAGGAGAAATGTCTTCATATCTCCTCCCATTAAGCAAAACCTTCCATTGTCAAATTCCTATCTTTGTTCCCTGTAACTGAAATTGAGCATGAATGTTGTATTGTGCTGTGAAGGTGAATAATACTCATTATATTCAGCCAAGCAGTCAGTTCATGTTTTAATGGCAAGAGGCACTTGCATACAGTCTTGTTGTCAGCTTCCTTATTTTAAAGTGATTGCTGGGCTTCATTATAACTTCCTGGAAGAGGAGGCTGCAGTCTCTTGAGGTATGTTCCCTGACTCTGTAAGATTCTGCCAGGTGGTTTTCTTTGGTACAAACTTTAATCAGTGCAGAGTTGGGCAGCGCAAATTATAAAGCACAGCACTGCAAGGCAGGAGCAGCTCATTGCAAATTTTTTGAAGCATTTTGTCACAGGTAGAGGCATTTATGGAACAAGATGTAATATGCAGTCAGCTATGATGTTGAATAACTGGATGATGTCAAGAGAGGCCCAAATACTTGTTTCTTGACTGCTTTCAAAATATGGGAAATGTCAAATGCAGAATTAAAAATTGGGAATTGTATTCAATAAAAATTTAGTAACTCTTGAGGGACAAACACTACCCATATATGTTCTGGTTACTGTCTGTAATTATGCTACTGTTTTTTTGGTGTTTAATTGCCTTTTTATGCCACCTTCAGTAAACAGGACAAATGTTTTAGTTGTACCATCTGGCTAATGAACAAAGAACAGCATGATACTTGCCAGTGATGCTATTAGCCATGCTCCTGGTTTAAGTATATCAGTGGGAAAGATATTGCTGTAATAAATGTTATGAAAAATGCAAATATTTGCTTATTACATTGGGAGTGCACAATATTGGGTGGTAAGTTATTACGAACTACCTTCAGTCCTGTTTCTCCTGATGTTGAAGGTGAACTTCATTGCCTGATGCCAGAGAAATTAATGAAAAGTGAAAAGGAAGCTCTCAACAAGATAGAACTGAAATCATCTTGGGCATTCACAAAGTAAAAGGAAATGATATGTTTTCTAAGAAAATGAAGAAAACATTTCCATGTCCCTGTGAGAAAGGCCAGGTCATATATTGTCATTATGTCCTTAGCAGACTGATAGCATGTTATCTTAATTTGGAATGGAATGGCAGGTTTCTGACAAATGACCAATGAGTTCATCCTACTCTTACTTTGGCGTGTGAGGAGAAGAAAGTTCTGGCTAAGCCATCCTGAGCTGCACCTGATTCAGGAAGAGAAGCCTATTCTGCCATAGTCAGGTGATCCGTGCCATGATCTGGCATAGTGTTGTGCCCAGGCTGCAGCAGAGGAACATATGGCATGTGTGACAACTTGGTATTTGTGCCAGAACTTCTGATGCATTATTAATAGGCGTGGTGTGGTGAGCTTTTCTGTCAGCTTCAGAAGGAGGTAATTACGAATGTGGTGCATCTCATCACTTTAGAGGTAGATGCAGTGTTACCTCTGATCTTGTGGAAGGATTGTTCCTTGGGTAGGATTCTGTATTCATTTAAAGTTAAATCATCTGAAATTTTCTGGTACTGGAAGACTGAAAGCAAGGTATAGATTATAAAGAAAGTGCAGGAGATAGGGAGAGTCTAAAGTTAGAGCTTGCTGACCTCTTCCCAATAATTAAGGTTTTATTTTCATAGCAAGATATTATTCCCTATGTCACTATTAACCTTAAGCACAAACTCTACATTGTTTCAGGAGGTGTATTTTTCATGACTGCAGAATATCTTTTGCTGTTTGAGATGCAGGATCCTATCTGTTCAATTGTAGTGACTAGATAGCACATTTGCTTTTGTATTTACTGCTAAGTTTTCAGTGGTAATAATGATCAACTGCATCTGGTCCTTTCTACCTACTGGTAGGTCCTACCTACCGGTATTATAGAAGTCAGCTTGTGCTGAGGAAGAGGAAATAGGCTTGAAAACTTGTGACATTACTTTGTCAGATTGCCCCTCTCCAGCTATGCACTGAAGTAGTTGTATTTTCAAGTCATCACATCACTGTTCACTTGTGATAAATCTGGAGGCCTTGCACATATTTGTCAATGTGTTCTGGAAACAATATTGACATTATATATCAACTGTGCAGGCATTATCAGAGCAGTGCAGTATTGCTCACAGGGATCCTAGAATTTTTATTAAAACCTATAGTTAAATAGTTGGTCGCAATATAGCATGCTGTATGCTTTGTAAAGATTTGCTTCCTTGGAGTTCTGACAGTATTGCAGGTTTTGCATTAATAATCTGTAAATATGACTCAGCAGCTGAATAGATAATTGTTCTGGTGTCTTGGACTTACGGATCTGTCAACTAAAGCAATGGTTATAGATTTATTCCAGCAGCCGGAGAACAGAACAATAGGAAGGAGCATGTTTTTCTCAAGACTGGATTGGCATAAACCAGAGCTAACATTTAGATGCCAGTCTCTCAATTTCTGTATATGCTCAGAAAATGGTGGCAACCTTGTAAAGATGAGAACTTAAGTACCACTGAGGAACAAGAGGACTGTCTTCTTAAAGGACAGTCTTCTCTTTCCCTGTATGTTTTAGATTTATGTGCTTTTTCTCAGCATACCATCTGAAACTCAGGAGGTTGTTTGGTTTACCTTTGCAGGTCTAGAACTAGTTTGCAGGAGAACATGTTTCTGGGCTACTGTGTGTCTACACAGTCCAAAGTTAAGAATTAGATCTAATAAGACCAGATCATAATTTGAACAAAAGATAATCTTTTTATGGATTTCCCAAAGTAGCAAAGCTATTTACAAAATACCTTGGTATATCACTCTCTGGCTAATGAAATTCTAGCCATGCTGTCTTTAGTAGGTATTCTAGCCAACTGCAAAATCTTGATCACAAAGAACAGTTATTCAAAGGGCCAGTGAATTTTGAATCAAACACCTTGTGCAAGAGAAGCCTGTCTTCAGGTATCACTGTAACTATTAGTGGGAGAGCTGTTCAGTTTATGGGATTGTCTTACTGTACATGTTAATACAGAGCTCTGACTCATCCAGTACATCTAATATAGTTCTGTGCAAAATATTGAGTGCTAAAATTCCTACCTTGTTACCTTGGGTCCATGAAGAATGTAAATATTAGTGATCAGAAGCAAAGAACACATTAAAAAACTTATGGATACAAGGAATCTGGTTATCAGAATATATTAGACTGTTCATGTATTTTTCTCAATTATGTTAATTATCAAGCTGATCTATGTAGTGAGTCTTTTCTCAATGAAGCCTTCTGCTGATTTCAAATACTCTATGCTGCCCTGAAAAAAAGCTGGTATATTCCTCACTCCTGCAACAGGTAAGTTGTACAATATGATGCATTCCCCCCCAGATCCAACAAATGTTGAAGTGAATAATGGAAAATGCTTTATGAATGTTTTTGCCATCAAGGACAGTGCAAAGTGTGTGAATTTTTACTTTATGGAAGCCCAAGTCAAACTATTCAACAACAGAAAACAAGCCTCTGACATTAAAAAAATCTCACCTTCATACTGAGTTAAGTGATTGCTGTGAGAATCTGAAACCAGATGGAATGAGCTGTGTTCACCCCCAGCTCTCTAGTTGTTTTGGGTAGTTGCAGACGTCAGTCTCACAATCTAAGCAGTGACCAAATTCCTCTTGAAAAAATGGTAGGTTGGTTGTCTGGTTGGTTTTTTTTTTTCTGTGTGCTTTTTTTTTTCATTCTGGTCCTGCACTCTATAACTAGTGACCAGGATTTCTTGTTGCTTAAGCATTGTGGAAAAATGCATTTTATTAGCTCAGGCAGTCCTAGAGTAGTGCTAGAGAATATCTACTGCCTAATCAACAGTGTCTGCCAAGTAAGAAATAATCCTAGGTATGTTTTTGCAGTCTCATTTTGGTCTGGTTTGATTTCTGGTGCTAGGTATGCTCTGCAGTTATGATGATGTTATGCTAAATAAAGCTTAACATTTTGTGTGACAGTGATGCGTGCATATCAGTAGCAGATAAAATGTCTCATAGGAAATTCTTAAAGCTCTTTTCTGTTATCTTATGGATATATAATGTCATATCCAGTCCATCACAGAAACTCCAAGCTGTTGGTTAGAAGTTTGTTTCTAACAAATTTCATACACCTTATCTCAGTGTTTCTGGTGATAATGTTGTGTGGGCTTCTGTGATGAGATAATTTTGTGAAGACCTCTGAGTTCTGCAGTCATGCCAAAGTAGTTAAAGTTTCAGTGTACCAGGTACTCCTGCAGTCTAGCTTTGGAGATGACACAATCCTTGCCTTTTTTTAACTTTTTAACATTTACAATATTTTCTTTCAGACAGTTCTTGAAATTTTAACTGTAACCCTTTCATCAGAATGTCAGTGCTTGATCTACCTGTGGTTCAGCCCCATCAGCTAGAGAGTTTGCTGCTGAGCAGAACCTTCAGTGTTTTGTCAATCTGTCTTTTCACTGTATTGAAGTATTATGTATTCAGGACCTTGATTGGATGCTTACATTCAGAGACTGATATATAAGTATGACCAATAAGAATAAGACTCATTGTTCTTTCAGCTCTGCTGAATGCATACAAGATCCACACTGATTTTTGGAGCTATTACTTGCTTTGCAGTAATGGTGGTTTAGTACTTTAACTCAACATGCTTTATGAAGTTATCAACCATCTCACCTTCCTTCCTATCATCCAGACTAAATTTCAGCTTATTAGCAGGAACTGTTACGCTTCCATATTCCCAGAGAGAGGTGATAGACTATATGACATATCTAGTCTGGATAAATGTTGTGCTTTTTTAAAGTGATTCAATTTGCAGGCATGAGGAATCTGATCTGCAGTAGAGGGACAGACACTTCAGAATATATAACAGCTCTTCTTGTAGTCTTGTTAAATCCATCTTAATAACTGATTAATTTGTAGAGTTGCAGTTGAAACTGTGTGTATAAGGAGCTGGGGCAGAAGGAGGTTGCCTAATGAAATTCTCAGCCTGAGAGCAGGAGCTATACAAATTTTTCTTTTCTTTCTACATGTCTGAATATTCTCCTGTCCTAACCAAAGTAACTGTACAAATGTGCATGAATAGTTGATCATCTTTGTGTAAAATAATGCAGGTTTTGTCTTAAGCTTCTCTTCTTCCTGAGTAAATAGAGGCAAGTTCTTTAAAAAGCCTCTTGATGTTTAGCCTTCAGAGAGATGTAAGTGCTGACTTGCAGACAGCTTGTATCCAAATAAAGCAGTGGGCAACCCTGAGTACAGAGACACTGACAACCTGGTGTTACTGGGGAAAAGCATTTAATTGACATTTGATTTGGGGCATTTAAGAGTTTAAGCCCCCAAATCCTTTAAAGCTCCATTCTTTTTTCTTTTTCTTGCTATGCAGATTGCAAACACTTCCTGTGGATTAGAGGGGAACACATTTTTTCAGTGCTGCTTTTGCCTACTTTCCTCTTCACTTTATGGCTCCATGTTTGGTTTTGATCTGTGTCTCTGACAGTTTGGAATTTTTACTCTATCATGCTCTTCTTCAGTTCTTCTTTATCATTCCTTAAGCAGTCTCTTCTCCATATCCACTTGAAGGAAGAGTAAATTTCTGCAGAGATGCAGGAGGCAGAATTTGAATACAAAATTCTAAAGTAATTTTATTCAATAAGTTATTCTAAGCAGCAGAGGATACAGAGGGCATCTGTAGTTCTGCAAGTAAAGTGGGGTTTTATTGCTGTGAGGTCAGTGAAGTAAGGAGAGAAGCACATAATTTTTTAAGAGCTGACTTCAGACTAGTTTCTGATGCCAAAGTCTAAGCTGTAGCCTTGCCATATCTCAACATTCCTTCCCATGGAAAAGAAACAAATCACAGAGGTACCTAAGCCATTTTAGGGTGGAAAACCCCCTAAATTCAGTATTTATAATCTAGTATGGTGCATGTTCAGCTTTCATAAGGAGTCCTGTAATTTAGTGCATAATTTGAAAATCAAAGTGGAAATATTTTTCTATTGTTAGCAATACTGATCAGTTGAAAGCCTGTGAAATAAAATTATTGGGGCAACAAAGGAAGTTTTAATTATGCTTTTTTGGGACCTTTTTTATTTAAGATGGCTGGTCTGAAATACAGTGAGTATTGATAAAACATGGAATAAGCTTGCAATCAGGCTTCTCAAAGTATAATGAGGTATGGTTGAAGGGATACTGGGCTTGTATTTAATCTGGTAGATATTAATTAGATAACGTTTTCAGTTTTATATCTGTAAAACAAATGCTAATTCTTTTGGAGGATGCATACTTTTCAGTTTGCTTGTGTATCCTATATTCTTTCATTTCTTTCCTTCTGTAATCACAATGACCAAGATAGTTTCTTTTTGCAATGAAAGGCAGAAAAATTAACCAATTTCACCTTAACTCAATACTTGAGGAGTTTATAGACTGGCCAGCAGAAGTGGAGCAACTATATTGTTGCAAATTATCTTGTGACCTTCCATAGAAGTAGAAATTTTGTTCATCTCAGTTCTGCTTTATTTGCACCATAGTTGAAGTTACGCCTCCACCTACCAAGAAATGAAGTGGCACACAATGTGGAATAAATGAGGGTGAGGGGGTGATCAATAGGGAGGGAATAAATGAGGGATGAGGGCAGGGGGTGATCATACAGTCACCTTTGAAAACATGGTGGCTTATCAAGCACAGTTAAGTAAGCTGGGCTAAAGCTATTCAAGTAAGAGCATGCATTGAAGTTCTTTTCTTGCACATGGCCCCAAACTGAAATGTCTGAAGTCCTCTGGTATTGCTTTATGTTCAAAGGAGTGTGGTTTTGCACTTTACTAAGTCAATTCAGTAAAAGGATGTATTTGCTAGCCAAATTTCCTTTCATTAGCTGCGTCTGCTTTTCTGCACTGGTGTTCACCTAATCCTGTTGTGAGCTGATTGAGACAGTGCAACTAGTAAGAAGGGAGTGGTTTCTGTGATTCACCTCCGTGAATTAGCACATAATAATGTCAGATGCTAATATAGGTATAATGGAGAAGGCTGGAATGGGAAAAGCAGCAGTAAGACTGGCAGCAGTCATCCATTAAATCACTGTAATTTTAAGTAAGGAGAGGAACACTTAAAAATGTACAGTGTAAAGTGTTAATTATAAACAACAGTTTTCAGTTTTTTGCTTTCAAAGTCAGAAGAGAGTTTTTATTGAAACGGTCATTGTTTTCTCACAGCTTCCAGCTCCTGAATGTTGTGGGAAAGAGAAAAAAAATGTTTAATGGGGGGAAACAATAAGGATCTTTTTGCCAAGACTTTTGTAGTTCATTCTTGGAGATGGGGGTCAAAATCCATATCCATCACATTATCATGAAACTTGCATTCTATTGTTTTAAGTTTTTATTTCTGAATAGTGACTTTAGGATAGTTAGACTCCTTTAGCATTGAGCCAAACTTAAACACACTGGGGTCATGAATTGATCTTAGGCAACTTCAGCTCTTAAGAAAGAATGCTGTCTTGGAAATGGAAAGCTCTGAAATGGTAGCTGTTGTTAAATGAAAAGTTACCAGGTATCTTAAGCCTTGAGTTATTAATGGAATTGAAATACACTCTTATGCCAGACCTAGTTAGTAAAGAGGTTTTGGTAAGTAACTGTTCTCTTTGTGATGGGGTCCTGGGTCTTTTTATAATGGGAGATGCATTTGGCAGAAGAGTAAATGATTTTACTTCGTTCTCATCCTGTGTTAGGAAAGAAGTCTGGATTTCAGTTCATCTTTCATATGACTGCAGTGTTTGACTGTTTCTGTCTAGGCAGAAATTCGTCAGTAGCACTTGAGTTTCTAGGTATCTTCCATACTTTTTTTTTTTTTCCCAGCATTAAAGTAAACTGGAGTCCTCAGAAATCAGGGCTATGAGTATTAGAAATCTTCCTTTTGCATACTTACTTCTTAATCAGGAAGTTGAAACTGATTAAAGAGCATGTTTTTAAATGGAAATGTCCCAGGAAGATAAACCTGCATCTGTTAGTGTTTCTTGGTTTCCAAAAGCATATCTTTAGAAGATATTTTCCTTGCAGGATGAGGTACTGCTACAAGGAGCAGTCTTGTAGCTTTATCTCTATGTCAACTGCTAAAAGCAATTGAGGGATCTTAACCCTTTAGTGAACATTTTTATTTTTTAATGTGACCTCTGTAGCCCTCACCCTAGCAGTGGTCAGAGCTTCTGTCTTCCAGATGTGTACCTAACATGGTGGAAGTGTTACCTCTATTTATTTACTTGTGGGTCATCTGAACTTCCATAGGGCATCACATTTGCATGTCACACTTAGGAATCTGGTGCAGTAGACCAAGAAAGATGTAATCCTTCAGTGTAGGCTGTGCTTATGGAAAATCAGATTTGTTCACATTGGGCTCAATTTTATGATCAGAGTTTAATCTTCCCGTTTAAGAAGGGTAATACTACTCTTTATGGAAGAATTTTGATGCTCTTGAGAAGTCACAATATCAACTCCATACAGTAATGCGATTTGTAATCCAGGATTGCCTTAGAAAAGAAGATACAATCTGCCTGTATGAGGTGTGTTTCAGTAAATAACACTTGAGGCAGTGGTGAATTCTAATCTCAGTTAAATGAGAAGTGTCCCATCTGGGTTAGGTATGTGAACCTTCAGGGATCTAATTGTATCTAAGTAGAAGAGAAATGGGAGATCCTTTGAATGGAGACACTAAAATCCTTCTTGGGTCCGGTTTGTGAAGGCTGCATTGCAGTAGCTTTGTACATTGGTTTGGCTAGACAATAGAATCCCTTTTTCCATCCCATCTGCTATCTCATGGGTACTTGTGAGCATGCTCAGAACTTTTCTGTTAGTTTCCCCCTCTTCTCATTAGCTTTTTAATAATTTCATGGCTAAAAGTGTCCAAGGAAACTCATCTTTGTGGAGACCTTAGTCTGTTCCCACAGTGTTGATACAGTAGGATTGGGCAAAGGAGAAAAATGCCATCTAATCCAGGCATCAGCTAAGCTTGTTTTTTGGTCAGTGCTACAGCATGTAGTTTCTCTCTATGATGAACATATTTATTCAAGAATAAATATCCAGTCTCATAAATAAGAACTTTCTGCACAGATTCTTTTTACAAGTATGCTACAAGTGTCTGTAGCAAATTCATGATGGAGTTATCTGCTTCATAGAGGCATACAGTAACTTATCAGTAGTTGAACTAATAGAGCAGCTCATTTTTTTCTAGATCTTATTTTTTCAGTAAGCACAACTTTATACAGACCAATAAAAGATTGGCTGTTCTAACAAATTTGTTTTAGTAAGGACTCTTTCTCCTGTGAGTATTCAATTTAACTGGGATGCCAGTTTTGCTTTGTAGTAGCTCATTGCTTAGGCTGCTCAGTATTCACAGTTGTCAGTCTCACTTACATGATCTTCTTGCCCAAGAAACATTTTAAACATTTTCTTGTTTCTGTTCTTGAGCAGCCTATTCTCTAACTGAAGAATCTAATTTAGAAAACAAGGCCATGTGAGGGCAAGTAGTAGTGCTGGAGATATATTTAAAGTTTACGTGATTTAAGTGAAGAGTCTTTACTTCCAGGCAATTAATCTTTAGAGACAGAGCAATAGAATACTTCAGTAATTACTTTAGTAGTAAAGATCCACGATGACCTGAGCCAATAATGCCTTTTAATGTGGTAACTTCTAAACTATTAATTGACCAACTCCCATCTCTTGCTATATTTTGAACCTAATAGCTGGCAGTGGAAAAAATGCTAGTGGTTTGGGATAAAGAATAGGTTTTTCCATTGTTTTTAAGTTCAGAATGCTTTAGAATTAAGATGGTAAAAACCAGCAGTGAAACATAGGGGAAGCTATGTTTTAACCAGCTGGTAAAAACCAGCAGTGAAACATAGGGGAAGCTACTTCTGCCATTATGTTATGGCTGAAAAATAAGTTTTATGAGTGTTTTTGTGTTCAGAGTTGTTTTGAAAGGCTGTAGCTTGCTTTCCACCTTTCTCAACTTAGAAAATAATTGATCATATAAGAACTGAGGTAGTCTGATGTTTTCAGACTTCAGTAATTCCTGTAAACCCCCGGATCTCTGCTTGCCTCCTTGCTCTTAGGTGCTCCAGACACAACTGTACTTGAGCATAATAAAATAGTATAGTATAATATAGTATAGTATAATAGTATATCTATTTAGGATGCATCTGAGATTGCTGGTGATCAGGCTGGAAGGAGGAAGAATAGTAATCATTGATGTCAGTTCCATTGCCATATCTTTTCTGTTATCCTGCATCCATCTTGCTTTCCCTGAAGAACTGCCCTTCAGATTTCAAGTGGAAAGAGAGGGGAGCAGAACTCCCCGAGAGCAGTGGCATGTGTGACTGGTGTGTATATACTGGTCCTGACTGGCAGAGCATCGACTTGTTTCTTGGTAGGTGGAGCCCTAACTTTGCTGTTCCTGGGTAGAGTGGGAGAAGATTGTAACAATTACAGCAAGTAACTTTGCCATATAAATTAGTATACTCCAGAACACTGTTCTGAGGACCAAATCTGTCAAGACAACTAAAATTCTCGCCCTTCTATCACCCAGAGTATTGCTGTTCTTGTTCTGTCTTTTCCCAGCATTAGTTCTCATCTTCTAGTTTGAATTTGGTAGAGACATAACTTTGACTTTAGATTTGTGCTGATTTGTGGAACTGACCTGTGATTGCCATAGACCTGTTAACATTGTCTTCTTAATGGAGGTTCAGTTAAACTTTTGCTAGATGTATCAAATAAACATAGTGCTGGCTTTTATTTTATTTTTATTTATTTTTTTTTAACTATTGAAAAAAAATCATTATGTTTTACAGTATTCACTTGAGTTGATATTTGGGTACATTTTCACGTGCATAGTGTATATATACTGTACTTTCTGTAAAGTTGCTTTTCTTTTCCCCTTTTCTCTGCCAAAAGGAATCAGATACACCACCTTGCACAGCTCCTAATGTTTACCAGTTCAGTCTTCAAGCACCGACCCAGCTTTTGGCCAGTTTAGCGCCCGCATTGCCCCTGCCAAGTGGTAAACCCCAATCTGCGCCTCCGAGAGCCCTGATAATGGCCGCCAGTAATCAGGTATGAGCCAGCAACGCTGTCACGAGCAAGCGGTCACATCGCAAGTGTAGGTCATGTGCGCTGTGCTGTCAGTCTGAAAGCTGCTGAGGACAACCTTCATAGAGCATGTGCTAAGCTTCATGTGGTCATAAAAAGTACTTACCTGCTGTGTCAGAGGTGCGGGGAGAGCAAAGGGTGGGGAAGGGTTTAGAGGAGAAGAGCCCTTCCACAACACAGACACCTAGGAGTAAGTTAAAGAAGGATTGTTAGGTGTCTGACTCCTCAAGTTGTATTTGATAGAGCTGGTGCCCAGCTAGTGGGATATCTGTAGATCTTCAGGCTATTTAATATCCACCACCATATAGGTGGTGGAGCTGTAAGACATTTTTTGAATTTTAAGGAATAGTACTGACCTTTCTAGGCTTATTTAGCTGTCTTGATGTTGAATTGTTAGATCTGGTTACACTTGTACTTCTGTAACACATTTTAAAGGTAGAGAGCAGAAGATTATTTATGGACATGTGCACAAGATTTTTACCAAAAAATTAAATGTGTGCATATTTGTGCTGGGACCTGAATGTATTTTGGCTAACTTCAGTGCCGCTTTCTGCAGGAAAACACTCCCTCAGTCTTGATAAATTAAAGCTATTAGGCAAACATGCCTCACATGAGGCTTCTTGCAAATTGTGGATTGTAGGTTGCCTATGCTAACAAAACAGTGAGCTGGTTTCTTTGAAACTTAGTTTTGGTCAGGTTCTCTTCTTTCTTCTGTTAGAATTCTTGGGAATCACAGACCAGGAGATTTTCAACTTAATGACTTTGCCTTTTTTTATTTGATTCAGTACTTACTTCATGGATCTTCACTGGAAACTCTCCCATTTGCCCATATCTCTGTTCCTGGGGAGCCCAGACCTGGGCCCAGGACTCCATGTGTGATCCCACCTGTGCTGAGTAGAGAGGAAATGATCACTTCCCCTTGACTTGCCTTCGGTTTTAAGCTTCTAACTACACAGATTCTTCCCCTCCTTTCTTTCCCTACTGCTCAGTCCCACCTAGGCAATGCCATCTTACCTGCACAGGAAATGCACTAGTGAGAAGCTAATAGAATATTATTTTGGGTTTTTTTTTTCTATTTATTTCTATTTTTTTTTCCTATTTATTTCTATTATAGTGTCTGCAATTGAGTATTTACTGGCTAGTGAATACAGTCCAGTCTGAAACTTTCGAAGTTTTGCTAGAATAAAACTAGAGAGTTAATTTAAGTTAAACTTCATCTAATATATAAACTTAGTGTAGATTATTCTTTCCTTAACAGCTCTGCTTTTCTGAAGGAGTACCCTGGAGCTAGTTAGGAGGCATACAGTTGTTAATATCAAACAAGTTGGTGTTCAGAGTGTTTGCCATGGTTGTGAAGAGGCAATATGTTGTGTGAATTTTGGATCTCTGCTAGAAATTTGAATCTTGGAAAACAACTGCTTTGTAGCACTTTTTCTGGCTTTCTGTTCCTTGGCTGTCCTTTCAAGTGATTGTTAACTGTTCTGTTAGTAGCTTTGTAGTACTTACATGTTTAAAGCAGGAATTTTCCCATGGCTTTGCTTAGCAAAGATGTGCCTTTGAGATTCACATTGGAGGAGTTTCTTGCTACCTTTAGTTTAGAAATTAAATAATAGGCTATTTGCATTGAATGTATCAAAAACTTATATTTTGTGGACTAAAAGCTTTTTTTAATAAAGCTGATGATTGGGTCAGAAGTGGGAAATGAAATCATTTTACCAGAATACGGTAAATATCTCCTTTTTACTTCCAGCTTTCAGGAGCATGACTGTGCTAGGTTAGGCTGATGGCTTTTCTTTTGAGTTGATGATACTCAGCTAGCTTGTAACTCTTAATAGGTCCATTCTTCCATCTTAGAGGACTCCTGCCCTGATAGATTTGAACATGTGTAGGACTTTCTTAAAAGCAAGTCTTCTTTCATATTAAAAAAATTTTGAAAGGGATTCATTTATCTGCATGGTGTCTTCAGCTTTCTTCCTGGCAACTTTTTCAACCTCAGTTCAGCTTGGAAAGCTGTACCTAGGTGTTGAGTACAACTCTCAAAAGCAGGAGGTGCCAAGAGTATTTAACTGTATTTGGAACAAATTACTTCTTTCTAGGTTTGCTGCTGTTAAAGCTTCTTGGCATTTTAATTTTTGAAACATGTTTGGTGTGATCGCTAATTCTATTTATGTACTGCATAATTAACTGGAGAATTTCCAGATAGTTCAGGGACTGATTAAGCTTCTGGCACAGGTCTGTGCGCTTTTCAGGATCATCATCATCCATCATTTTTCCAAGGTAATCATTCTTCTACTCTGCTGACAGCAATTTGAAATTTTACTTGGGGGAGCAAAACAGTTTATGAAGCAGTGCTGCCCATTAGAAATAAGCAGAAAAACAGATGTTGACATGCATGTTCAGATGGGCAGAGGGGGCCGAAAGTGATTGCTAACTTCCCAAGCAGAGGAGGGGACTACATTCCCTGTTGCTACTTTGAGATAAGTTTAATTCATGCTGGATTGCTGTTAGGTAGGTTACCAAAATGAAGACAGTAGAAACTTCCTTTTTCTTAGGTCAGAAGAACTCTTTCATTTAAGATGCTTTCTTTTTTCTCCCAAAGGGTTATGTTTTGATTCCAAAGTATTTAAAGCCAGTAAGCACCAGTCCGTCTGCTGCACTGGGTGGCCTCTAGTGGGTCTGAGAAAGTGTCCAGTAAAGAGGAGTGGCGTCTGATTGGGAATATGTTCGTTGCTATGGAGACAACTAGGAAATGAAACCTTAATGTCATTGCTGAAATACCAGAGTCAAAACTTTTGAAAGGACTTGCAGTAGTTTCTTTTTTTTTTTTTTTTTTCATATTCTTTCCAGTTTGGCCAAATCAGGCAGAACATTTAAACTTACATGCTGCTTTTTTATATTGTGTTACAGGCACTTCTGTGGCTAGCGTACTTTGTTTCAGAGTTGGCTTTTATCCAGAACAATTGTTAATGGTGTTGCTTTGTCTCACTAGTACTGCTGATACTGCTAGTATCTCTGAGATGGTTGCTGAAAGGTTAGCAGTGTTGCAAACAAAATTGGTAAGGGACTTGAGTCGAAATTTCTTTTAGATGAGTGCAAACAGTTAAGTGTAGCTCAGTTGGATGAAGGATAAGTTTGTAAAGGCATATTTTAATTCACGTCAGTGCAGAAATATGCAGAATTCTGTTGGTATGTTGAGATACTTCAGTGTTTTCACTATGTCAACTTTAATTTAGAAATTACCTGAATTGTTCAATGGCATTTTTAATCAGTTTAGGTACTGAAGGCCTCTTCACTTAACCAAATGACATTTTGGTTATTTTTTTAAAATTGAGAATGCTCTCATTTGTGGTGGAATAATTTTTGTGTCCATGTGTGTTCTTAGGAAGTAGGCTATGGTTGTCTCTACTTTGGAAACCGTTTTGATTCTACATGTCAGACTTCTGTCTTCTTTGTGTATGACAGAACACTGTTGGTTTTTAACACATGCAGAACTTGAGATGATGTTTTATTTCCTTTCCTAAGGAAACTAGAGAAGGAAAAACTGGATCTGAGTTTCAGAGATTGTTCAGCTGAAAACAGTACTAGAGATTTTTCATCTCGGTTACCCTATACTTCTGTGGACAGTCTTTATGCGGTGTTACCCTTTCATGTATGGAAACTGACTTAGCCTGACCAAACCCTGGATAACCTAATCTGACTATTTACAACAGAATGTTGTGATCTCCAGAGGTTTCCATATAAACATCCAGTCTAGATGTTTACACAACTGTTTGAGATCCTCTGGCCACATTGGCGGTTGCTTCCTGAGTGCTTTTTGAGTTGCAGGAAAGACAAAGTCTAGGTAGTAGTTTCTTAGGAACATAAACAAACCCACCATAAATAAAAGACTTATGGAAATGTAGAAATCATACCTTCCTTTCGTTTGCATAATAGTTCTTTATCTTCCAGTGTCATTGTAATCAGATTTTTGCTCACAAACTGAGATTGATTTGAATAATCACATATGCATTTCCTCTGCAGACTTTTTCACATGTACTGTATTGGTATCACCTCGTCAGTTGCAAAGGGTTTTTACTACTTACTGTAGTAATAGTTTTTCTGTTCCAAATGAAAAGTGAGAATTCTCAGTGAGGTAAGATTTCTCTATAAGGTCTGAAACTGTCAGCTTTGTGCTAAAAAAGCTATTATCTCTTGTTCTCTGTAGTGATAAGTATGCAGATACACTTCATGGCCCATGTCACAACAGCAGCAAAGTTGCAGTGTGAGTTCTGTCGTCTGGTAGCATTGTTTTGACTCTTGCCCCTTCAATTTTGGGTGCTGACAAGAGCAAAAAGGGTATTTGTTTCATGTGTCATTCTTTCTTTACCATGGCATAGTTCAGTATTTGCTGCGATGCTGATGGTACAGTCTACTGTCAGTCCCTCATTTTGGGGACTAGGCCCTCTGCTCTCTCAAATAGTAGTTTGTCTTGAAGCTGCTCATACTAGTGTTGCCTAACCCCTTGTGAAAGGTGAAGAGAACCTTGACCTTTGTGTGGTAGCTCTGCCAGTAGTCTGTAATGAAGTGAAATAAGATATGAAATATTGAAATAATCTGCTCCCTTACAGCTTTTATTTTTCCAAGTTTTCTTGTGCTGGAAGGTAAGAAACATCTCAAATTTTTCTTGCTTTTGAGCTCTTTTTAGTCCCCGTGTTGATTTTTCTTTTTTTTGCTGTTCTTATGGTTGGCTCCATAAATTTCCCCTTTTAATAACAGCAGAAAAGAGTTTGGGCTCATTTTATAAAATCTGTTCAGGACTCAAGATTTTATCAGTTGTAGCTGAAAGTGGCCTGTAGGTCCCAAAAAGACAAGTGTCTTTGTTTGCTGTGCTTTGAGCCTTAATTCCCTAGATTGCCGGTACTTAACGACTTTTGGAAGAACTTAAATTTGTTTGTCTGTACTTCAGCTTAGAATTCTAAACCACATATATATGTATTACCAGGTTAAGAGTATACCCAGGTAGCATGTGCAAATAACTTGCAGAATCCTGTTAACTAATCTAAAGTAATGAGGCTAGGTTGCCTAATAATTGGCTTGTTGCTTATGCAGTTGTGACTAAAATGTTGGTTAGGCCATTGCCTATTATTCTTTGCAAAACAATGACTCTATTTCATGAAGAAGTAGTTAAATTTTTTAGTGTATGTACAGATGTTGTTATGCTCAGAAAGTCAGCGAGTGCTACAAACCTAAAATAGAGAATTTGTAAATACTGCAAACTTGGTAAAATATTTTGAGAGTGCACGATAGGGTATTTAAGGGATGCTTAAAATGTTAATGTTATATTAAGGTAGCACTGAATACTACTCCGGTATTTCACATGAAGTGGTTTTGAGGTGTGTGAGTTTGATTACAGGTCTGATCAACTGCAGACTAGATTCAGTCATGGCCTTTAATCCTGTACGCGTAACAACAAAATAGTAAATATGTGATCTTTCAAAACTGTCTTACACCTTTTATAAGCTTCTCCTTTACCTCTGTTAGTACTTACCAATCATTTTGGAGCACTGTATGTATAATACCTTTTTAAATTGAGCACAGATACTTTTATTACCAACATTTTTCTGCCTTTTTTTGTCTCCTTACTTTAGAAAAGTTATCAGGAAAAAACCAAAAAAAACCTAACAAAAGGCCAAAACAATTCAGAAGCCTGTTTATGTTTAGACTTCAGCTCTGTTATGTTACTTGTGTTATTACAAATTGCAGGGAATTGATTTTTGGCTATAAATTTTCTTTCTGAATAATGACAGTCTTTAAATGTCAGCAGTTTTGTACAGTAAATTTGCTAGTATTTAAGAATAGAAATTCGGTTTTCTTAGCAAATAATTACTTGGTATTTCTAGTGCAATCAGATTTGTTTTCTTGAGTTTTTTTCCTAGGGCTTTTTCCTTCTTTTTTTTCTCCCCTCCTGGTTTGGTTTTTTTTGTGTGTGTGTGTGTGTTTTTGTTTGTTTGTTTGTTTGTTTTCTGTTAATTTCTGGGGTCTTTGTTTGTTTTTCTATTTTCTTTTGCTGGTTTTTTTTTTTTTTTTTTTTTTTTGATTTTTTTTTTCTTGGTTTTTGGTTCGGAATTTTACCTTACCCCCCAGCCTCGTATTAAATGTAAATTCTTTAGTTTACCCTCCAGATCTAGCAAATTATTTAACAAAGCTGAAAACCAAGCCAGTTCTATCATTCATTTTTTGAATCAATAGCCTTAAGATGGGAGATATTGTTCTAATCCAGAGAAACAGATCCAAAGAAGTTGAAACTTCTAAATCAAAGATTTCTGCCATATCACAGAACGGCTTTCTTCTTGGATTGTCTGATCTCTCTAGACATCACCTGTTTGCAGATGTCATCTCTCAGTGATTGTGTGAGTCCTCAGCATAGCAATGTCCAGAAGTTTGTGCACAGGAGAAAGACATTTGATACAACCTCTTGAGATTTCCAAAAACATGAAGTAAATTTCTTTTATTTTGATAAAAGTCCTGAAAGGAGCTAAGTGAATGATATGTGATCCATTTTAAGCAATTAAGTAATTAGAAAATGAGGAACAAAAACTTCAGTTTTTGTAAAAGATGGGAGTTCACCAGGGAACCCTGCAGGAATTTGTGCTACCTGATGTCTAAAAGGCTGAAGCCTAGTGAAGTTTGCTGGTGGTGTGAAGCACCTTAAGGGCTACCTAAGAAAGGATGCAGAAGGACCTTTCAAGGTGATGCACCAGAGAGAGAGAAATAATTTAAACTTTTAGAGTGGTAGGCCCTGAGCAGAGAGTTTCTTGTAAAGATCACATCGTAGTATTTTTGCAGAACACCAACACTGAGTATGATTTTGCTATTTGCTTCCTCAGAGGAAAGTCAAAACACAAATGGAAGCAGAATAGGGAAAGATGTTAATAGTGATCCAAACACATGGAATTGCTTCTGTGTGAAGAAAGAATGATTGTTTAACCTCGACAAGATTAGGTATATGATCTAGGTCTGTGCTGTCATCAGCAGTATATGAAAAAGTTAGAGAACAGAATGACAAGAAATTATTTACTCCAAGAACTGATAGATCATCCTATAGTAGTCCATGTGATGCTCATTTAAGCTGTGAAATGCTATAGCACAGGACACAGGATGCTAAAAGCTGATGGTTTCAAAAAAATGAACAAACTGGTGAACAAAATGTAGTTGAGAATTGGTAAATATAAAGCTGTCCTCTCTGACTGAAGAGGTCCCTGAGTCAACTTCCTTTAAGCACCTCTCTCAGCTGATGAATCCCAAGACTGTTGGATTCAGATCCTGCCCAATAGATTGACAATGTTTAACTTGATGGCCTAAAAACAATGCAGAATGCTTCATCACAAGCTTGAGTTCACCTTCTGGCTAGGTTGTTATCATTATAATGATTATAATCATTCTTTGAATGTTTGTTTACCTTTTGAGCAAGCAAGGGATATGGTGCGTTTCAGGATACAGGTAGATTTGCTTGTCATATTTGCTGTGCTGCTTGTCTGATCTTGGGGTCACCTGCTGTCCTGCTTCCAGTAGGTTTTTTTTGGTGAATCTGCATTCATATTGAGGAAGAAATTCCCAGATTTTTTCACATTTTCAACTGAAGTGGATGGATTCGCTTCCAGGAAGTTTGTATGTTCCTTGATAATTTTTGATCTGTTTGTTCAGTAGCAATACTAAAGTTTTCTTCTGTCTTTCTTCAGGACATAGTTGAGGGTCTGTGATGACTGGCTATTTTTAGTGGT
Source organism: Certhia americana (assembly GCA_018697195.1). Taxonomy (NCBI): domain Eukaryota; kingdom Metazoa; phylum Chordata; class Aves; order Passeriformes; family Certhiidae; genus Certhia; species Certhia americana. Next base: position 82,675,734 of record CM031858.1, on the reverse strand, counting down.
TTACTATTATAGGGTAATTCTTATTACTTTAATGTAATTTCAAGTAAATGTTTATATGTAATTGAGTCAGAGATATATTTACTGACCTAGAAAACTTTGCACAAGAATGTGACATGGTGTGGTTGCTTGAAGGACCACTTGCCAAAAATATAAAACATTCTAATTTTTTTTTAGTTTCATAATGTTTACTTGCTCAAACATTTACTATAAGCTATTTATGAAACATACATCAATAAATTATGTTTGGGAAGTAGTGTCTCCTAAGAATGAAAAATTCTCAGCTTGCTTTTCCTTTTTCTGTTTGTCCTTGAATTATTTTGCCACTGGTAGTCTGGGAATAACACTTGGTGTCTCTACCTTGAGAGTTTAGAAGTTGCATGTTGAAGGTTGATGAGGTTGCTGTAGGACACTGTACAAATCAAAAATCATTTTGAGGTTTTTTTTGCACCCTGCACTTAACTGTGGTTGTTCCTCATCATGGTTCTTCACCAATTTGTCTTTTCTGGATGCTCAGTGTCTCTTGTAGTTACAGTTTGACAGTAAAATGTTGCTTATGGAATTATGCTTTCAATTACTGTTTTTGTTTTGTGCACACAATTGTAATGGTGGCTTGGTGTTCTCATTTCTTTCTACTTCACACTTGTTTGGAAATACAGAATATGAAATGCCTGCAGCTACTTCATTGTTCCAAGCAATTGTCCCACATGCTATCTCTGTGTTCCAGTTCAACTACTTAAGGTTAGAATTAGCTCTTGTTAAAGGCAATCAGTTGTCTGTTGAGTTAGTGCTGTCAGACATCAGGAAAGGTTGCTTGCATTGATGTTACCAGTATTTAGGAAGTCTTTTATCTTCTGAAACTCTTGTACCTAATTTAAGTACATACACATTAGGCCAACTTACTGAATGTCATTAAGTGATAGAGATGCCTGTAGTACCTTATGGTGGGGTAGGTTTACTCAGGCTGCTACTGAACCTTCTGGGCAGTTTTTGTTTCAAGTTACTGGAGCTCCCCCAAAGAAAGCGTTATGCTATATTTCTGAACACTTAATTGTTTTGCCTTGATCTGCATGTGAGGTACAGTCTAGGAGCTGTGTAACCTGATGATCAGACCAGTAGGATTTATAAGCTCCTTACAAGCCATATTTAGTTTGCCTGTCACTGACTTAAGATTATGGAGAAAGCATACTTGTACTGCCCATGCATCAGCTCGTGTGATCATGCCCTGACTTTTCTTCATGATGTTTCTGAAAGACTGAAGTATCTCACTTGGTCATGCTCTTACTGAGATACTCCAAAATAGCCACATCTGTCACAATTAGTATTTAATGTGGAAGCTCTCTGGTTGTATAAGTGAGTTGTACAGTGAGTATATTTCATACTGAGATCTGAGGATTTTAAGGATACTTTGAAATCTACACCATTTCATTTGCAGAACATTTTCTTCAGAAAACACTTAGTAAGCTGTTAGTGCCTTGGGACTTGCACAGCTACAAATAAACAAGCATGAAAAGATTAGTTGCTTCAAGCAGTGTTTTGTGGAAGTGACTTACATGTTGAGGAAATGCAACAGCTAATATACGTTTTGTTTGCTGTTTTTACGCCTAAATGAATGCTTATCTTATTTTATTTTATTTTTTTTTAGCAGCACAGTGGAATGAAGTTTTCCATGAAAGGAACTCATAACCAAGGCAACAGCTACAGCCCTGTCAGCAGCGGAGGCATGAGGCAACCAGTTGGTAACCGGGGACACCACCAGTACAATCGTAATATATGGAGAAGGAAAAAACACAGAGACAGCTTGCCTATTAGTCTGAGCAGATAATGGCAGATGCCAAAATGACCTTCCCTGTTCAGACAGACTGAGTGAGTGCCACTCAACTTGAGGGATGGAGACCAGCGTCCAGCACATCGTTTTATTGGTGTTGCCAAATATCTGCAGCTGACTTCTTTGCATGTTTCTTTGTGTGGTGGTTCAGTCCATCTTCAAGAAGTAGTTGTGCTTATCTGTGAAGCCTTATTGAATGTGGAAGTTTGTTTTCTGCCTTCCCACAATGGTTCATTCAGTGCCGAAGCAGCTCTGACAATAGAACTGCAAGGACATTTACAAATGCTGTAGCTTTTTTGCTGTGGCTATATCTGTTCCTTTCTTTTATTTTAGAAGTGAAGGAAACTTCAGCCCTTCGGTATTTTTGTTTTCTTCTTTGCAGCAAATCAAGTTGGGAATTCATAAAAGTAAATTTGCTGCTCTCCTGTTTTTTTGTTTTGTTTTTTTTTTTTTTTTTCCAAAGCTCATTTTTTTTCTATGTAAATATTGGAGGTATGATTTGTGCAATAACTTGGAATTTTTAATTTAATTTCATATTATCACATAAGTTATATTTAAGGGGAAGAGGTTTTTTAATTTACAGATCCTTTCCCAGGTTGCATTATCTAAGTTGGGGTCATAGTTTTGGCAGGTTGTCTGAACAGTGTTATAAACATGACATTTGGTAATATTTGAGGCTTCTTGATTCACAATGAAAGTGCGATTTGGCTTACAGTTTTAAGAATTTACTAAGCTCCAAAGCATTTTGACCCTGTGTTTTTTAGCTCATTGTCTGGCCTCTATCAGTCGTCTTGCTCTGATCAATGAGTTTTAATTTTCTTTAACTAGACAACAAATCAAACATTTGTAGTACCAGAAGTAAAACTTTGAGAGGAATGGGAAAAAGGTTGGTTCAAGTCCTGATATGAAACTAAAAAGCTGTGAACTACGTGCTTTGATGCATTTTAGTAATGTAACCTGTTAATGTTTGGGTTGAAACAACACTATTAAACAGAGGTACCCGGCTTAAGGAATGTGGAGAAAGGAAATATGTTGATTCCATTAAGGAATCTGTATAGTAGTATGCATTAGTTCTGTTAAGAGCAAATATATAAAAAGTACTTCAGCTGCTCTAAGCATTACAAGAAGTATCTTTTAATGTGTTGCAGGAGAGCACAGCCCAGTGTTGTACACAGTATGAGTGGCTGGCACTTAATTTACAGATGCATACAGGTATACTATGCAAGTGTGTATTGCCATGACAAACACTGTCTAACTTTTTGAAAAATGTACATCCTGCCTAACCCTGAGTTTTTAAAGCACCACAGTTGTCCTGGGAGTAGGTCACATCTCATGCCCTCTGACTTCCCTTTTTTTAAGTGAAAGTTCTTAAGCTATACAGAACACTACAGGTAAGTTATGTAAGTCCACTAGCAGAGAAAGCTGAAGAATCCTGTTAGCAGGTCATCTATACTGTGTACAGATATAGAAGGTTTTAAAACTGGTATCTGAATATTGAAATGAAGTGTCGAGCATGAAGCTTTTTAATACACTGTATGCCTTTGAAGCAGAAGTAGTTCATGCTATTACTGAATCTGTCAAACACAAACAGGTCCTTGAGGGGAGAGAGGGCAACATTCCAAACTAGAGTGCATATCTGTTTGCAGAAAGTTTGTCTTAATGCTCCAGACTCATCACAATAGAAAGTTCTAAAAATTGTGAGCTGATTCATAAATAATATCTAAGGGCTGTTACATGAGCCTGTACTGCTTAGTCTTCACACACTAGCAATATTGAGCATAACTACATTAAAGAGCCTTCAGGGGCTTTAATTGGTGTCTTATACTAGCGTCCATTTTAAAGCAAAACTCATTTGAAAAGTGGTATCATGTAACACTTCAGTCATGGTGAACCAAATGAATTGGCCTGGCTATCACTGTGGTTATGTGCTACAGGTTTAAAAAAATGTTTAAATTTTTTGTGTGGACAACTATGTGGAAGCTAAAATTGACATATTTTTATGTAAAGTTTTCTATTCTTTGATTTTTAATAAACTTTGGAGACCAGTCACTCTTCTGTACTTTTTTTGTGGGAAACTTATTGGATGAAGTGACACTCGACCCTGTCCCATTCTTTGATGTACACTTTGAACACCTGCTTTAAATCGTTCCTGCAGAATGAGTTTGGAAGGTGGATGGGTGCCCTCAAATAATGATGTTTTTCTAAAGGGAGTAATAAGCATGGATGTTGCTTTTGTAGTTGTGGATTTGTAGTTGTGGATTTGATCCGTTGATAATGAGAAAGCAGAGGAGCTGGTATTGTCAAGAGGAGATCAACTGACTAATTCTTTGGGATGCCTTAACTTTTAATTAAACTTTTTTTTTTTCCTAGTCCCTCCCTGTAGTTTTTAAATTCCTTTCAAAGTCGTCATCTAGGTTTCAGCCTCCTCAAAGATTGGAAGTACCTTATCTTTTTCTCTTGAGCTCTGTTAACCCTCTGAAAGGACTCTGAAGTGTCAGCAACTGACTCTAATTAAAAATTTTTAAAAATTAAGTCTTTTGAAGGAATTAGTGTGTATATATATAACTGTAAATGCCAGGAGAGGGAACTGAAGTGTTTCTTATAGACACTGTTCTAGTAGTGCAGGGTTAGGAGTTGACATTCAGAGAGGTCTGTCATACTTGTTCAATCTTAATGAATACCTGCTGGAGAAAAGCAGAGAAGTAGTAGGAAGAGAAAATAATATCCACTCAATAGTAGCTGGGATACTTCTGATTTTTTCTGTCAAGTCAGCCAGTGAGACATGGCTGACAGAGGGATATATAATCTCTGCAGACACAAAGATTAAGTGCAGCAGCCTTGGTTCTCTAACTTCTGTTGTCCTAGACTTCACGATTTTCCTCTTTCTGTCTCTATTCTTCCCACAGATTCTGCTCAGCTATCTCTCCTTGTTAGTAGTTTGCATTTAATATGTTTAATGATCCTCCCTTGAACCCTTGTTCTTGAAAAAAATCTGAGATGTCGCCTTGATCCCAGCCCTAGTGACTATGTACATTATTCATAGGTGAAATTAATCATGGACTTAAGTGGAAGGAAGAGGCTGCAAATTGAATGGAGGGATGCAATCCAGAGAGTCCATCATGGAAAGAGCTCAGTTGTGATCCATTCCTATTTAAAAGAGATGTCAATGCTGGTGTTGCATTGGACCTTCCCTGTAACTCCATCCCTGTGCACTGAGGCAGGTTAGAAGAGAGAAATGTGACTGCTCCTCGTTCATCACTGTTTCTTTCCATGGGAACAGCCTCTTGAGAATGGGTGTAGCATTAGAGTAGCATTGGAATGCAGCACACCTTCAAGCAATGTCAGCTCTTCATCATTTGAGGATAAAAACAAAGGCCTATATTGTGAGCTAACAGGCAACTGATCACTCAGTGTATGCATCCTCTCAAGGACAGAAAGCAGCCTGCTTGCTGACTGCTGCCAGTAAAGTCTGGTTATAAATTTAATAATGCTTGGACTAAACCAAAGTTATTACCTGAATTTTTCAATTGAAGCACATGGCTGCTGTAGTGCACTTAGTGTTTTGATTGGGGCTTGAAGCATTGTGTGTGGAATGCAGGTGTGCCAAGAAAAGGAGGATTTTGGACATAGCTGTAGAAGAGAAGCCTGAAAAGAAGCATCTTGGATATCAGCAAAGTGTGTGAAGAAAAATACCAGATTATGCCTCAGAACCTTAACTGATAGTTCCTGTCTAAAAGGGCTGCTGACAGTTCTCAGTGTTGTGCTACTGCAAAAGTTTTGGCTTAGAGCTGCCTGTGACACAGTAGCCTTTAGGTTTCAAATCAGTTAAGGATTCTCCAAGCATTTACTTTTTTATAGCTTTCTATGGACAGATTGTTACCTGAATATAAAAAGAAATTACGAACAGCCCATGTGCAGCTCATACTGATGCTATGCATGTCTGTGTGTGAGGTCAGGAAAGCCAAAGGGCATCTCATCCAACACCAGCTGGTTTTCCCCTTATCCACCAAAACGTGACATGTTCTTCTAATGTGAATTCTTAGGAAGCAGCAAGCTGCTTCCTGCTTCAGTAACTTAGGAGAGGTGAACAGTAGGTAGATGTTATGGATTTACTAAAACACAGCTTCCAAATAAATGATTCACTGACTCATATTCAGACCTAAACCAAACAGGATTTAGGAGCTCCTATTACAATACTTCCTGTGTGAGAGAATGAAAACAGTGTTTAAACTGGAAGTCCATAACCTCTGTGCTAAAGTTGCTACTTTTTATTAGTGAAAGCTTTGGCACTGATCCTGGATGGATGTTCTGTTGAGAAAATCTTCGTAAGAAAATTCTTCGCTTCATGTTCCTGAATTCAGCTTTCAGAGAAGCTGAATCTTCGAATGGGCTACATCAACTCCTTCAGGATTGCCACTGGACACATCTGGCTAATTTCAGAAGCCAAAATGAGTAGGTGCAATCTCGCCCTTGTTAAGGTTAGCATGTCCAGGTCATAGAAGTCAGTTGGGTATCACTTACTGTGTAATTGTAGGTTAGATCAATCAATCATCTCTGTTCTCATGGGGAAATTTCTTAGGAGACTTGGGAACAGAAAATGAGATAATTTCATCAGTCATTCATACATGTGTATGCCGTCTTCTGTAGATGAGCAGAGCAGTGTTGAGGTTCCCAGGTGCAAGTACAGGATTTGTTCTGTCCTCACAAGGGCCCTGGAGAGAGGCAAGGCAGCCCAGCAGGTGTGTTTGCCCCTCAGATAGGGGGTAAGAGAGCAGATCTGTGCAAGAGTTTTCTGACCTGTTCCTGATACAGTGGTTGAACAAAATGATTTACTGTTTTCCTTCCATTCCTCTGTTAAAAAGGAATTGTCAGGGAATAGAAGGTTATGGGAAATGTGCTGTGTGGGTGTGAGTGTTAGGAATTATGAGTGGCTAAGCACTGGGATACAAGTGCTCTAGTCTGGTAGTAAGTTTTCCATCCTTTGAAGGTGTAAAAACGATGCCTAGACAAGGCCCCAGGTAACCCATTTTAATTTCCGTCAGTCCTGCTGGACCACTTCACTTCTGAAGGGCTTTTCCTCATGAAATTTTTCTGATAACCACAAAAAAAGATAACTTTTTTTTTTTCTTTTTAAATGACTTTATCTCTGCGGGGTTTTATGAAGTTTTTTAATGGGGACATAAGCCAGGTAGGTATTGGGTTTTTTTGCTTTGTCCTGAAATTGAGAAAATATATCTGCAAATTCTAGGACCAACAGACTGAAACACTAGGTGAAAACCTAGTGATTTCTGAAGTTGATAGTCCCTAGAAATGAGTGGTCCCCAATCATAAATTACTGATGAAGAAATACGATTTTTTGTATCTTCTCTGTATGTTGATGACTACTATTGATAAAATTTTTTTCTCGTCTGATTCAGTCAACTTGTATTTGCAGTGTTAACAAAATGAAGGTGCATGGGAGTAGTGGTTTGTGTGGGATATCAGCAAAATACTCCAAATTGCCAAGCCCTTCACCTTTTCTCCCAATGAGTTGCATAGATTCATCATGGAAACTTTTTGATAATTAAAATTTGTTTGTCTTTATTCTGCAATTCAGGACTAGGTAGATTACTTACACTCCCTGAAAAATTGTAAAACAGTACAGATGGAGCTAAAAGCATAGTGAAAAATGTTTTTAGAGGTAAGATTTGGAACCTGCTATTAGCCTAAGTTTTACCTAAATAACTAAAGGTTGTATCTGTCTAGATTAGAATTACTCCAATGCATCATAGAAGTCTGAGATAGAACAGTGTTTATCAAGAGTGGATATGTAGAAAAGAAAATTTCCACAAAGAAAAACGAAGCAGAATCCAAGACCTTAATGATCTTAACATGAATTATAAAATAACCATTCCAGCAGAATGGGAATTGTGACATGCCAAGCTGCAGGTCTATTAATGAGGACTTAATCACCCCCTACTACTGTTACTGCCACTACCAGTAGTATGATGTGTGGAGCACAGCTTCAGGATGTCTAAGATACTAATAAGGCCAAGACATGCCAAAAGTCCTTATCTGGAAAACTCATACTAGTATTTAATTTTTATTTCTGTCATGTAACAGAATAGGGCTAATTAGAAGCAGAGGCAGGTTTTAAAACTAATTTATCAAATATTTTTAATACTAACCCAGTATTGCTGCTGTTAATATCTATGTATTTAAATTGTTTGGTAAAGCCTGTGGTGTTGTTCAGTGCTAGGTGGTGACTGAGCCAGGGTGTTCTGAACCTGAATTGCATCAATAGATGGCGCTGAGTGCAAATTTTTGGGCCAAAGTGGTGGAGTTAGTTGAAGATTAACTTTGGAAACAGATTATTTTATCTGTGTTTTCTAAAGATTGTGACACAAGAACTGCCACGCATGGGCAGTGTGTCCTAATGTGACAAATATGGGAAACATAGCCTGTACACAGTGTTGGAGTTTTGTAGCACTGAGTAAATAGATACAGATGAAATATAAAGCATAGGGCTGGAAAATGAGTATTTATAGCTACTTCCAAACTGAAAGCTGATGGGTTAGAAAATATGAAGAGGAGAGACACCTGGGCATATTTATTAGCAGTATGATTAAATTCACCAGCTTGTCTCACAGAGTTTATAAGTGAACCAAACAGATTAAAGTTTTGCCTTAGTGTTAGTGATTTCCTTTTATTGCAATTCCAGAGTTTTTGCTGGTTAAATTATCTGTGGCTTTCCTCATTTTAGGGAGGGAAAAAGAAATAGACAAAAAAAGAAAAGAAGCATAATCCTCTTGTGTTCTTCATTCAGTCATGGCAGCAGCTACAGTCACAAGTCTAAAGAATTTTCTGACACCTGAAAATCTACTTCAGGCAGAGATTCATCAAAGCACAAGCTGTCTTTTATGGTGCCATGTCAAAATGCTGTGAAGTACTCGGGATGACAGATACCATCACCCAGCTTTTTGCACCCATTTGCACTGCTCTTGTATTGACAAACATTTGATCTTTGGCTTTGGTGTAGGAATGACTTACCTCCTGGGGATGCTGACCGTGCTAGCTGGCTGTCACTTCAGATCTCTGGGTGACAAGTAAAAGATCAGACTGGATGTAATCTGTCTAGGGATTGTGGTCTGACTGAGGTAGTCAGCCTTCCTTTCTCAGTTTTGGTGGAGAAATACAGGTGATTTTGTTCTGGGTTTCTTGTTAGATGCTTTTGTGGTATCTGGAAGAAAAAAGAATGCAACATTTCAGATTGCTCCAATAACCCTGACCACTTTAATGGATAAAATTGGATGTGAATTTCATGATACAATTTGACTTAGCTTGGCATCCTTGCTTGGTCCCGTATGGCTCTTGCTTCCCACTCCTGCTGGCACAGATAAGCCCAAACTCAAAAGTAAAGGAGAGGAGGGGTAGGAGGTATCTGACATTTTGAGTAACGTAATCCTGAAGGCATTAGAACTATTTAAATTCTCATTGTGTGGCACCTGGCTGTCTGCAGTGGCTTGAAAATGGCTAATTCTTCATCAGTGAGAAGCGTCCTCCCACGGGGAAGAAGAGGTCTACCCCTCTTCCCCTCACAGGGAATTGCTGTGTTTAAATGGAATGCATGTTGCTGTCACTTCCATCTACTTGTACAGTCTGGTCTTAGTGATGTGAAAGAATTTTCATCTCCACTGTTTTAGTGTATATGCTTTCACTTAGAATCTACAGTCCTGATATAGTCCATAATGTCCCAAAGGGGACAATAACTCTGTTAGGCAGACTTTACTTGTTACTTTGTCTTCACCATTCTCAGATTTATGCAGGATATGGTTGAGGGATTTTTTTTCCCCCTCTGTACATTCCCTGCAATTCTAAATTTGATGCTTAAAAGCAAAATCTGCCATCAATGTGCCCTTAGATTATAGCATGGGTTTGCAGCTTTATGAAGCAGAATTTTTGGCAGTTCACCACCAGCAGTGGGCTCAGAAAGGCCAGATGGGTTGTCCATGTGTCTCTTCATCCAAACATTATGGAAATGCTGAGACATCCAAGTGTACAGGAACATTCTGCAGGACAGTGCTAAGCTATTTCATTGGAAGACTTGGAAATGCCTAGGCAGACTCCAAGATTCAGGATGCTGCCTTGAGTATACGAGGCTGTAAACAGTCATGGAAGCCAACCTTTAAAGACAGAAAAGGTTTATAAACACTTCTCAGAATTACCCACCTGCTCATCCACCTCACAGCTTCCTTCTCCTCTTCCCTACAGCCTTTATGTTCTGTAGGAACTAAAAACCTGTGTTTTCTGGCTCTGGCGAACTCCTGAGAGAACAGAGGACCGTGGGGGAGGAGAGGCGGGGAGGCATCTGATTGTGAGGACTGAAATACTCTGAGCAGGAACCCTATTTAAATTACCAAGGCAAAATGCACTATTCATTCATTATGCATTTAAATTTCAGAGGCCCTTTTGATGCAGGAGGTAAAAAGAGGCACAGCAGGATCTTTCTAAAGATGTTTTATGAAAAGGATTGTGGTGAACATGAATTAATTTTCTAGCATTGTTTGAACAGATTGCTTTCGGTAGTTATTTCACAATTAGTTTGTCCTTGTGTCTTTCTAGGTGAGTATTCAATCTGGAGGGGAAAAAAAGCTTTTTTTGCAGAGTTTGGGATTTTTTATTATTAGTAGTATTTTATGTTTAAGTAAAATCCCTGTGGAGTCCTGGAACTGAATGTTGTTCATCTAGCGATAAGAGTTTAAATTGACTCAAGCATAGGGTTTTTTTAAAAATTTATCTCCTTACAGGGAATGACAAGATTTTGCTGCTGTTAATCAGGAAAATGCGATTTGCTAAATTCAATTTGCTCCAGTGACAGGGAGGGTGCGCTGTTGCATCACTCTTATTTCCAAATTCAAAAGCAACAGCTCGACAGTCTGATTTGGAGGTGATGCTACTATGATGAGAAAACCTTTCCTGAGGCACAGGGTAGCTTAAAAGGTAATTTTGTTTCGTTTCATATAGATGAGGCTCCAAACACTTTACTTGTAATCAGTAATGGATGTCTGAGTGAGGTAGTTGTTTTTCTGTCTATCAAAATAATACTTGGGAAGCCCACGTTTGATTTTTTCTGTGCAGCTGTGCCAATAGGAAATTCTTCCAGTGGTTAAATTGTTGCTTCCTTAGGGTTCTTTTGGTCCCTTAGCTGCACACACATGCAGCTCAGGTGCATGAGCTCCTAATTGTTTTATTATGCAGAAGAGGTTCTTTTTTCCTAAGTGCTCTTGGAAATGGAACTGGAACACTGACAGGTTTTCTCCAGCTAGCCTGAAATGGCTGTTTCAGGTTGGTATTTTTTTCCCCTCCCTTCAAGTTTAAGATGTCAGCTGAAAATAGAATATACTCAGCATGCATATAAAAGACACTCTTGAAAATAGTTCCAGGCATCATCCAGTTTGGGGATTCTTTGATTTGTGCAAACTGGTACTTGTATTCAGATAACACAGTTCCTTGTGTTATCCAGTTTTAGTTCGACAGTTAATTTACCATTAATAATGTTTTCTAAAGACTGGAGTTGCTAGAGCAAAATCTTTATTCAGCAACATAATATCAGCAATCACCATGGCAAACAAGTTTGTGTTCACTAACTGTGCATGGGAAGGAATAAATAGGAATAAGACTTCTAACACAGAGCAAAGGCATGCCACCCAGAACTTTATTCAGCTCTGTGCAGTTCAGGCTGAATGCAGGGAGTCTGTTTTATCATCAGCCTAAGAGTAAAATTTGTGCTTTTAAAGAAGAATTGGAATTGCAAGTGAAGCAGGCTGCATCAGTAGGCGTTGTATTTAAATAGGCTCTTATGTTTGGTTGAAGAACTTCTAAACACAACTGTGTTTGTTCACAAGGTTGTCCATTGTTGCAGATTAGAATCAGAATTATTTCAACCAAAGTTTGGGTGTTAGTTTTATGTTTGGGGCTTCCCAGCCCAAAAGCTTCCACCCCACTTCTCCCTGGAAGCTACCAGAGATAAGAGTACTGATATCTGTTTCTCTCCTGTACCATTTGATGGGGTATTGCCTCCATTTTGATTCACATTCAGAATGAGCATCTAAGACTCATTTTCTTGTATTTATATTGACACCATGAGGAATGGGAGGGGAGTTTGCAGAGTTTGTCTTTCACTGTAAGAAGTAAGCATTTTTGCCATAGCAGAAGGACGTGATCTTTCCTAGAGCCTGTTTCTCTCTCCAGCTATTTCATATGCTGTATAATGAGTAGTCCTTTAGAAAAAATCGTGGTTTGTTAGTCTTGTGTATCAAACCTTCTGTGTTTTACCAAACTCTTGTATACTGAATGTTCGTAAAATATTTTAGATTTCTGGTTGAGTACTCTATTTTTTAATTTGAATTCAACATACATTTAAAAAAATCCGTCAGCAGTGCAGCCTAGAGCAGATGTCTTTTTTTTTTCCCCACATAATTTTACATAGCTCTCAGTCATTACATGGATGCTTCAATTCAGATGAATTTAAGAATCTAAGCCATCTATTCAAATACGGTGAGATTTGGAGATGCCAAAAGTAATACCCTGTTTAATTTCTATGTAAACTTTGCAGTTTCCACATAAAACTGCATAGGATACACAGATAGGACTTTTCACCTATGACAAAAGATAAATGAAGATGGATTTGACAAAGGTCTAAACTGTCAGAGGAGGTAATAGTTGCCAGTCTCTTCTGACAGCAGTTGAACATCATCTAATAAATCATGTAGGTGCAGGTTGAAAGAGAGCAAAGGGAACAATATTTGTAACTCCTGGTTTAGTTGCAGAATTTTTTCCTGGAATTTTTTTGTATGTGAAGTCTTGAGTTTGAAGATCAGATGGAGAAATCCCAAGAAAAGAAACCCATTCAGGGCTATTAAATGTGAGATAACACCTCTGGATGCAGCAACCAGAGCTGCAAAGGAGTTGGTTTGGAGGAGCTCTGTGGTGCAGATGGAAGCGGCTCTTTTCACCCCCCTTCAGAGGCAGTCAACAGTTTCCAGAGCTTTGGCTGGCTTCAGGTTGAGGTAAACTGTCTCCAGGTAAACTTAAACTGAAAGTAGTTTGTATGGAGAAGGAAAGAGGCAGAAAAGAAAAGGAGTTTCTACAATGAAAAGGATTCAGGAAAAAGCATAATAAAATTAAATTAAAGAAAATTGCATTAAAAGAGTCTGGTGATACTGAGTTCTTCAACTGTACAAGAGATTGAAAAGCAGTACAGGGCTTTAGAGAGAGGAGAACAGAAAAATGAGGAATAAGTTAAATGCACAGAGGTGCTGGAGAGGGGAATTGGAGGGGAGAGAAGGTAAGTGGAACTTGTGAGGAAAAAGTGGAAGAATAAAAAGAGATTAAATTGGCAGCTGTTTACGGGGCTTAATTGCTTTGTTTGTCCCCTGTTTGTCCACTGCCCCAATTACCCACCTAGCACAAAATGCCATGTGGTTTTGCAGCCTCCAGCTGCTGCTTTCTCTGCCATCCATCTCTTTTCTGCTTTGTCTCTGTTGCCACGGCTCTGCTGGGTGGCCGAGGCTTTTTTTAGCTCTGCTCCTGGCCACCTGTGGGATTCATGCCAGCAGTCTGGGGTGAATATTAGTTAGGCTAATGCACTTATATATATGAAAACAAGCTCTCTCTAGTGTGTAGGAGCCTCTTTAATATGAGTCTGTACCTTATTCTTTCAATGTACTGATTATTTTAATTGCACCAAATTTTGGAGTGTTGTTTACTGGGTCTGCCCTCTGGCTTAGCTGTTGTCTGTTTTGATTTGGTAGAGGTTTGGGCAGTTTAAGAGCTGCTGTAACCTCTGTGGTAATCCCTTGGTCATGCTTTTAAAGAGCTTTTGATTTTAAGACTAAAAATATCTTCTCTTTCTAAGTATTGTGTATTTGTATGTATATGTATAGTCAATACCACACAATGTTTACCAGAGGTATGCAGCAGTACTCTTAATCCTTGTGCTTAACAATGTCTGACACTAAGCCAGTTTCCTTCCAATGATTTCACATGCAGGGAATGACTCCATTTTTACTACGTAAGTACTCTGTCTATACATGGACTTTCGGGGATGAAATCTAGATGACTTCTTACTTCAATAAAAAATATTTAGTATACCCCTGTATAGAAAGAAGAATTATGTCAGGTAGACTATTTAATGCATCAGAGTAGTTCTTTTCTCCTAAGCTGCAGTATTTATTTTTTGTGGGAATTCTTCCTCTGTTGGTACATGTCAGAATGCCACTGTTGAATTAGCTGATTTAGAGCAGCTAAGAAAGGGCTCTCAAAAATTTGCATGCAGGATATGATGTTTGTAAAATGTCTTGAGAAGTGTAAAATACTGAAATAATTAGTAAGCCCTTATGAAAATGTGAAAGGGTGACAGAAGGATTTTGTCATAGGTTGCAGTGCAAAATGTAACCCAATTCTGTATTCTATCACCATCTGATGAAACTGGGGTGTGGGGATGGTGTAATTGTCTGTCAATGGCCAGCTGTCACAAACCTGCTGGGGCAGTTTTCTTATCTCTTCCACAACCCAGCCTCCCTCCAGGGAGAGATCTTCTGCTAATGGGCCATTGAGTCTCACTGATAGAATTACATCATCCCACTGGGAAATGCTCCAGCCAGGGGGAGGAGCCAAGTATTCCCACCTGGATAAAAATCTGGGAGTTGGAACACCAAGGCAGCCTTTTCCACTGGATTCCCAGAGGAAGACCAGGCCCATCTATCACCACTGGACCTTCAGTAAAAGAACTCCACTCTTTCTACAGGAGCATCACTTCAACAGAGCCACATCTGCCACTGGGACTGCAGCCACCATGGAATGGGACTGTCACCAACACCCTGACCCACAGGGAGTCAGGTTGTATCCTGACTCTGTCAGTGGGGTTTGTTTATTTATTTGTCTTACTGCATGTGTTTTTTGTTGTATTGTTTATTTTAGTTCCTCTAAAAAAGAGCTGTTATTCCTATTCCCATCTCTTTCCCTGAGAACCCCTTAATTTCAAAGTTATAATAATTCGGAGGGAGGGAGTTTAAATTCTCTATTCCAAGGGAACAGAGAATTCCTGCCTTCCTTAGTAGACACCTGTTGTTCAAACCAAGAAAGATTTAAACGTCAGCATCTTGTCAGTGGTTGATAAATGGAGTGTGTGTGTAAGCTGAATTCTGCACTTTCCCTTCCCATGTAGGCTGCTGTGATCAGGTGTGGCTGCTCACACCCCTGTGCATTTGAGTAACCCGATCATCTTCTTGGTATTCAGCCCTTTTGAGCCTGTCTGAAGTTGACCAACACAATCAAATCTTCTAATAGAAGATAGGTAGATGGGACAACTACAAAGTAGAATTGCATAAGCCTTGTTTTCTTAGGAAACTTTCCTATAAATGCGGCCTTTCAGACCTATTCATGAGTCTTGCATGCCATTGAACTGCAGTTTTTCTTTTTTTATCTTTGTGACAGATACCAAGATTTGTAAGCAGAGAACAATTTGATTAAATTTGTCTCCTTTGTTGCCTTAGGTACATTCTGTGTATTCTTAGAATATAAATCCTGCTGCTAATTAAGTTGTTCTCTATTTGATATGATATTCTTAAAAAAAAAAATAGCTCACCTCAGGGAGTCTCAGAAAGTAAAATGTCCATATACAGGATTGTAATTTGCCAGGAATAACTACTGTGTATTCTTTCACTGGAAAAAATTAGAGCTATTTTAATTTTCCTATAAATTCTTTTCAGTTTGCAGAAGTTACTTTTATTCTCAAAAGCTGGAAAACAATCATAGTTCTGAGAAAGTCACATATTGATTTTTTGAGCTGAACAATGGAGAGTAAAATTGTTGAAGCTGATCTCTGCTCCACGCTCCATTTTAACTCTAGACAGGTGAACAGTGATTAAATGTAACATTTACGCAGAAGCAACATGCTCAAAGGGTAACAGCAAATACAAATCTTACATAATGAGTTGGAAATAATTTTGCAGATGAAGAAAACAAAACCCAATAGAAGCGAGTTGTTTTATGAACAGCAGAACTATTCCGTTCCAGTCTGTCTGTATTGTTTCTGTTTCTGTTCTAAGGATCAGGTTAGAGAATACCTTGGGGATTGTTTTGCTGATCCTGTGTTGATCAGAGGTTGTATAACATGACCTTCAGAGTCCCTCCCAGTCTGTGACTTATTCTATGACCCTATATTTTCTGCACAATTTTGCTGACTTTGTGAGATAGCTGCATGGAACATATAGGGAATTGCATAAAAAAGATATTGTTCTTCCTCTTAAAAAGACTCCTTCATTTTGCTTGTGATAAAAATAGGTACAAATTTTGTTTTTCTTCTTCACATCAAGCTCATAATAGTTGGAGGGGTAGCCCTTCCTTCACCACATCCTACATCCTCAGTAGGTCGAGGGAAGTGAGGAAAACTTTCCTGTTAAAGGAGGACTGTGCAGGGTGAACTGAAGAAAGCTGTTTTCTGTGCTTTGGTATTTCAGTTTCTCTGCCAAGGAATTTCAATGGATGTAAGCATCTCTGTTCCCACCTACTTAACAGTTCAAATATTTATATAATTTGTCTTTAAACCAATAGCTATTTTATCCATAGTAGGAATAAGAAACTAAAGTTCAATCCTCTTATAATGATTCTTTCTCTTAGTAGGGAGTGTTTACTGCTTTCTAGACTGACACCTTACAGAACCTTTTACTTCTACAGCCACCCTTGCAAGTGTGTCCCAAATAATAAAACAAGGGACTCAGCTAATTAGGAATATTCCCCATATTTCTTGTCTCTGTGCTTCATTTAAATATGGAAAAAGCCTCCGAGGCTAACCATGGCTTTCTCTTTGATGTTATCTTTTTTTTTTTTGTATGAACCTGCTACACCTGAACCTGAGCCTTCTTGAGGTGTGGTGTCTGCTATTCTTTTCCATACCCTTTTTTGTATACCTATTCCCTGCTCCTCTGGATCCTGCTGTCTGTGGTTTTTATCCTGGTGGATGTGATCGGTGCTACGATGAGTCGTCAGTACCTGACATCCTTTGCCAGGAGGGATATGATGTTCACATTGATAATTTTGTCTTCCTCCTTCTAGGAACTACTTGGGGTCATGTCTGTTTGCTCTCTAACACACTTTGCCACCTTTCCTCTTTCTTAATTTTTCCTTCAGCTTGAGTGTTACATCAACATTTGCTGCATCTTGTTGTCTTTTATGTATTACTCTTAATAAATGTATGATTGTTCTGCTGTCTTATGAGGTGTATATTTCTCTATACTTTATCATTATGTTACAGGCATAAGTATCACATTCTGCTTAGAATAACTTGCTACTATGTTAGCTACATAATGCTGTGGTTGTACAATGCAAAGATAAATGAAAGTAAAACAAATTAGCCAGGGACATGCAGTAAAGAAGTAAACTAATTTAGAATAACCAAGTAAAGCAAATTTACAGGCAGATCAGGAAAACTGAGCCAGAACATATCTGAGAAAATTAAGGTCTAATGCCTTTTAAACTCATTACAAAGCTTGTGGCCAGTCAGTGACCATGGCAAAAACCATATAACAGGTTATGCGGTCAAATCATTAATAATTTTATTCCAGATTTTCTAGCTTTGTATCAGTAAGTTGAGATTTGGATCAGTGTCTTCAGATCAGTTGTTCCTCCCATGTGCATTATGCATAAGAAACATGAGTTCCTAAGTATAGTAACTTGCTGGCTCCTAACATCATCCCATTTGGATGCTACACTACTTCTGTCATAATGAACTAGCCTGTTTGGTTTAATGGCCATGATGTCAGGCTCCAGGAAAAGCCAATTATATAGCATTAGATCTTTAAGATGCAAATTATGTCAGAGTCATTTGTTCTCATGCATAGTAGTTCTTGAGTTGTAGCAGTACTTTCTGTACTTGGACTGTATAAACACTCTGAAGTGCTTTTCATTGAGCCTCTTCTTTATTGTAGGCTAGAGAACATCTCATCTCCATATGTCAAGAGAAGCTTCTTGCATTACTACTTTTGAGGTCAAAGTTTCATAGTGCTCTTACTGTCAGAATTAAAATTGTTTGTGTTTTCTCTCTTTTGTCTTTTTGCCCTTGTTACACACCAGGTAAAGAGGAGTGCAGGTGAGCTACTTAGTGTTTGCATTTTCAGATTATCTGTACATTATAGTCATTGTGTATTTACTCTTTGTCTTGTCCAGGGGAGGAACCATTCCCACAGGTATTCTCCAATAGGCTTTGAGTGTTTCAATATCTTGTCAGTCAATTAACATTCATTAAAGACATAGCCTTCAGGAGAGTCTGCTGGGAAAGCTATGGTACTGCCTGCTGCATCTAGTTGTGGACCTGAATAGAAATCTGTCACTTAAGAACAAGGATGAGGCTGGATAGGAATAGAAAATTATCTCTAGATGTTGTTTAAGATGCAGTTTTAATATGAATTTAGATGCAGATATCTACAAATAGAATAAAACTTTAAAGGTAGTTAAACATATTTTAAAATGCAAATGGAAGACTCAATTTACTGAGAGTTTTTTTAGCTTGGCTCTTTCATTTCTCGCCTCACAAAGTCCATTCTCATGAGTTTAAATTATTTCATTTTCAGCTTCAAAGTAATTTACAGATGGGGAAACATCCATGAAATATGTTTATGGTCATACCCAAAATGAGATTGCCCCTGTTAAATGAAACTTTGTGACCAGCCCCTGGGTGGCCATATCAGTCCAGATGTATTGCGAGCATGAACTTACTGGGACCAATTTTTAAACTGTTTGAGGTTTTTGATCCTGCTCTTATAAGAATTTGTTTTCAGAACGTGATTGTATCAGTAGTGTAGGTATCCAGTGTAGGTATCCTACTCTTATTACAAATGAGGTTTTATTCACAGCTCATTAAGAGTAATTTGTTCTTGTGCATAATAGTTCATTTCCTTCCCTGATGTTAACTGAAATATCTGCCATGGCGTGCAGAGGTATAAATGCTAGAATAACTTTTTGCCTTTTAGAGGAGGATTGCTTGGAACCCAACAGCAAATACTTTCTCACAGTTTTTCTTAAAACAACCCCCCACACTTTTCATCTCTCAGGCAGGCCTTCTTCACATGCCTTTTAAGATTTTTCTTTCTTGCAGATAGGTCATCAGTCCTGGATGCACAATTGAGAGCAATTTTCCATCTACTGGCAATACCTCTGCTGACAGACTTTCAGGTTTTATTCTTGGTTGTTTTGAGATTTTATAAGGGCTGTATTATACCAGCCATTTATGTGGGCATATGTATCCCAGTACTATGTCTAGAAAGAAAAGGCAGCGTGGGGCTGGCTCTCTGCTTATAAAACCAGAGCAGCTGTGCTTGTTCTGTGATATCCACTGACCATGTTCAAAGCAAAGCTTTGCACTGATCATCCTCAAAGCAAGGCTTTGCCTACTGCTTCTTCACAGTGTTGGTACTGACAACAAAGTTCTTCCAAAATCATCTCCTGTCTTTCATAAAAGCGAGAGGAAGTGAAATGAAAAGTCTTATATAAAGCATTTTGCCAGCAAAAGCTCTTCCCTCTTGCAACAATATGTTGCAAGAGAGGCGGTTCTGCATGAGAGGATTCTTTATGATAATGATATTTTCTTGTTCATATATTCAGAGTTCTATTTTAAATCTTGCTTGAAAAGTTTCTGTACAGTTTGTCATTTTTATGCATTTACTTGTGCCAATATGCATTGCTATACTCTAGGATAGCAGATCTGAAATGTAGTTTGCAAAATTCTAGTTAGGGGAAAATTTGCCTCTAAATTCTTTTGTAGGAGAAAATAATCATCTGACTTGAACTGCACTGTTAAATCAGTTTCTTTCAAGTCATTGATTTTTCCAAAAAATTTGATTTTATTATAAATATGTTTTAAAATAAGGATCTGGGTAATGTCCCTGACCAAATGTCTCTTTTCTGGGTGTTTTCTAATATCCATCACAGCAGGACCAGTGGCTGCCTTGAATTCAAAAATCCATGACCTTTGGAAGTACATGGATTTCAAAGGGTAGGAACAGAAACTAATCTCTTGGGTCGTATCTGAAAAGCAGCTGTCTGGTTGTAGATTTTCTTTCTGCATTGTCACCTGTAAAATTCATATGATATTTGGATTCTTTACAGTGCCTGTAAGGGGTGAAATTTAGGTATGAAAGAGTATGGAAGTTCCAGACAGAATTTTAAAAATTATTTTTTAAAATGAATAATTTAAAGGAAATATGCAAATACTTAACAGTCATTTCTTATTAGTCAATAAATACTGATTCAATTAATAAGAAACAATTTAATATTATTCAATATTAGAATATTAAAAGAAATTCTTAAAATGCACATTATGTTTATCGACATAATGTTATAATTTTACATAAATGCAGGCATATATGCATAATTTTATGCATAGATACTGTCATAGCACGTTGTAGTGATCCTTAATCAGAGAATAGCTTTTGTCAAAATTATTTGTATCTACCCCCAATGAATCTTCCCCTGTGAATGACTGGCCCTATTCATGTAGGGTGGCCCTTAGAGAGATCCATGTCTCAGAGAGTGCCCTGAGGATTTGCACACGATTTTTTCAGTGGTCTGCAATGTTTGTTGTGCTCAGCATTCCTGTGCCTTGCTTTGCAGCAGCTGGCAGCTCATTACTGTGCTTGCTGCTGATAGCAGCTGCTGCTGGCATTCCTTAATGGCTGTGTTTGCTCCTGTGCTCGAGTTGGCTTCTCCCTATGTGACACAAGCAGGACCATCCATCCCGGGGCTCCTGGTCCATCAGGGCTTCCAGTGTTTGGATAAATAAGTGGAACAGATCAGTGTGTTTGGACAAAGTCCCTTGCCAGAGCTTTAGATGACTCTAGGTAGCTGTGGCATAGGACAGCAGGTCCATTCACCATTCCCTGACTGGTTACAGAGGTAACAGAGAGTGCTTGATAGGTCTGGCTAAAGAGAGATCACCAACCAGCCTGCAAGTACTGCTCATCAGGAAAGGACGTGCATGATGGGTTAAGAAAATTGCAAATAGTGCGCATTTACTCGTAGCAGTAAGGTTTAGAGGAGGCTGTGTAGAGTTGAAGGGCGTCTCCAAACCACTCAGTCTTGTAATAGACTCACCCAGATGTAATTCAACAGAGGCAAGTGTGAAGCAATGGGAAGGAAGATAAACATCGTGACAATTGTAAACTGGCAGGGTCAGAGCTGATCTGCACAACTCAGGGGCAAGATGGTGGGGTTGTGCTAAATGATTCCATGGAGACATTGGCTCTGAACTCAATAACGGCCCAAAAAGAAACCAAATAGGAATTTTTAGGGAAACAATTATGCCATTCTTCCATTGTATAATTCTACTCAGTTATCATATAACTTGACAGCCT
This sequence comes from Certhia americana, assembly GCA_018697195.1. NCBI lineage: Eukaryota > Metazoa > Chordata > Aves > Passeriformes > Certhiidae > Certhia > Certhia americana. The sequence continues at coordinate 82,654,521 of CM031858.1, read as the reverse complement.
AGCAAAGATGGAGGGGATGTAATAGGGAGCTACAAATCTGTTCACTGCTCTACAATACAAAACCTAGAGGCTTTAACTTCCAAAGCTAGCAGAAAACCTGTTCAAGAGCAACAAAAGCCAGTTGAAAGAGTGTTGGAAAAGACCATTCATACCATTCTCTGCCCTGTCTAGGAAGAGCAGATGATTGGGTTGGAACCTATCTCCACTGAAAGGGTGGTCAGGCACTGGAACAGGCTGCCCAGGGAGGTGGTGGAATCACCATCACTGAATGCATTTAAAGGATGAGCAGTAGGGGATGTGATTTAGAGGTGGACTTGTCAATTCTGTGTTAGTGGTTGGATCTGATGATGTTAGAGGTCTTTTCCCTCTGTACTTATTCTGTGTTTCTGTGACTTTGCAGCAGAGGCTTTATCTTACCATATCTCTGCTGTGTCCTGCTTAACCCACCCCTGGTGTCCCACGGGGCGTCTTGGTGACATGCTGCAGGTGACAAACACCATGCAAAAATGCAAACTCCAACAGCAGAGAGGCTTCAGCAATGGCTTGTGTGTGCATCAGTGGTTTTGGCAATCTGTTTCTGGAATAAGCTATTACCAACTGTTTGTCTATTTAGAAATGATCACTTTGACAAATGGTGGTTATAAAATGAAGGCTCTTAAATTGTTGACCTTAGGAAGCCCGAGGAGGAGGTAGCTTTAGAAACTATGAAGACTGAAGATGTCTTAAAATAGACACAAATCATATTTGCCATCATGAGGGCTATCCATCAAAAAAACAAAATAGAAATGAAACTTTTTTTCCTTTTGAAATTCAATGCGTATGGAGAATTTGCAGTTATATTTAGGAAAATAAGAAAGGAAATTACAACATCATGAACGCATCTCTATGGATTTTATGTCAAATGACTGCAAATCTGGTAAAAATCACTCTACAGAATTGGAACCAGACCTCAGACTAGAAATTTTATATGAATGTAAAGTAGACATGAACTTCTTGTGCATTTATCATAGTTCAGGAGAAATCACAATTGAGGAGTTTGAATTTAGAATATGTTTCCGTTTACTATTCAAATTGCTGTTTTGTGTATCTCCCAATTAATTTAGTACAGATGATGTGATTTTATTAAACCATGACTATCAACTTGGTGTGGTCCAATTCTTCAGCTCAAAATGAGAAAATGCTCAGAAGTTGACTTTGCCTAGACTTTGCCCATCTTTCTTTATTATTTATCCACAAGGGACAAATTATTCCTTAGGTCTGATGAAAGAGCTGTGGTTCGTTTTGAGGACAATGTTTAACAGTGTCTACTCTGACACTCTCTGTAAATTTCCTGAGGGATTCCAAATGTATGCTATTAGTTATGAAGATGACATAAATGGAAGAGATTATATATAACAAGCTGGCAGTAAAGTCAGATTTTAATGGACAGCTGAGAAATTGTACATTTAAATTCAGATGGAGATGAAAAACTGTATAGTAATAAACATTTAAAATAGCAGGGAAATGAAAAACTGTAGTACTCAATCTTAAAACAAAATGTTCTTCCTATTAAGGACCACAACAACATTTTGGGCTTGCTCTTCAGGGAGAAAAGATGGGAGAAACACAAAAAATAACTACTGATTTACTTCAGTCACTCTCCAGGGTACATGCCAGGTACCTGTGTATACACAAATAATTTTCCAACTTCCATGACCGCAGGTGTCATTTATCACGACAAACTACAGATTAATAATAACTGGAGTTAAGCCTGTCTAATTTCATGGTGTATTTTGTTCCCTGTATACATTCTGACATAAAGCTTTGTACAAATTGAGAATATACTGAACCAGCATCCTGTAAAACCTCATGAGTTATGCACCCTGAAGTACATTTATTCCAAGAAACCAGAACTCAGTAATGAGGCAAATTTGAGTGTTTCATTGTGTCCTACAGCTTAATTCCAGATTTATTGCACATAAGAACAGTGAAGTGTTGCCCAAATCAAAGTGACAAGTTTTTAGCATTGCAGTCACTTCCTAGGAACGTTTTTGCCCTCAAGAAACAGCTCCAGTGATCTTACCCTTCTCCTTACAAGATGGGAGGGGAAAAGAAAACCTGCAAATGAACTCTAATGAACTTACAAAGGGTAAATATCTAGTGGTCTTTCCAGTTGGTACAAGTAGCAAGAGAAGCTGAGTTCAATTTTTGAGGAGTTATTCTCCTTAACAATCAATAGCAAAAAACTCCAAACCAGAGGAACTGAATTCCTTTGTGACAGTCCCATTGTGAATAATTTCTCCTGTACAGTTTCACAGGGGCTGTGCAGAAGCAGTGCTTGGATCGGGATTGTATCTGCTGTGTGTTACAGTGGATAGCCATTAAAATGGAATCACTGGTACTGTAAACAGTGACGGGGGGGAAACTACCCAGAAAGGAGGGAGAAATCTCTTCTTTTTTAACTGGGGGAAATAAGGGAGCCATAATGATTCCCAAAATCCAGCCAAACACTTGTGAATTTGAAGATATAGGACTCTAAATCTCAAGTCTCTGGTAGCCTAAGTAGCATTCAGAGATTTGCATGGAAAAAGCTCATCATCAGGTACAGGAAGGCTTAAAATTGAAGCAAAATTCATTATGTGTTTTGTAATTTGATGTGAAGATTTTGAACAAATCTTTTGGTTTTCAACTTTATAGTGCAGTTCCTTGTTCCTCCTCTGGATGTCTGAGTGGTATCACCTGGAAATCTTCCCTCGTTTGTAAAATGAGTGCAGCAGGTCTAAGGCATAAGCAACAAGGCAGGCACATAGAATTTAGGATTATAGACTCTGGTATCAGAGGGCAGAGGTAATATAGATGGAAGAAGAAATAAAAGGGATCAAACACAACAAATCAGTGGTATGTATGTCCAAGCTCAGGCTGCTCTTTTTGTCCAGTTTCTGTAGTGAAAATCTAGATGGCATTGCATGAGGTCTTACTGCTCGTGGCCTTTGATGCCGCTCAGAGGACCTGTGAATGGCTGGGTTGACTGGGAGCAGCCTTTGGGGCAAGAATTAACTTTGTAGGTCCAGTTTCTCAGGTGCCTTTGCTTCTCTGTCACCACCTTCTCACAGAAAAAGTATAGGAAGAGAGTTTATTTGATCAACATGTCAGCTAGAGTGTGCTAGAAAAGAAAAAGTAGATTTTTAAAAGGATAGAAATCACAAGATTTACTGGGCAAAGAGAGTGTATTCTAAAGGCAATCATGTTGGGATGATTTTGGCTATAGGAAGATAGGAATGTTGAACAATCAAATAAGCCATAAAAAATGTTTTTTTACATGCATCATCCAGGGCCTGTGAATGTTTCAAAGTACACCTCTATAGAAGGAAGAAATTAGGATAATAAAGATGAAAAATGTGAACAGGCATGAAATACCTAAAGGAAGTACTCACGTTATATTGGCAGTGAAGAACTAGTGGAGAAATCATTCAATGGAGTTCAGTGTTCTGGTTTTGAAAAAGTAAACATTTTTTGGCTGGGGAAAACTGGGATTGTTCAACAGAACAAAATTAATTGAAAGTGTAAATTATAATAATTAGGAGAAAACCTTTTTTCTTTGCTGATTTTTTTGTATATTTCACTCCAAACATGTTTCTGTGAAAAAAAGGGAAATATCCTTGGATTTTTAAACTATATGAATAAAGAATTACCTTTATGTCATGCAGTCAATTTTGATAGACCATTCGTATTATTCACCCATTGGTGTATTGCTCCTGCACTTGTTAGTACCTCTTGAATGGATATTCCCTATCTATTTCATTTAATTTGTCAGCAGTAATAAATCACAGTGGGCTTGTTTGTGTGTCCCTGAAGTAAGACAAATAACTTTGCCTTACCGCACTTAGCCCCAGGCTTCCTTGTGGGTGATATGAATGCCTGGAAATTTAAGTCAGAAGCAATACTTGTTTTTTCATTATCCAGTTGCTGTCTGTACAGCCCTAGAAAATAGAAAATTAATACTTCAATTTTCAAGTATTTGTGACTGAGCTGCAAAAAACTACCTCCAACTGCCAATCTGGAACCTCATTGAAAGGAATTCACAAATGAGTAGATAAGACCTCTTCTAGAAAGAAACAAGCCTGAAGTATGAGGGAAGTATAGCCACTCACTAATAGCTCTCAGTGACTAAAGAGCCATGGTCAAAATTCATTGAATTTAAACAAGCTAATTTTGTGGTAACCCTGTCATCATCCAAGCTGTCTGTCTGTATTTAGGGCAGAAGAAGATGATTTTAAATAGCTCACTTGCTAAAATATGCATGTGTAAGAGACCTCAACATAGCCAAAAATTTGTGTAGAATAGTCTTGTCTGAAAATGTAAGCTAAACATAAAGAGGAATCAATGCTCTCCTTGCTTCAGGAAGATCTGATATTTTGGATGTTCAAGACCCTGAGAGCACCAGTAGACTTTAATGGCCCCTGCCAGCCTCACCCAAGGAACTCCACTCACCTCTTTGACCAGGGCACCCAGACCCTCATTTAAGCTGAAGCTTGGGTCCTCAGTTCTTGCCTGAGCTATGTCATGGACATAATGGCCTCCAGCCCCTCCTCTCAACAGACCTTGGACATATGCATCAGGTAACACTATTTCCCCTCCTGCCTGTGGCCCTGCTAGTCCTAAGTGGACCCCCAAACCTGACTGATGGTTTTCCTTTTCCTGGGGCTGCTGATAGAGCCCATTACCTGTGTCCTGCCCTGTCTACTCTGTGCAGGTCCTGTGGGGCTGTGCCCTATTGGTGAGGACTGCCTGGGCTGTGGTTTCCCTCATTTTCTGGTTTGTTGCCTCTCTCTGGGCAGTCCCATTCATGCTGCTCCCTGACACTGCTTTGGGATAACCAAAGTACAATTTGTACCATTCTTTGCCTGTTTCAGAGGTGGACCTTCACAAAGCCCTTTTGTTTCCCAGGATAAGCTCCTGTCTCACAGACTCATGGCATGATGTCAAGAGGAGGATGGTACAGGATGCTCTGGGTTGCAGTGTTTGAGCATTTTCTCTGAAAGACAATTAATTGTGCTGACTCTAATGTGGTCACAGGTGTAAAGAGCAGTCAATCCTGGTGTACCTCGTTAAGTGTTTATTTAATTGTCAATTCATATGGAACTCTGTTCCCTGTCCCTCACTGAGGGCAACCTACTACATTTAAATGCCATTTGGAACAGAGAAGGGCATTGCTCCTTATGTGCACTGCATCCATGAGATTTCAGAGACCTGCTCACTGCCTTCTTCACAGAGCCAGAACTAGCAGGGCACTCTGTGACATGCCACCTTTTGGTTTGCAGCTTTGGCAGAGAAAGCATTTGGGACAGGGCACTCTGTCACTGATAGTGACTGCTCTGGCTCTGGAGGATAAAGAACAGGTACAGCACTCCATCCTCACTGTCTCTCTGAATGCTACCTAAAACCTGGCACTGCTCTGATGGTTTGCTTCAGGATTGTTTCTTTGTGACTCTGTAGGGGATAAATGGACTATGAGATACCCAGATGGAGATGATGATGCTACAGGTTAGCCAAGATCATCCTCTTATGGTTTGAAACCTCTTCTAAAGAAAAATAAGGATAAAAGCAGGATTGATGGTAATTTTTCAAGACAGAAAAGTATCAGCAGTTGCATCCCAGAGGTTGTTACTAGACCAATATCTGAGATTTGTCCATCATCTTCATCACTTTCATTAGAAATGGCAGTGCACAATGAAAGTTTGCAAGTGATGTATTTTGGTATTCAAAGACTTTAAATTGCAAGGAACTCCAGGGCAATTTCATAAAACAGAGTAAATGAATATCCATACCATTTTGATTGGGAAATGAGAAGAGGACATGGACAAACCTCTCTAGGTGATGGGGAATTCTATGAACAGCATTAGTCTGTGGTTGACCCTGGTGACATTGAATCTGCAGAGGATGAATCTTGGTGCAAAGTGGGCCAGTCCCTGCAGTTACACAAGACAGTACCCACTGAGCTTGGGATGAACAGCACTGAGTGCAGAGCTTTGGGATGTGAAGTCCCCTCCTTCAAGATACGACCACTGGTGGCTATTTTGGAACAATCACAAGCAACCCAAACACTTAGATTGAAGATCAGCCTCTGAACTTCTGAGGAGTTTAGTATTCTTCAAAAACTCTGGGATTCCATTGTGGATTTTTTTCTCTTAAATGGTTAAAAACATATTGAATAGAATAAGCCCCTCTACTGATTCCTGCTGGGAATGTAAATATAATTTTGGGACGACAGACACTCAGACTGTGACTATACTAGTGAATTAAACTGTGACTAAAAATATACTCAGACACTGTTTGGGCCAGGAAATGTGCCTAGCTCCCAGGATTAATGACATCATGCAATCTTGGCAAAAATCCCTCTGCTTCAGTCATCCATCGTTTTCCCATTAGGTCTTGTGCTCCCATGTAGATCTGCATGTCATGAAAAAAACACTCTTTGCATTGTGTTGTGAAAACCCAGTTCTCAGAGGCCATATTTTTAGCCTTTGACAAGAGAAACAGCTTAGAGCTATGTGGGAACCTGAAGAAGTGAAGATCCTCATTTTGAAGATGCTGTGTGGGAAGATGGACCAGGAGTGTGTGTTTATGTGGGGGGTGAAAGTGTGTGTAGCATCAAATGAATCTTCCCAAGTACATGTGCAGTGCCAGTATGAAGTCTAGAGACAGAGATTATCAGTGATTTTCCACCTGCTATTACTTCCCCAACCTTCACGGGGTTACAGGCCAGAACAGAGCTTCAGTGAGCATTAAATGGGGTTCCTACACTTGCATTTGGAGTAGAACATGGAGATTTTCTAACATCAGATGCATGGTCACAGTGGACAACATATGCAGAAACTTGGCACATGCTTTAGTGGGTGGTGGAGAGCTACCATCTCCTCAAATGACAGTCTCCCATGGCAACCACAGCAGTCATAGCAGCAGCTGCTGGGGATTATGGATAAACCAAAACCAGCTACTGCACAGAAGGGAGCACTGCCTCCTGAGAAATGATAATGCAGCATCTGTAAAGATTCTCAGATGCTTTTCTTCCTAACCAGACTGACATGGCTGTCCCTGCCCAGGAACTCCAGCCAGCTCCTTTACTGCTGGAGCACACAGGACATTTCTAAACCACCAAAACTGGTGTTTTGTATCTTGGCCACACAGCAAAAGTTCACCTCGGCACTTCTGGAAGCAACTTTTGTGGCTAATCAGCAGAGGTACTTCCACCCTGAGGAGGAATTACCATGGCAAATACCCTCCCGCTCCCTATTCTTACACCTGGAGAGGACCCAGCTTGCAGATTTGGCAAAGTCCCAAGACAGCCTTGGGCAGCATCCTCAGTTGTTTTTGTCTGCTCTTTCCTCATGCAGGTCCTTCAAATTTCTGCCCCCCTCCAGAAACCTTGGTTTACTTTTCAACCAGCCCTCTCTGGGCTCCAAAGTGTCTCCTCTCACATGCTTTGTAAGGAAGTTTATGTCAGAAGTGTGAGATGGACACTTGCAGTTCCTCATGCAGGATAGGGCAAAATAGGGAGGTGCAATACACTTATCAAATGCTTTATTTGATCTACTCCCATAGATAAGCAGAGAAGCATCCTTCTCGTGCTGACTCTCTATCAGCACAGGTTGTCACTCCTTCCCAGCTGTTTTCCCACTCAACATGCTGTTATAGACAAACACAATCTCACTTTTATTTGGTACTAATCAAAAAATCTAATGGTTATTATTAGTCAAGTTACAATACTGCTTACAATAACAATAATGCTTACACTTGAATACAGGAAAGCTTCATTAAAAGCTGAACCCCTAAAAAGGGACAGCTGGATAGAAGGAAAAGCTTTTTCACCATGAGGATGTTAAAGAGAGTGGAACAGGTAGCCCAGAAAGGCTCTGCTGCTTCCATCCTTGGAGGTTTGGGAAGTCATGTTGTAGATCAGATTGAACCCTTGGTGATGCAGCCTGGTTTTATGGCTGTTCTTTGAGCAGGAGGTTTGAGTGCATGAACCTCAGTCTCCTCCTCCAATCTGGACTATCCTCTGATGATGAGGCAGATGGCACTCACAGAAAGCTGCTGGGTGATACCCAGCTGGATCTCAGGTGCTGTGCTTCAAGGCAGGCTGCCCTGATGCTGGGGGAATGGGTCGACAGGAACCTCATCCACTGCACAGGTAAAGTGAGCCCTGCTCCAGAAACAGCATTATCCCATGGAAGAGGGGAGTTTGGGCTCCCACCAGCTGGGCAGCAGCTTTGCAAAACTGGTAACACAAGTAAAACGTCAGCCAGTGATGGGCTGCCTTGGCAAAGACCAGCAGTCTGTGGTCTCTGGGAGAGGAGAGGAACTTCTCTGGAGAGGAGCTGGTCAGCTAAAGAAAATAATTCTTCCCCTCTATCTGACAATCATTAGACACCAGCAGAAGGACCAGGCTCACTTGGAGGCTTCAGTGCAAAAGGACATCTATAGGTAGAAGAAGCAGCTACAGGGCAGAAAGGATGGCTTTTGAAATAGTGCCCAGGAATACAGGGATGGTTTAGAAAAGTCAAAGCTCAACTGCAGTTGGAACTAGTGAAGGACATTAAGTCTACCATGAACTTCTAATCTTACTTTAGTAACAAAATGGCCCACTTGCTTAGAGGGTTAGTTTTAATAAAGTAGACAGGCTGAGGTACTTAAAGCCTCACTCTTTATCGACCATATCTGCCAGTCCACTATGCTTAGTGTAAGAGTTCAAGGACCAGAGGAATTTCCAGTATGGAATTGAGGTGAGGATTGAGTATGGGATTGCATGTGAGAACTCAGCTGCCACAAGTCCAAGGGGCCCTAATGGTCTCTGTCAGAGGATACCAAGACAACTGGTCAATGTTTTTGCATGAACATGCTCCATAGTTTTGAATGCTTGGGAGATCAGGGAAGATTCCTGATAGAACTGAAGAAAAGTTGCACCCAACTGCAAGAAGTCCCAAAAAGTCAACACAGAGAAACAGAACCTCACTTTGGTTCTGTAAAACCCATGGAGTGAGTCACCTTGGAACTTGTCCAAACATACAGAAGATCACTGCAAACAGTGAGTATGGAAATAGCTCCCAAGGGTAAGTTATGCTTTACCCACAGCTTGCCTGCTGTGATTGAATGACTACATGTGTGGAACTGGGTGGGGGGAACCAATGACTGTCATCTCTCACAACTTCAGGAAAGCTCTCAACACTCTCCCACAGTCTTAAAGGTAAAGAACAGGTTGGAATTTGGAGCCCAGAGGGTAGTGGTTAATGGATTCCCACATCCCACCATATTTCTCTTTTGGTTCTAATTTTTCTTATGATCCTGTCACACTCTGGTGGTTACTTAAGGACCTGTGAGATACACTCCAGCTTCACTGCTCACATAAAATGCAGGAGAGAAGAAAGAGGGAGTACAGCTCATGGTTGGTATGGAATATATGTCAGTGGGAATTAGCAGTTTAGAAATTTAGGGCTAGGGAACAGTAAGAACAATTTAAAGAATGTTGATTTGGTCAGGAACAGTTTCACTGCTTGTAAAGTGGTTGTGGTAGGAGGAATACATCAAATCTTTGAGCATGGAGTCCATGATCTGTTCTGAAGTTGTCAGCATACACAATTTTTTATCAAGCTCCCTAATAAATCTATTAGCACTATGAATATGGAGACATTTTTAAAAGGGTCACTAATCTGCATATTGATAGGGTGTTTTTGTTAACCACCTTGTGTTTGACTTCTACTGTTGTAAAAGCATTCAGGATCCTGTATGCAGTCTATCCTTAGTTCTAAGATTATTAACAAGTGACAGGAACACTAGTATCAATTTTGCTGCTAGTCTCACAGCAGTGACAGATCTGACAGCTCCACAACTCTCTGAGTGGCACAGATGTTCTACATGACTGGTGGGGTGGTCCATGAACTGGAACAGCACACAAAGTAGTGTTCCCTTGTTGGAGTATCTGCTATGGTTGACGTACGTCATCACCTTGTGAGACAGGAAAAATGGTGGTGGGCTGTCCTCATGTCTAATATCCCTGACCCTCTATTTCCTCCTTTTACACAGTGATCATTAGGGCTAAGGTGTCAAGAAGGATTTTGGGCCAAGACATTTTTGTGAGATTTGTCATTCATTGTACATACATGTATAAGATTGTCAATATTACAGCTAGCTCTATCTGCCAAGCGCCTGTGAGGATAAGATGGGCACAAGAATAAGGTGTCTTAACTCATGTTCATGGAAGGCCCCAGCACCAGCACCCATTTCCCAGAATATTTAGATATTTTTCATTCATGAAACTGAACAACCATTCCCAAGTCCTGCAGTCCTAGACCCATGAGCTTCACTCCTCTTCCTCCCCTTTTTTAAACACTGTTCAAAATCAAAATTATGCAGTCCATTCCCCAATATGAATATTGTGTGTGTCATGGAGCAGCAATGACAGGATTCTTTCTCAGGGAAGATGAGCTGAGAAAGACAATGGATTCAGCAGGGCTGGTGCCTCACTATCTGGATAACAGTCCTGCACTATCTGAGCAAGATGAGCAAGGCAAACCCCAGAGGTAGAAACCAGGTGGAACTGTGAGTCCACATCATACGGTAAGTCATGTCCAGGAGTCAAGTCAAATGAGTCAGGTCCAGATGGAGACAGGAAACCGATTTGCAGACAAGGGTCAGGTTTGGTGAGGGTAATTAGGATCAGATACAGCACAGGGATTGTTGTCTGATAAGAAGAAGCAGTTCTTTGAATAATCCATAGCAGTGAAGGAGAAAATGTTTTATATGCATGGACTGCCTTGTCTCCTACAAAAGGTGAAACTTTTGAGAGGCTACAGGAGTGAGACAATGGTGAGGATCATCTCCCATGCTACGAGAGATTTGGTGATGAAAATGTGTGAGTAGAATGCTGGATGGAAAGCAATGCTGCATCTGCATGTTCCTGTTTATATTTCTTATGCCCAAGACTGTAGTGCTAATAGGCAAAAGTATAAAGGCACATTTCAAAATAAAATTTGAGTTGAAAGGTGTTCAGTGAAGTTATGGTGGCCTTCCACATTTCAAGTGGCTCGTGCACATTTTTACCAAAAACTGTAAAAAATGAACTTCATCTCACATGTTCCTGGAGCACCTTATTGTCTCTGTTTGCCCCCAACATGAATTATATCTTATCAGTTAACAGGGTCCCATATTCCCAGTCTTTTCCTAAATTACTGTGCCAAATGCATTTGATGCAAATTATGACAGCTTCTATACTTGCCTCTAAGGCTGTTTTTTTATAGGGCATCAGCCATCTCACTGTGGCTGGCCGGTATGAAATAGCACTTTGTTTTGATTTTAATGGAAATCCCCTGCAAGCACAATGTTCCAACATCCATAAGCTGCATTTGCACCACAAATTGCGGAGCAGCTAAAAATACTGGTGTGCTCTCCTGCACTTTGTGCCTGCTGTCTCCAAACAACTCCACCTCCAAACAACGACGACCATATGTAGATACTGAAACAAACAGAGCTGGGTTTTGGTTGGTAATTGGACTTAACATTTTTCATATTTCTTTTGTGGTTTATATGTAGTTTGGGGTGACTGTAGCAGACCCAGTCAAAAGACTATTATCCATCAAGAAAGTGGTGATCCACAGAACAATTGACCTGAGCAGCACAAGCCTGTGTTTTGAGCAACAGGAATAGGCAAGGTTAACAAGACAGGTTCAAAGTCAAGCCAGGAAAGACAAACAGCACTCCAAAAATAAGGTAAGGGCCAGACACACTTAATACATAGTTAAGGAAGGAGATGAGGGCCCAGAACTGAGCTTAAAGGCAGCCCCTGGCCTAAGGACATGACTGGAGGCTGTGGATATGCTTGGAGGAATTAGGGACTACTATTTCCTTCACAAATTAGTCCCTGAAAAATTCTTGGCATGTCTCACAGCTAGTAAGGAGATGTGTGACCTGCAAAAAGAGCTGAGTTGCCACTGCTGCTGATCCCTGGGGTGTGTTTCTGGGCAGAGAGACCTATGCCTTTTCTCTATATGGTGGAGCAGACTGGTGAGAAGATACATTATTTATATTTTACTAATTATCATCACTTCATTAACAGAAGAATACTGTTTTGGACATCCCAAAAAGTTATTTCTGAGAGTTCTAATACCTTTTGGGCTGGTGAAAGCAAACACTATTACTAGCAGTGGGGAAAGAACCAGATGAGTTGTTATGGTTTAGGAATGGTATTGTCCAATTTAGTATTCCCACTGAAAGCCCTCCCTCCCTCCCTCCCTCCCCCCCCCCCCCCCTCTCCCCCCTCCCCCCCCCCATCCCTTCCATCCCTCTACTCCCTCCCTCCCTCCATCCCTCCCTCCCGCATCCTCCCTCCTCCTCTCCCCCCTTCCCTCCCTTCTCCTCCCTCCCTCCCTCCCTCCCTCCCGTCGCCTCCCTC